>CM062814.1:370303731-370628731 GCA_031772625.1 Pinus tabuliformis
ACAGACACAAGGTAAACATGTTATGGGTCATAGATGCTAGATGCAAGGTCAGGGATGGACACTAGGCGAGGTGCTACCTTTCTTGTTGCGGGTGAGACTCGGTCAAGTACTTATGATTAAGAAACTATTGCATATGGTTCCCAAATTGGTTATGGCTCTAAAACTGGTAGGGATGCTAGGCCCTTTAACTTAATATTAATATAGAATGAGATATTGAATGGGTTCTGTTATCCTCCACAATATCCCAAGGCAGAGAAGTGAAATCAAAGGAGGTAACCTTAAACCACTTGCGGTTCAACGGCTAGCTCTGCTAAACCATAGAGGGATCTCTCTATGACTTCACATCCAATGATGAATGGAATGGGGAAGGATTTTAGGCTAGATATGTTAGGCTCAGGTAGGGTATTGAAATTTTTACGTTTTGATGCTGGAAAAGGAATGAAAACTAGGTAGCTATTTCAAAGGATCAAAGGGTTACAACAACAAAGATATAGAGGAGCAAGGTAGCAATAATTTGTGATGGATTTAGGGTTTGTTGGTGTGGTGTAGTGTTTGGAAGAAGAAAAAGGTCTTAATGAGCATGAGCACATGAATCCATTAAGTTAGAACGAAAATTACACAAAATGATATTCCCAAAAAAACAGAGCTTTATGGAAAGAATTTTGTTTATAAACTTTAAGGAAAACCACTGAAGAAACAACATATGAAAGGAGAGATGTATATCATTCAAATAAAATTGAAAAATAGAAAATACATCATCACATACTCACTGCACATGAATTCCAAGATAATAGCTTGGATTAATATATAAGACGAAATACTATATATACGTGGCTAGGGTCTTCACATTGGATAGTCAAAATCTCGCATATATCTCTAAAAGTTTGGAAGAAAAATCATGGTCAATAGTTCAGATGTTTTTGAGTTTTTTGGTAATAAAATGTTGTAGATAAATTCGGTACAACAAGGAGAAATACAGTGAGACTACAGTGATCAAGGTTCATAGCAATCACAAGAAGGGTTTCTCTCTGTTTCAGTCTAGTTGCAGACATAATATTGCAGATTGGAGCAAATAATGTTTTGGTGATACTACAGTGATGTCTCCACACTATCTCAATGTTATAGCACAACAAAGACCTCGATACTCTGTCTCACAGCAAAGGAGAGATAAATACCACTCAAGAATAAGGTCACAAGTGTGTGACTATGTCTCAGGAAGGTCTCGATGTGACTATGATTCATATCATATGGTATGAAATTTGAAGGAGAAGGAACCGTGAGGAAGTGAACGAGAAGGTGGAAGAGGACTTATGTCTTGATATTGGAATGGCTAATAGGTCAGGGTTCTTGATCTTGGTATTCGTTAATATTTATAAGAAGAATTTGTGTGGGATTTCTTCTGAAAGAGTAAGAGGATTTGGCCCTGGATGATAGCCTACATTCTATGTTTCTTTTCTATTTATGTTCATGAATTGAATACTGTTTTATGAAGAAGAACACTAATAATCTAAGAAGAAGAAGATCTGAATCTAATGAATTAAAAATCATTCACAAGTAGTTACTAATCGAAGAGAAATCACCTAATGCTAATACCCTATTGATGAGCCTAGGTATTGCAATAAGAATGTTGCAACTCCCAGGGCTACTAGCTTTATTTATCAACCCGGGGTTTGTACAAACTTGGAGGTGACAGTGCTATATGCACAAGTAAAGTGAAGGTACTGCCTGTTATCACTACTCATCTGGCAAGAGACCCCAGGGGTTCCAAGCCAGACTTCTATAGGGTCAGAAGAAACTTAACTCTTTGATGGAAGAAGAGCAAATCTATCCCAAGGGAGAGATACTTCTACTGCAGTAATGAAGAAATCAACATGTAATGCTAAATCACATCATACCTTAGCTAACTAGTTAAACATCTATGCCTAAACAAAATTTCTAAATCAACACTAACCTAATGCTAATTATCAGAATTGTAGAAGTAAAGAGCATCAAAACTAGACTAAGGTGTAAGCAAAGAACTAAACTAACTCGGCTTTGAAGCAGAAGAGCAGTCGGAGGACGAAATCAATGAAAGGAGGACGTGAGGGAGCAACAATGCACAAGACCGTTGGATCAATCGGGTGAAAGGCAAATGAATGGCGGAGATCAGACCACAAGAGGTTACATAGATAGATGGGCGAACAGGGTTAACTAACAAGATGAACGGTGGAGATCTTATCGCGAAGGCTTATGCGAATAAATGGACGAACGGGGTTAATGAACAAGATGAACGACGAAGATCGTATTGTGAGGGATTAAGTGAGTGGATGGACGAACGAGGTTAACATGATATGAATGGTCGAGATCTAATCATGCGAGTGAAGTCAAGAGATGGACGGACAAGGCTAACAGGAGCGATGAACGACTGAGATCTTATCGCACGGGTGAAGTCAAGAGATGGACGACAAAGATCGTATCATGGGGAAAAGAAACGTGCGGAAATGGTGGAGCAGGTTTCTAAGGAGGTAAGTAGTTTCTCACGCGCCCTCAAGGTAGTAAGTGAAATTCTGAAATTTCATGCGATTAGCCTTACTGCGTGACACATAGCACGAGAAAACCACTTTTCTCGCATGCTCTCAGCCGGATAAAATTCATGCACTAATCTGCGTGAGATTGTGCGATAGTCGTTGGATTAGGTGGGGCTGGTCAACGGTGGAGATCGGCCAAGCTAGTTGGCGATCAGGTGAAGCGATAACCGTCGGATCAGGCGAGGCAAACTGACGGTGGGGATTTAAAGTGCCTAAAGTGATTGGGCGACGTGATAGTCATCGGATTAGGCGAGGCAGATCGACGGTGGGGACTTAAAGTGCATAAAGTAAGTGGTGGACTCCATGCGAGGCAGCAGTTGGAGAAAATAGTGAATTGGACGATGATTGTGAAGGTTTGTTGCAGATCGGATGGTGGGGAAGCGATGCATGAAGAACATGCTGAAGGCAGTTTCAAAGGAAAACAACAGAGAAAACCAGTGAAGGTGAACAAATAACTGCATCAAACAACAAACTCCATAGCTCATGCGAGAACCAGAAACCTGTGTTTTTGGGGCTACTGAAGGGTCCCTTCCTCGAGTCACGGTCCTAGAGGGAGGAGATGAGGCTGAGACACCTATGCACAACCCTGATAGTGATATTTTTCCTCTAACTAACCTGTGAACTGAAACAATGCATAAATGGAATTAAACTACAACAAATGCAGCTACTGAAGCAAATGAACAGGAAAACCATGAATAATCTACACTATATTGCTGTAATGAAAGTGCAACTTACTTAAGAAAATAAACAGTGAAAAAAATAAAACTACTTAAGCAAATAAACAAAACAGAACTCTATGCTACTTAAACAAATGAACAATGAAAACCAGGAAGCTATGCTAGCATACATGTATAGTAAAGAGGAGCTTTGGTTGCTTGGGTCAGGCCCTAACCCAAGAGCTTTATCCCTCAGAGTTAACTCAGAGCTGGCTTAAACAAAACTCATTCTTATTATAAAAACCATGGATTACAGAACAAATTGTCACAAGTCTCTTGCAGCTCTGAAATAAAACAGAGTTTTACAAATGAAGTCTGAATCCTACGAAGGTCCTAAGCCTCTTTATTTATACATTTGAAGTCTCTAACGACTTCCTTCCCATTAGGGAGGCTTGGCCTTTAACTCAAGAAAAACTAGTTTCTGTCCTTTTCACTTGCTCGGTTGTCTTCTAGTCTTCAAAGTGATGGTTTTTTGCACTCCGAATATTCGAATGGAGGGGTAGTAAATAAGGAGGATTTACCTCCTATAATTACTCTCCCTTGTCCCATTCGAGTTTTGACCAAGGTCTTTGCCATAGTTCCTTGATTTTATCCTTTATGCCTACATTTTTCCTTGCTTTTATCCTTTATTCCTTCATGACATGAACATTAGACCATGAAGCCAAATATCAAACTCTAACGCATCTCATAAATAAAATATAATCAAAAGTATGCAATAAGTTGTGAGAATAGTTGGTTTGACTAAGCTAGGAGGTGAATTAAGGTCAATTAAGGCCAATATAATTACTCAATGATGAGGCTCATCATCACCCCCTATTGAAAGTGTTGCTCATCCCCTGAGAAGCTTAGTCAATGTCCATGTCCTTCATGGCTCTGGTAGCCTCTCTGACATCCCATGCTTCTGCTGTGGTCTCTTATTCTTGTTCATAGAAGCCTGATTTCCTTTCTACTTCCTCCCACTGCCTCTTTTCCTCTTCTTCTTTTCTCCCTTCTAGCATCCCTAAGAGTAGTGGTTGTTGAGATTTTCTGTTTCATAAATTAGGCAAAAATCTCTAATGTGTGACAACAATAGGAATTGGTTGCTAGATTAGCTCCAGGTCGTTGGGAGGGAGTTAATGCATCCTAAATTTGATGTGAGAGGATTTATGAGGCAGTTAGATTCTCCTAGCTATAAAACAGGTATCCATACGGATGGTTTTAGAGTGTGAGAGTGTGAGAGTTTGTGAGGATTTGATTTATGTAATCTCCTGTTTGATTAATAAAGAATTGCCGATGCCTATGTTTGGTGGACGTAGCCCAGATTGGTTGGGTGAACCACGTTAAACCTTTGTGTCTTATGTGCTTGATTTATTTGCTGAGTATTTAGTTGAATCTGCTGTGCATTTGATCTCCAACAAGTGGTATCAGAGCAGCTGGAGGTGGAGTTGCGCTGGAGGTGCTTGGTGCCTGCTGCGTGAAGCAACGTGCTGGAGTACTGCGTGTGGAATGAATATTCCACAAAGAGTGCTGCGTTGAATGGCGTAGCGACGTGACTAGAGTCCTGCGTATGCCACAAAGAGTGCTGCGTTGAATGGCGTAGCAACGTGCTGGAGTCCTGCGTGTGGAAGCTTGCTGTTCAAACTGCGTGGAGAACTCCTATCCGCCTGCGTGTTGAAATCCTGTCCGCCTGCGTGGAGAACGCTGAGTTTGCTGGTGGAGGTAACTTAAGTTTTGAAATATAGATTGCATCAAAAAACACTGCGCGTGTTGGTATATTTTTTTATGGTGTGTATGTTTTTTGGTGCGGTGAGCGTATTGAACATTGTGCGCTGAAAAATAAAATATTAAAAACAATACTACCAATGGAGCAGAGTCATGAAATATATGCATGGGACAGCTATTGAATTTTGGTCTAGTTTTGAATTTATTAGCGCATACAATTCAAATTACGTGCTGCTTAGGAGGCTCATAATAAACTCCAGATGGGTTCCTTATGCTGTCCTTTCTCTAGTTTCATTGAATCATTACAATGGAGTCTGTAACGTATATTGTATAGATATCTCTCTTGAGAAATCCACAGGCTCCAACTTATTTTGAAGGCAGCAGCAGCATTGCTCGTTGGTATACAATGAGGATCAGTTATGTGCTGTGTTGAGTTATGTACTGCGTTGAAATATGTTCATGCACTGATATATGTTCTGCGTTGAATTCTTTTCTTTTGTGTATGAATTCAATAGCCGATGTCAGTTATTGATATCATAAAAACTGTGCCATGAATTTCTGAAGTATGTGAACGTATGGTACAACGGGCAGATATTTGTTTGTTTTTTTTAAAAGCAAAGGCATATAAGGCATAGGCAGTTTTTTAATTGCTGGTATTTAACAGTTAGATTTTGGAGATTATTGTGTTTTTTGGTTGATACAAAATGGCGAAAACTCAGAGTGCCCGGTTTGAAATTGAGAAGTTTAATGGCAAAAATAATTTCGAGATTTGGAAGGTGAAGATGTATGATTTGCTTGTCCAACATGGTGTGGCAAAGGCGTTGTTGGGCAAATCCAAACAGCCTTACAACATCACAGATAATGAGTGGGCCGAGATGGATGAAAGAGCGATAAGTGCTATTCGATTGTGTCTAGCTGATGATGTCCTGTTTAATATCGTGTCGGAGACAACAGCTGCTGGTTTGTGGACGAAACTGGAGAAACTGTACATGACCAAATCCTTAACCAATAGGATTCTCTTGAAGTGACAGTTGTACAGTTTGCGAATGAAGGAAGGTACATCGATTGCTGATCATTTAAATGCTTTTAATACTCTTCTTGTGAAATTACAAAGTATAGAAGTAAATATTCAATCCGAGGATAAAGCTATTACTTTATTGTGCTCGTTGCCCGAATCATGGGATCATTTTGTTACTTCTATAAGTCTTAGTTCATCGGAAACTATTGAGTTTGATGATGTAGTTGCATCCTTATTATCGGAAGAAACAAGGAGAAGGTCGCATTCTGAAACCTCTACATCAGAAGCTATGATGGTTAGAGGTCGTTCGAAAGAAAGACACTCTAGGAGGCCAAGCGACTCACGTTCAAAGTCGAAAGGGAAGAAGAGTAAGCTAAAGTGTTGGTTTTGTGGCAAATCAGGGCATTTAAAGAAGGATTGTTGGAAGCGACAGCAGCAAACTTCTAAAGCAGATTCTTCGACAGAAAAGGAGGCAAATACGACAGATACAGGTTCGACATCTGGTTCAGGTATGAGTGATGAAGTATTATCAGTTAATGTGTCAAATCATGGTCAACATTGGTTGTTAGATTCTGGTGCATCAAACCACATGTGTATGCATAAAGAATGGTTTAAGGAATATAAATCAATTAATGATGGAGTTGTGTACATGGGTAATGATGTAACATGTAATATTGTGGGGATTGGGAGCATACAACTACAAAAGTTTGATGGGACAACAAAAATATTAACCGATGTGAGGCATGTACCCGATTTAAGAAAAAATTTGATTTCATTAGGAGAACTTGATTCAAATGGATATAAAACTGTAATTCAAAGTGGAGTAATGAAAATTTACAAAGGTATTTTACTAGTTATGAAAGCTAAGAAGGTAGGAAATCTATTTCAGTTAGAAGGAAGTACAGGGTCAGATTATGTGTCTACGGTGTCTGAACATGACAGTAGTTCCATTCACTTATGGCATCAAAGATTGGGGCATATGAGTGAAAGAGGGTTAAAAATTTTGGCTGATCGCAAGTTACTTCCAAATCTAAAATATGGAAAGTTAGATTTCTGTAAGCATTGTCTGTTTGGAAAACAAAGTAAACAAAAGTTTAAAACAGGCAAACATACTAGTAAAGGCATACTTGATTATATCCATTCAGATGTTTGGGGACCAGCTCCTACAACTTCATATGGGGGTTCATCTTATTTTGTATCATTCATTGATGACTTTTCTAGGAAAGTGTGGGTCTACATGTTGAAAAGGAAGTCTGATGTTTTTTCAGTTTTCAAGTAGTTTAGAGCATTGGTAGAAAACAACACTGGTAGAACAATAAAATGTTTAAGAACTGACAATGGTGGTGAGTTTACTTCCAAGGAGTTTGACAGCTATTGCAAGGATGCAGGGATCGAGAGACATAAGACCAAGGTTTATACTCCTCAGCAGAATGGAGTTGCTGAACGCATGAACATGACTCTTCTAGAGAGAGCAAGGAGTATGTTGAGTAACACCGGGTTGTAAAAGGAGTTGTGGACGGAAGCGGTGGAAACAACTTGTTATGTGATAAACCGATTTCCATCAACAGCGATAGGCTGCAAGATTCCGCAAGAGGTATGGAAAGGACACCCTTGTGACTATTCTAAACTCAAAGTGTTTGGTTGTGATGCATATGCTCTAGTGCCTAAACATCAGTGAACTAAATTAGATCCAAAGTCGAAAAGGTATATCTTTGTTGGGTATGGTGTTGGAACAAAGGGATATAGATTGTGGGATCCTACTACCCGCAAAATCATCATCAACAGAGATGTAAAGTTTAATGAATCCTCTCTTGTACAGTTAGATGTAGATAGTAGATTGAAACAGGATGATGTATCTGATTTTCAGCACATTCAGTTTGATAGCATTTCTAATGATAGTTATGATGACCATAGTTCAGATACTAGTCATGAACAGGTTTCAGAATCAGAACATGAACAGGGTTCAGGTATAGATCATGAACAGGTTTCAGATACTAGTCATCAAGAAGTTCCTACAGATGGTAGTCAGCCAATCGAGGAAGCGCCAGAAACATCATTAAGGAGGTCAACAAGAATCAAACGGCCACCGAGAAGGTATGATGATTATGTCACTTATGTTGCATTTACTGCTAATGACGATGAACCTTTGTGCTACCAGGAAGCAATAGAAGGTTCGAAAAGTGATAAGTGGAAAGAAGCCATGAAGGACAAAATGATGGCCTTGGGTAAGAACGGCACATAGGATCTGGTTGAGCTTCTGAAAGACAAGAAAACTGTGGGGTGTAAATGGGTTTTCAAGCTGAAACGGGGTGTGAATGATACGGAAGACAGGTACAAAGCGCGGCTGGTTGCAAAAGGGTTTTCTCAGAAAGCCGGTATTGACTTTCATGAGATTTTTTCACCAGTGGTTAAAATTGTTTCAATTAGAATTGTGTTAGCATTAGTGGCTTTGCTTGATTTAGAGTTGCAGCAATTAGATGTTAAGACTGCATTTCTACATGGAGACTTAGATGAGGAAATATATATGGAACAACCGGAAGGGTTTGTTCAGCATCGCAATAAAAAATTTGTCTGCAGGCTCAAGAAGTCATTATATGGCCTGAAGCAGTCACCTCGGCAGTGGTATAAGAAGTTTGATTCTTTCATGTTGAGTCAGAAATATGTTAGAAGTGAATATGATCATTGTGTTTATTTTAAACAGTTAAATAATGGCATATTCATTATCTTAGTATTGTATGTTGACGATATGTTTTTAGCAAGCAAAAGCATAGAAGAAATCAACAGGTTGAAGGCTCAGATGGCAAGGACGTTTGATATGAAAGATCTAGGAGCAGCAAGACAGATTTTGGGCATGGAGATTTTCAGAGACAGAAGCAATGGTAAGCTATGGCTATCACAACAAAAGTATATTGAGAAAATACTTTTGAGGTTTGGTATGAATAACGTGAAGCCTGTGTCAGTCCCTCTCACTTCCCATTTCAAGCTTTCTTCGAGTTTATGTCCTAATTCAGATGAAGAAAAGGATTATATGTCTCAAATTCCATATGCTAATGTAGTAGGGTGTTTAATGTATGCGATGGTGTGTACGTGACCAGATATTTCACATGCAGTTGGAGTTGTCAGTAGGTATTTGGCAAATCCTGGTAAAGAGCACTGGTCAGCAGTGAAATGGGTGCTTCGGTATTTGAGAGGCACAAGTAGTTATTGTATCACTTACAATAAGAGTAGCGAATTTGTTTGTGGATATGTTGATTCCGATTTTGCAGGTGATTTGGATAAGAGAAGGTCAACTTCAGGATATGTCTTTACTCTTGCAGGTGGAGCTATAAGCTGGATGTCAAAGCTACAAAACATTGTCGCTTTATCCACTACTGAAGCAGAATACATTGCTGCTTCGCATGCTTGCAAAGAGGCGGTTTGGTTGAAAGGTTTGCTTGGTGAGTTTGGTAGGTTACTGTTATAGACATTTTTGTGCCTTACAGCATTGAGCATGAAATGCCCATAATCTAAGGGATCCAAAGTCCCTAAACATGTTGTTCCTACCCCTAGAGGAACAAGGCTAACAAACCACAGCAATTCACAAAAGTTCTCCACCTGAAACTGCTCAGAAACAAGTCAATTCAGGATCATTTCAGTGGCTACACTAGCTGTCTGCGCTGAATGTCAAAGCCAACACTGGCTACCTGCGTTGAATGTCAACTGGAACAAAGGCTACCTACGCTGAACGAGAGTGGACAAGTGGCAGGCTCATTTCTCAAGGTGTCAAGACCCATGAAGCTTCCAAAATGACACTTGCCTCAGGGAATTCGACTGGTGATGAGTAAGAGGTTCCAAATCTCCAAGTGGAAGCAAGAACCTCCAAGTGGACTCAAGAACTGATAGAGGGAGAGGACACTAGTCAGATCTCAAGCTGACTCATCCTCTCTCCAAACATCTATATATGGATCTCTCCTCCATGAGATCTGGAGGCTGGAATTTTGTTATTGCAAAGAATTGCTGTTGGTTTGAGACTGGAATCATTGGGTGCTTAATGCTTTGAAGGGGCTGAAGATAGGAATTCCATTTGTTGGGAAGGAGATGCTGGATTGGAGCCCTCTGGGTTGTATCTCTTCCTGAACCTTGTTATTCATCAATAAAGCTATCTTGGTTTCTCCTATATGCTGATGTATTTTGATGTATGAATGTATTAGTGTATTTGGTTTATTTCTAATCCTAAACTAGTTATGAATGTGAACATCTGTCTTTGTGTAGTGTTCTTCTCTTGTCGCAAGTAGCTGTTCTCTTGTGATCTTGCAGGAAGTTGTAGCTGGATAAGCAAGAAGGCAAGTAGCTGTGAACACCCAAAGAGAAGGGAGATTGGATCGAGGGACAAACGGAAGACACCGGTAAGTCTATTGATTTCTCTTCTTTCACATTTCATAAAGGAAGAAACCAGTATAGTTGTACTCGTTTGTTGCTAAGGCACTGTCACACCTTAGGTGGATAGGATCGTCCTGCATAGGCATTTTTCCCCACAACAAATTGGCGACTCCGCTGGGGAATTTGTTTAGTCATTTTATTTGTGTTTCTATCATTTGTTTACTTCATAGACTTGACAGCAACAATCGAACTGCATCTTTCCCGGATGCAAAGTAGAAAGTTTCTGCTTTGATCCAATTGCTGGACTTGTCTATGATCTTAACAATGGATTCACAAATGATTTGATGATCCTTGTGATAGATCTTAGTAGCCTTCAAAGCATCCCTTTGATTACACCTTGCTTGTTGCTTTTATTTGGCCTGAAATAGTTGATTGAGTAGCAAACTGTGACCCAGAACCTGAGGGAAACGAGAGTTTCTCCTTCAGCGCAGACCCAGTGAAGGGATTCTGCATTTCAACGCAGGTCCCGTGAAGGCTACCTGCGCTGAATGTCAAAACCCCTGTGTTGAGGTTGCGCTGAACCAGTTTGCTCTTGTGCAGCTGGGGTTCTCTGCTCTGTTTTGCCTTGTTTTGATCTCTAATTTTTGCAGCCTGTAACCAGCATAGGTACCAGTCTAATAACCCTTTTTCTCTGCTTACATTCCGCCTCCTTTTGTACAAAAAGACTGTGAGTGTTTTTATGTGTTTGTGGCGTCATTTGCAGTCTTCCTTTGCATGAGTGAAATAGTCATCCTGTAGCCCTTGATTCAAATCTGTTGGTTGTGATCTTAGAAGAGAGTTCATTGGCTGTTTGCAGATTGATTATACATTTGCTTTTGCTTATTGGTTTGAGTTTGTCTCTTTTAAGTGTTAAAACAAGTATTCATTTCGAAAATCGTTAAGTGTTGTAATCTCTTCTATCTTCTCTGATTTCGAAAAAAGTAAACTTGTTTGTTTAAAAGCAAATTCAAAGTTGTACAAATATCTTTCTTTGTAGGCATCAATACTAAGAAAGTGGAAAACAAACACCTGCATTGTGCATTTTGCATTTGATAGTTTGCATGTTGGATTTAGGAAAGTGCATTAGAGTGTGCTGATTGCTCTTTGAGAAAAGATGGTGTCTTTCTTTTCCCTTAGTAGCTAGGATTTTCAAAGTTGAAAAGATATAAAGCTTGCTTATCATCTTTAGACTGCATTTAGGAATTTGTATCATACATCTCGTGGTGAACCTTGAAAGGCAAACTTTTAAAAATATCAACCTAAAATAAATTGAATGAACTTAACAACGCTTTGTAACATAACGCACAACATAGAGGTCTAGGCTAGAGACGTGTTCCGGCGTCGTTAAGCCTGGTGACTGTCGATCTTGTGGAAGGTGGGTGATTCCTCCTGAGGGACGATAGCGCCAGTACGGATTGTGCTCCCACGTACTGTCGCGTATATATTGGGAGACCCGTATAGGCATAAAACCTTTATCCTTAGGAAGCCGTGTCGACCGCCCTACTGATCGCAATGCACTGAACACAGCATTCAGGAAGATCGACCGCCCGTACCCTAAAAAGTATTCTGCGGTTTTGCGAAAAGTTTGGCACACCCTCTGCCTAGAACTCCAGAGCAGTTCCTTTTGGCCTTTTTCAGACTCTATAACAGAAAAAGTCCATCCGAGCATTTGTCACTTCGGGCTCGTTAAAACATCGAAGGAGACTAGAGTCATCTTTAGCTTTTTCTCGACTCTTTAAAACTGAAAAAGCAAGTTGTGTCTAAAGCGTCGTTAAAATTTATTTTAAACGGAACAATCACCCTTTATTCCTGCGTTGATCTTTAGGTTGAAAAATGGAGCACACCAACCAAGTAATTCCCCTTGGTGGAAATCCTAGTCCCTTCTCCTCTTGGGGAGATGTTGGTGCGCCCCACATGGCCACATTGTCGCTTCCAGGACTGACAATTGGCCTGCCAGTTTGGCTCTTTCAACCAATGTCATTCAGAACACCACCATTCCTGAACAGTCGAGTCAACAGTTAGACCAGACTAGAGTTGCCCACCAGCCTTCTACTTCATCTTCCTCTCCTCCTTCTTCTTCGCTTGACGGAACTAGTAAAACAAAAAACCAGGCTCCTAAGGAGAAGAAGGAGAAGAAGAAGAAAGAAAAGAAGAAGAAGGAGCCAAAGGCGACTGGGGGCAAACGAGAGTCGTCTGACAAAAATCCACACACAGCACTGACCAGGCCTAAATCGCCATGCGTCATTTGCAAGGGAGACCATTTCCATAGAGATTGTCCCTGTATCCCTCGAATACTAAGGGACTGGTCTCCCCGTTTGCACAATTCGGTAGCATCAACCTCTAATAGCCATGTTGACTACCCACCGTCAACTAGTGAAAGTGAAGCCACAGGACAGAGAGGGAAATCTAGATTTCCCTGCAAACTGTGTGAAGGCGATCACGCCATCCACCGTTGTCCCTTCTTAGATGAGGCTAAAAGAGTTCTGGAAGATCGCCCGATTTTACGAGCGCAACTTCCTCCTGGATATCAAAAACTCCTGCCAAGTCCTTCACTAGTTGAGAACCCGGCTGACCCGCCCAGATGGTCAGCCGAAGCACCTATCATTGAAGATGAACCGTCTGGATCCATGCCTGATGAAAGTCAACAGGTTTATACGGCAGTTGACCCGGTTTTGCCTTCAGAGGCTCTATCTTCGAATGATACCATCACAGAGGAGAATAAAGACGACACCATCCAAATTCTCTTCATCAACACTGACTCTGATGAACAAGGGGGCAATGCCCTCATTCCTTTATCGCAGGAAGGAAGTTCGTCAGAGCGATATCCGGCCGTGTATTCGGTCCCACCACCAAGCAACCTGGTTGTGTCCTTTGACTGGAACCAACTAGGCAGACCCCGGTTGCCAGCAAGCATACCATTCAGAATTATCGTTCAAATATACAGAATGGTGATGGCTGGCACTATCATTGATGAGGGGGCATCTGTGAGTATCCTTTCCTCTATTGCTTGGAAAGCGCTTGGTTCGCCAGCGCTTTTGCCTGAAATGAGAAATCTATCAGGCTTTGATAAAGGAACCAGTCGACCTTTAGGGATCCTCCCCAATGTGCCCATAACATTGAAAGGGAAGACCGTTCAAATGAACGTGATGGTCGTTCAAGGACCCTTGGATTATAACCTACTCCTTGGACGAGACTATATATATTGCATGGGAGCTATAGTCTCCTCACTCTTTAGAGTAATGTGTTTTCCGCATGAAGGAAGAGTGGTCAAGCTCGTGGACCCACTTTCATTTCCCGGATCACGCATCGCAAATAGTCATGTACCATCCCTAAATGGTCTATTCATGCAAGAAGTGTCTCAACCCACGGTCCGTCCTCCTGATGAGCGCGAGTAATCCGGGAGGATATGACTGGAACCCAGGGGGCATGCGTCCTGGTCTGCTTCGACAGGGAAACTTTGGGTATAGACTAGGTTTCCACGGGAGAATATGACTAGTCTGTACCCCGTCCGTAGAGGAAGAGGGGTTATTCTAGAATAATATTCTTTTGTCAAAGTTATGTAAGTTGACAAGAATCATCACTCACCTTTGTCTATTTCGGTAGACATTGCTGAAGAAGTGTTTTGTTTGAAAGATTAACAAGACAATCTTTGGGTAACCTGAAAGAGGTAAGCCTCTCTCGTTAAGACAAATGTTTTGGCGGAAGAGAAGTAGAGGTAACCTTGAAACTCTGTTTTATACCTGGGGGCATGCAAACCTTTCGGAGTGCAAGCAAAGAGCGGTTATTTATCTATTTTTTGGGTTAGCCGTTTCCTAACTTGCATGAAGAAAGGATGCGGAGCATAGCTTTGGTAAGGCGCAATCTCCATAAAAAATGGAATCTTTCATGAGACATTCTTATCATATGACTGGGTAATCGAGCAGTTTTAGCACAAAGTTCATGCTCGTTAAAAAATAAACGCAAGATCCGAGCAGTTTTAGCACATAGTTCATGCTCGTTAAAAAATAAACATAAGATCGAGCAAATGTTTCCACCCGCGTTTAAGCTCGTTAAAAAATGAACTATCCCGGTAAATAACCACTGTGAATGTAATATCATCAGCCATTAAAGCCTTGGTCGTGTTTGCACCGTCACCTCCACTTTTCATTTGGCCGATCGTTCACCTCCATATGATTGTTTACCCATTTTGAGGAACAGCTGCGAAGAGTGATTTCACCTAGCCATCCTTGTGACACTGCCGTGATTGGAAAATTCCAACCTGTACCTAGAATCAGCTGCTATCCCTGTTTATCACTCGTTCCTCAAAAGACGAGTCTTCTTTAAGCTCTTTTCAACTGACTCGTAAAATATGAAAAGATTGCCGAGTTTTGGCCTTCCAGCTCGTTAAAGGATAGGAAGAGCTATCCCTCCTCTAGATTTTAATCTTTTTGGACCTGAGGGATTATTGCACAAAAAGATCGAGCGCTTGTTTTGTTCGGCTCGTTAAAACTATCGAAAACTCATCCCTTCTGTATTGTTTTATACTTTTTCAGGCTTAAGGGATTAGATGACGAAAAAGGAATTTTGGAGTTGACTTTACGTACCTTTTCAGACTCTCTAAAAATGAAAAGGACCGAGTTATCCTTGTCGTTAGACTCGTTAAAATTATTAAATAGCGACAAACTTGTCTTTAGACGAGAACGAGTTTCACTATCGCTAGGCTCGTTAAAACATAGCGATGAGCTTGCCCGAAGGGCAGGTTATAGAACAAGCATATGTTATCCTCCTCAAGCTTGACAAAAATAAAGAGGTACTGGTCAGCAATGACTGGGGAAAAATTGGGAGAAACTAAAGAAAACTTTGATGGTAGCAAGTCGCTCTTGAACATGACACTTTTCCTCCGTACCACAATCGGGTTGGGTTGTTTCATTCACCGGTCTCATCACCATGGTCTCGCCATACCATCCATATTTGGGGTAATGCTACCGATCCATCGCATCATTGTCGCCATATGTTCGAGAGAAGTCGTTCAGAAAGAGTCAACCATGTCCCATCCACTGCCATACATTATCCTTCATCCATTCATGACTGCCACCCTGAGTCATATGTCACAGATCGTTTTCACCTCCATTAAAATCATTAGCTTCGTTCCGTGTCACTGATGTGGGATTCATTAAGGCCCTCCTGTGACGGATCGCTTCTTGTCGACATCAGCTCATTATCCAAGAAGTTGATCTAGGAACAACCCCTTCAGTACTTTGAAGCTTGCATGCCACAATGGCAAGTTTCTCACTTCCGGCGACAGGTATACATCAATGACCTTCGACCGAAATATTTTGCATGGTGTTCGACGCCAAGTCATTTATTCACACCACGTGAATTGTACTGCAGTACCTTGAGGGTCATTATCATTATCGGTGATTCCTCTCGCGCTTGTTAACGATTTACATCATTGACCGGTAATCAAGCGATGTCTTTCCATGTTCGACTTCAGAACAATTCTCACATGGATCGACTTGTACTTAGAGTGAAGATCGAACGAGTTTGAAGACCCCGGATCTAGTTTCATCCATCCGGGCTGCGATATATATTCAGGAAAGATAAAGACATTGACATGTACATCATTGCAGCAGATAATCATCCTACTCAAAGGATGATAATTTCATCAAAATTATCAGTCTATCATCAGACGATTGTCTGTTCTATGTACAGAAAAATGAATTTATAAAGCTGAGCATGGGAATGCCCGCCTCAGCTAGATCATGAAAACAGTATGGAAAATAATGTATTGTATTGTATTGTATTACAGGTCTCCTCCCAGCATTGGATGAACTTCGGATCCCCCTGATAAAGCATTTCGCCCGATAAACAGCCTCATACTTTAGGGGGCAACTGTTATAGACATTTTTGTGCCTTACAACATTGAGCATGAAATGTCCATAATCTAAGGGATCCAAAGTCCCTAAACATGTTGTTCCTACCCCTAGAGGAACAAGGCTAACAAACCACAGCAATTCACAAAAGTTCTCCACCTGAAACTGCTCAGAAACAAGTCAATTCAGGATCATTTCAGTGGCTACACTAGCTGTCTGTGCTGAATGTCAAAGCCAACACTGGCTACCTGTGTTGAATGTCAACTGGAATAAAGGCTACCTGCGCTGAACGAGAGTGGACAAGTGGCAGGCTCATTTCTCAAGGTGTCAAGACCCAGGAAGCTTCCAAAATGACACTTGCCTCAGGGAATTTGACTGGTGATGAGTAAGAGGTTCCAAATCTCCAAGTGGAAGCAAGAACCTCCAAGTGGACTCAAGAACTGATAGAGGGAGAGGACACTAGTCAGATCTCAAGCTGACTCATCCTCTCTCCAAACATCTATATATGGATCTCTCCTCCATGAGATCTGGAGGCTGGAATTTTGTTATTGCAAAGAATTGTTGTTGGTTTGAGACTGGAATCATTGGGTGCTTAATGCTTTGAAGGGGCTGAAGATAGGAATTCCATTTGCTGGGAAGGAGATGCTGGATTGGAGCCCTCTGGGTTGTATCTCTTCCTGAACCTTGTTATTCATCAATAAAGCTATCTTGGTTTCTCCTATATGCTGATGTATTTTGATGTATGAATGTATTAGTGTATTTGGTTTATTTCTAATCCTAAACTAGTTATGAATGTGAACATCTGTCTTTGTGTAGTGTTCTTCTCTTGTCGCAAGTAGCTGTTCTCTTGTGATCTTGCAGGAAGTTGTAGCTGGATAAGCAAGAAGGCAAGTAGGTGTGAACACCCAAAGAGAAGGGAGATTGGATCGAGGGACAAACGGAAGACACCGGTAAGTCTATTGATCTCTCTTCTTTCACATTTCATAAAGGAAGAAACCAGTATAGCTGTACTCGTTTGTTGCTAAGGCACTGTCACACCTTAGGTGGATAGGATCGTCCTGCATAGGCATTTTTCCCCACAACAGTTACAGGACAACATCAGGTTACTTTGTGATAGTCAAAGTGCAATACATTTGGCTAAGAATCCGGCCTATCATAGTAAATCAAAGCATATTCCAATTAAGTACCATTTTGTAAGACAAGTTATCACTGAAAGGGGAGTCTCTCTTGACAAGGTGCATACAAAGGAAAACTGTGCAGACATGTTCACGAAACCAGTTTTGTTGGAGAAGCTACGCTGGTGTTTGGCTTCTCTTGGCTTGCAGAAAAGATAAAATAATAAACAAACAGGGCATCAGGCTAATTGTTGTCAAGGTGGAGATTGTTGAGATTTTCTGTTTCATAAATTAGGCAAAAATCTCTAATGTGTGACAACAATAGGAATTGGTTGCTAGATTAGCTCCAAGTTGTTGGGAGGGAGTTAATGCATCCTAAATTTGATGTGAGAGGATTTATGAGGAAGTTAGATTCTCCTAGCTATAAAACAGGTATCCATACGGATGGTTTTAGAGTGTGAGAGTGTGAGAGTTTGTGAGGATTTGATTTATGTAATCTCCTGTTTGATTAATAAATAATTGCCGATGCCTATGTTTGGTGGACGTAGCCCAGATTGGTTGGGTGAACCACGTTAAACCTCTGTGTCTTATGTGCTTGATTTATTTGCTGAGTATTTAGTTGAATCTGCTGTGCATCTGATCTCCAACAGTGGTGGACTGAGTTTTAGGCCTATCGAATTTACCTTCAACCTTTGCATTGATTTATCATACATATGTGTCATGTTGAGTGCTTTTCTCAACCTTTGAGGGAAGTGATATTCTCTAATATTCAAGCTGCGTGGAAGTGTGTTCCATCTCCTTTAGCAAGCATGTATATTATCATCTTAGAAGCCTAAACATATCCTCAAAATGTGAAATTGCTTTCTCTTGGGCAGCAATATATCTAAGTGCCAGCTGAGGATCATTTGCAATTAGATTATGGGTGCTAATTAGGGCCATGGGATTTGATTGTTCAACTCTGATAAAAAGATGTTTATTTTGCTCCCTGTCCAATATTCTTTTCATCTCTGCAGCCCTTGACTTCTCATGGTTCATCGATGATGCCAAAGCCATTAATTGTAGATCTCCTAGCTTTGCATTAGGATCCCAAATATTCATGTCTATGAGGGCCATGTTATGGAAGTAAAACTCAGCCATTTTGGCCCCATCCTTTAGTGAACTTTGATCACAAATATCAATAAACTGTCTGCAGTCCTGAAATGGCATATTGCTCCTTTGTGCTAGTGTTTTAATCTTAAATTGCAGCCATTGTTCTCTGGGGTAAAGAGCATAGGATTTAGCTAGCATCCTACACTGGATGGCCTCCAAGGAGAGGTTGGCCATATTTGCTAGTTGGTATTTCTTTTCCTGCAACTGTCCTCTCTGTTTTTCTTATCTTCTTCCTTTTGCTGTTCTTTTGCATCTCCATCAGTTTATTCCTTTGTTTCCTCCTCTTGTTTCAGCATCATCCTCCTTGTCTTCTTTTAGTATGTTCCTTTGTATTAGTTTCTTCTTCACCCATCTCATCCCCATCTAGCTTTGTATATTCTTCTTCTTGTTTTGCTTCCTCCTCACTAACAGAAGGATTAACATCATAGGTGAGGGTTTTGATTTCATCCTCTGCTGGTAAGTTTATGAAGACTGACCATGTTATGGGGATCCTGAGGCTTTGGAGAGCATCCTTAATGAGGATCCTGATTAACCCATGGTGAACTAACTGTTGGGAATTTCCTTCCTTTACTTTTCTGCTGGAGTCTATGAGTGATTACATCAAGAAATAGGGTATGTTGAGTCTTTGGTGAACTGGTGTTTCTACCCCAAATATTAGTTCTTCAAGCATTCTCAAATGGTTGCCATAACAACATTGTATCTATGGACTCTTGCATTCTCTTTTGACTTATTAAAGAATTTCCTTTTTTCCACCTTTTCACTTATAAACCAACTACCTCTTAACCTTTACAACTTTTGATCAAATGATGCATATGAGTGAGTGAGTGGGATACTTACCCATGGTCTTGATGCCATGCTGCAATTGTCAAAGATCAGAGGTGTTGCTGATGGTCATTCTTCTTCCTCCTATGCTGTCTGCTAATGGTTTATTATCTTTTGCTGGTGTTTGTGAAGATCTGCTATTGTTGCTACTGTTGTGGAGCTCCTGGATCTGATGTTGCTGCTGTGGAGCTCCTGTATCACCACTTGGCAATGTTTGGTGTCTCCATTAGAATTTCTTGATCATGTTGTTGGCTGGTGCTGTGAGGATGCTGTAATGAATGGACAGAGGGAGTAGGAGTGTATGTGGATCTAGGATGATGGTAATGGTTGAGGTGATTCTCTAGAGAACACAATCTTCACCTGAATTGAAGCAATGAAGTGAAAAGCAATGGAATTGATGGAGGGATGCATGGTAAGGAGTGGAGGAGATGAATATATGTGAGGAAGGGTTCCCTTTGGATCTTCTCTTTTCTCCTTGCTTGTCTTTTTCACCCACCTGCAAATAACAATTATGTTTTTCTTTATTATTATTATTATATATTTTTTTGAAAAACACCTAGGCTGCCTCAGAGAGGTTTTCACCCTAGATATCTGCCCTGGGTGCCTCAAGGACGGTTTTCACCCAGGGATCTTCTTATTCTTTTTCATTTCTTCTCATCCTTGGGCCGCCTCATGAGGTTTTCAACCCAAATATGGGACTCAAGTGCCTCATGGAGGTTTTCACTTGAATCCTTATTCTTTTTTCTTTTTCATTGTCTTGATGAGGGAGGAGCTGGAACTTGCTCCACCATCATCACTATATTATTGATATTGTCCATGAACTCTTGTTTTGATAAAGGCCTCTTGTACATTTTCAATCGGTGTCCATTAACTAGCAATGGAATGGATTCTTCATTAATATTTCTAATTTGCACTGAACCATTGTCATGGCATCTTTCCACCACATAAGGTCCGAGCCATCTTGTCCTTATCTTTCCCTTGAAGTCTTTATACCTTGAATCATATGACAATGCCAAATCTCCCTCTTTAAATTGCTTCTCCTTAATGTGCTTGTCATGCCAGATCTTCCTCTGAAGCTGAACTATCTCTGTATGTAGGAGGGCCTGCATTCTGAATTCATCCAACCCATTAAAATGTAACAACCTTTCCTTCTGTGCATGACTGAGATCCAAATGTAGTTGGGCTGCCATCCTCAATGTGTTATATTCAAACTCAATGGACAACAAATCCTTTTTCCCATAGACCAGCTCATAGGGTGTAAATCTAGTGGTGGTCTTCCATATTGTATTATAGGCCCCGATGGCCTCAACTAGTCTCTCTGCCCAATCCTTCTTGCTGTTGCTCACTACCTTGGTTAAGATGTTCTCCAATGTCCTGTTGGTCACCTCCACTTGCCCATTAGCTTGTGGATGATAAGGAGCGGAGGTCCCATTCTTGATTTTGTGATGGCTGAGCGGTTATTCAATCATGCTAGAGGTAAACTGGTTGCCTTAGTCTGTGACTAGCTCTCTAGGGTACCCAAATTTGTAGAATACATTATCCCTTAGGAACTCAACCACTTTCTCTTTTGTTGCTACCTTAATTGCCTTGGTTTTAGCCCACTTAGTCAAATAATCAGTGCACACAATGATGTGTTGTTTTTTCTTTGAAGGAGGGTTGATAGGCCCAATGAAGTCCATGCTTCACTTGTCAAATGGCTCGAAATTCACTTGAGGTTGTAGGGGAATTTCATCTCTTGGAGTAGGATTTCCCATCCTCTGGCACCGATCACACTGACTAATGTATTTTTTTACATCCTGATGAAGAGTAGGCCAATAATAGCCTGCTCGCAATACTTTGAATGTTGTCCTTTTTGCTCCAAAGTGACCTCCACAAGACCCATCATGACAGGTTAGAAGGATGTCAAAGACCTCCTCTTCCCTTACAAACCTTCTCAAGATTTGATCTGGGCCATGTTTGAACAGATTGCCCCCAATCCAGGTGAAGGGGGTGCTTTTCCTCACTATCTTGCTTTTTTCTTTGGAGGGCAAGTTTGGTGGGAACTGTGATGATACCAGATAGTTTGCTATATCATCAAACCATGGGGAGAGAACTAAAATAGAAAACAAATGCTCATCTGGTAACTGGTCATCCACCATTCCTTCTTCACTTGCAGGCATATTCATTCTAGATAGAAATTCAGCAACAACATTTTCCTTAGCAGGCTTATCAACAATAGTTAGATCAAACTGTTGTAATAAAAGAAACCATCTTATAATGATAGCATTTACATCTGGCTTGTTCATTAAATATTTGATTATAGCATGATCAGTATGGACAAATGTTTGATAGCCTGTAATGTAATGCCTAAATTTGTTCAATGAATGCACAACAGCCAAGAGTTCCTTTTCGATCACAATATAGTTTATCTCAGCCTTTGACAGGTTCTGACTGATAAAATAGATGGCATAGGGCAATTTCTCTTCTTCCTGACCTAAGGATGCTCCTATGGCTTTGTGTGAGGCATCAACATGAATATGAAAAGGGAGGGCCTAGTTTGGGCCTCTAAGGATTGGTGCAGTGGTTAACTTACCCTTTAGAATGTCTAAGGCCTCTTGAAGTAGAAATTCGATATGAAAACCCTAACGCTCTTCTTATAATCTCCAGCTAACAAATAAT
The DNA here is from genome assembly GCA_031772625.1 of Pinus tabuliformis. Lineage (NCBI taxonomy): Eukaryota > Viridiplantae > Streptophyta > Pinopsida > Pinales > Pinaceae > Pinus > Pinus tabuliformis. The sequence continues at coordinate 370,325,728 of CM062814.1, forward strand.
AACTAACCTGCAATAAGTTACTAGATTTAATTAACATGGGAGTGAGGCCAAATTCATGAAAATTATAATGCACCCATATAAGAGAAAGAAAGGAACCACTTAAATTACCTGAGAGGTTTAAGCCCCAAGCAACCAAAATTTGAACCTAGATAGTATTTGAAAAGGTCAATAGAAAGGCCAATTAACCATTAAGATGGAAGGAAAATTGGGAATCATAAATTCCTCCCATTCGTGCACCATATCGCTCAAAATAATGGGAGTGAGTGAAGAAACCCTAACCCTGAGAACACAGAGAAGGATTTTATGAACAAATTGTCAATTGAATACCATTAGCTCATAATTTAAAACATCTTCAAGGGTTTCAAAAGATTAGACAAACAAATTGCAGATGGCTTACGAAACTTTGAGAACCCTTTGAGAAAATTACTATATCCATAGCCTTAATCATCTCAAAACTCCAACTACAGAGAAAAAAGAGGAAAATTTAGTAAGAAATGAGTTGTTCCCTTATCAAATTAAAATCTACTTTGCACTCCTAGGAAAATTTGAACCTTGCCCTGTAAAATTGTCAAACCCTTAACAACATGAGTAATATGATCAAACTCTCTAGAATGCAAATGATGCCGAAGGATAAGGAGGGAGTAGGGTGGTTACCCTAACCACCAAGGAAATGTCACCCACCTTTGGAATCACCACCATTCATTTCCTGGCGACCCACATGATAGGATGAGGTGTTTAAAATACATTAGTCCATGAAGTCCTTAGGGTTTGCACCTTGGCTAGTGAAGTAATAATAAATTATAAACCTTGGGTTGAGGAACACCAAGAGGTAACTACAAATTTAATAGTATAATAAGATTTTATACAAGAGTAAAACCATATAAAGTTACCATAGTTTGTCGATAATTTTATGTATTAGATGTGGTAATGTAATAAGTTCGAATTTCTCAAGGTTATGTAAAGTGATACAAATGTATAATGATTATATGATGCCAAATAAGGGGACGAATGCAACACACAGATCACCAATCATTTTTTTTCTATTTTTCTTATGCCTTGGATTGTAATATGAAGTTAACTTGAAAATAATTCTCTAATAACATCTGGCGAACTTATTTATGTATGTGTAAATAATAACAATAATAAAAAAATTGCTTTGGAATGAAGTACATTACAATATGGTACTAGAGCAATAAGGTATAACACCGCGACCTGTGATCTTGACCAAAAATACAATCCAACAATGTAAGATTCTCTTACATGATGAGTAACCAAGTAAATATTTTTTTTATGCAACAAAGGAAGAGTGAAGTAAAAGGTTGTGTACTATGAATACTTGATACAATTTTATTATTTGGGCTATGTTTAGATAATAATTGATTTTTATTGAAATACTCTTACTTACAAGAATAATTATGATTGGAATCTAGGAATGCAAGCATCTATTTGATAAAATTAATTAAGCAGTAATACATGCTAACTAGTTAATTCTATCCCATGATTGTTTAAATAGTGAGAAGGAAAACGAGTTCGTAATTTGTGGAATCGAGAAAGTACTTACATATCAAAGTAAGGAAATGGATACATCTATAAATGTGTAAAAATAAAATTATCTTTCTTACTATGTTAAACAGTCAGAAACAATGGACGAATATGTTCAAGATATAAGTCAAGGTGTTGCATATGAAATTATCCCTAGAAGTCTTAAATTACTCGTGTAATGGTTAAATGTTAATGTGACAAAGGGTTGTATATGTTGATGAAGTTGTGGATGTTGTATGTGAAGTTTACTTGATAAGGTTAACCCTTTGTTGTACTATTAATAATTGTGAAATCCTTTTAATTTGCACAAAACTATATTTGATGCATAATTTACAAGATTTATATGCATAGATGTCTTATATTAGATATCTAATATAGATTGTCAAGGAGGGTTGTAGGAAAAATGTTAGAAGGTACTCTTGGTGCTAATTATGCGATACCTAACTATTACGCTAAATACACATGGAGAGCAGTTACCTTGTGGGAACAAGACTACCTCCTTGCACATAGATTGTTTAAAAGGGCTCCCAAGCATAGGGTTTTGACCAATGGTTTTGCGGAAAGTAAGAGCTAAGAAAATAATAGGGATGAGGGAAATACTTATTGGTAAATTAAAAATTACTGACTCTAATGGAAGAGTAATATTATATGCTCATGAGAGGTAATCCACAAGAGGAAGGAGCTTACAACAATGTTATGAAACACAAAGAGTTTCTAAAAATAAAATATAAATAATATAACAATTAGAAGGAAAGACACTGAGAAAAACTATGGATCTAGAATGATTTACAAGAACTACATGTTTATATACTCAATAGAACAAATTACATTGTATGTATTAAGAGGGTTTAGAAACATTTGCTATAAATAAATTTGTTTGAGATTTATAATAGAAATGAAGAAAAACATAAAGTATATACCCATAATAATGTGCATATAAGATATCGTTAAGGTATGTATATACCAATAGGAAATGTAATTAAATGGGGTTGACAAACTTGTATTACACAAACCAAAATATATGATGTATTCAAAGATTCAGTCTGGGAATACTCAACGATAACTTCTTTTAAAACGTATGTAGATATACATAACACCTATATAAAAGAATTTATGAGTCAATTAGGTTTATCTTGAGTGGTTAGGAGGAATAGTTGGTATCCTCCCCAACCAAGTTCAATTCTAGCAAGCGATATGATGGATGTGGATGGCCTTAACAATATTCATCATATGGAATATACAACATTATACCCGTGAAATATATATATATATATATATATATATATATATATATATATATATATATATATATATATATATATTAACAACATAACTCAAGTATGAGTATTTAAAATGCGGTACCAAGAGTAGGCCCTGGGTTTTGTGACTAATAAGACCTGTAAAGGAATTAATGAATTAAAAAATGATCTTAACTAGAAGGTCTCCTTGTGAGGGAAGCCACATAAAACCTGTTACAGTTGTAGACTAAGTAAGAATTTAGGTAAGAACCATCATAATGGGAAATTGTAGTAAGTGTTAATGCCATTTGAAAATTGTAATGTTTCTTTTGTATAGTAATATTTTTCTGGCAATTGACAAATTTTAGTATTTCAAGGGAAATCCTTTTGATTTCCTTGATTAAGGAGTCGCAAAGATTGATTCTTAGATAACTTAAATCTTAATTTGATTGTATTATGGGGATTTATTGGAAGAGTTACACCAGAATGAGTTGGGAATTGTGGCATAGATCATGTCTAGTGATATTTCCAAAGAAAAAGAAACATGAGAAGACAAACAATTATAGGTTGTAGTGAAATTTTTCATTAAAAATTCTTATTCAAAACCACGAGAATGTTGCTAAATGGATATAGAATATCATAATATTTCATGATTGAAATAAAACTATTCTTGGAAATAACAAAGCGAGTAAAACATTTGATACTTTAAAATTGAAAATGACAAGATAATGGCATCTTGGTTAATCCAATACACTAGTTAAACATGAAAGAAATTTGGAATGGTGATACAAATACTCACCAAAAATACGAGCTTTATGCCAAAATTAGTAAGTGTGATTTAATTAAGACCAGACTCAATCTTGAGAATATGTGAATTCCCTAAGAAGGAATTTCCTTGGACCCTAAAAAGGTCAAAGTAACCCTTGATTGATATATACCTCAAGGATGTGGTGGGAATAAAAATATTTATGAGGTTATAAACTTGTAATGTAGGTTTGTGGTAGGTTTCATTAATTTCCGTATTCTATAACATTTTCACAACAAAAAAGAATTAAGTTTGTCTCGAATAAAATATGACATGGAAATTCTAATTGGTTGAAATGGTTGTTAATTGTAACTCTTATACTTAAAAATTGATTTGATTTTATGTAGTAGGATAAACAAGAACGATGTCGACTAGATTCCCTCGAGTGACCCAATGACATTGAAAAAGTTTATGGTTGAATTTTGCAACCATAACTATGAGGGTGGAATCTCTTAATTTAGCTTTTGCTAGTTTGGTATATATATATAATGAGATGTTAGGTGCATATAATAATGGATGTGTATAGATATTCGAAGGAGTCTATTGTCCTAACATGAGGTAGATGATTAGTAGTGGATAATGGTAATATGTGACCATGAAAAGGTGGAAATTTGGTTGAGGAGCCAATGGAATTGTTGTATGTAATCTTAAGAAAACAAGATTTTGGAAAGGAGGGTGCTGATGGGAAATTGGAACAAGGGACACCTATAGTTGTTGATATGTGTGTCGTGACAACAAGGTAAGTGCACTAAGAAACAATTTTCTACCATTCAGTGCTTCTTCAAATAAGTATTTTAAAAATTTTGATCATCACTCTTTGATTGTAGGCACATTTGAAGTATTTTATGAATGGTTGATTAAATGCATAATATGAATATGTGCTTACAAGAGTATATAAGTAAATGATTGTGTTTAATACAATTGTACCGACGTGATGTGTGTTGTGACATTTGGTATGCTCAAGAGTGAAATGGGGAAAAACCCCATGGTTGCTGCACAAAGAAAATAACATATAATCTCTAGACATCTTAAGCAATAATCTACAAAGTAGAGAGGAATGGAAACTCTAGGAAGTGAGTTGTGAGAAATTCATAGATGAGGTGTGTCGGGGGAGTATGTTTTGCATGACTTTGTTGTTGCAATATTCTTGTTGTCTTTTGTTGACTTTGAGCATGGTCATGTTGCTTCTTTTTTTTTCCTTGGAATTGTTATGGTGGTTTCTTTTTTCTTTACCTTTTGTGGTTTGGTCTTGATGGTTTGTTGTGTGTGAGGAAGGAAACGTAGAAAAGAGCTCTAGAAGAAGAACTGAATAAGAAACGCAAGTCGAGATGAAAAAACTTGATCAAACCTTATGCATAAAATAAATGGTGGAAAGGGAACAAAAAAAATGACATAATAACTAAAATGGACATGATTGAGTCCACTTGAAAAAAAGGCAGTGATATAACAACCATGAAAAGGGAATAGAAAGGATGTTGTCCAAAAACCTAATAATGCATGGCTAATTTATAGTTGATATGATGAAATCATGATAAAAGCACAATGATGATGTCTGATGTGACAAATCATTAATTGTGAGTCATCATGAGTGGCAAGGTCAGTAATTGATCCTTAAAAATACTATGATCACTATGTGAAATGGAATTTATGATTCTCATGTTTGAGATTTTGCAATGAAGCCATTTAATGGATTCCATGTTACCTGGAATGTCCATTGGATAAATGTGCAAGATAATATATTGCTCTTAATTACTATTGATGATGCAGTTATTAATATTCTGACCTTTGTTGAGTGCATGGAAAAAAAATGAAAACATCTACTTAGCATGTGTAAAGACATCCTGAAATTGAATATGAATTTGAAACCAGAGTGAGATTTACTCTAGAATTGAACCATTGTCAGGTTAAAGTTCTAAGGAAGTGTTGTAACAGCTACAACGCCCTCCAATATTTTGGCCTGCATCTAATTTCAAAGCTTCCTTGGTTTTTTCCTTGATGTTTGCAAACACTCGGGCTCATCCCATGAGCTCGTGTCAAGTCTTTACACCCTCGTTTTTTTATCATTCATTTGTCATCTTTTAGCATGTTGGTTACAATGACATGCTTGCGATCTTGTTCTAGATATGCTGAAGGTTTGTCTTTGTGTGTACAAGTTGTGATCGCTATGTAAGAATTTTGTACACTCACACACGGAGTTGTACGCAATGTCGTGCAAGTGTCGTCACGGTCATTCAACAAACTATATCAAGTGTTGCACTTGTCTCTCTCACCCTTTAGTCAGTCACACTGAGCATATGTTGTCTTTTTGGTTCAAGGTGTCTTGTCATCGAGTCATGTTGAGTGTGTGTTTGCAAGGTCATGTATGCATGAGTTCACTCACTCACACACTTAACTAGTTTGCTGAAGATATGTCGATTAGACCACTCTCCATTAGCCCGACCTCTACTGAGTTGCACTGCGCAGTCTCAGCCCTTAGTGACGAAGCACTGTTTCCTAGAATTCTTGCAAAATATTATTATTTATATTTACTTGTAAATACTATGGAAGTATTGGTGTGGGGCCAAGACTAAATTTGGTTGTGTTATAACCCTATTTTCCACTCCATTATAGTAAGAGAGGCCCAAGTTCAACTTACTTCAGTTTTTGGCTAGAATTCATCCCCTTTCACCTTTTCTTTTACTTATGTGGGATTTATTCCATGTTAAAAGGGTGGAATTACATAAGTGAGTTATTTATCATAAATATTTTGTGAAAAATTTATAATTATGAGATAATAATTATTTCATAATTGAGATAATTAAGAAAAGCTCATAATTGAGAAAAAGGTTTCTAGAGTTTGGCATTCCCAAGGACATCAACTTAACCCACTTCTATAGGAGTTGGCCAGGGGTTCATTCTTATATAATTTTCTTAACTTCTCAAGCCCCTATGCATCTAGATACATTCTCCCGAAGGATAGAATGAACTTATATAATCTCACAAAGAGGAAAGGGGGAAAGATCTAGGATCCATATTATAGCACGAGAGCTCTACTGCGTTGGAAGAGGGAAGCCAAGTTGAAAGTTGGAGGGGAGTAGCTTATTTCTTGGGTATATTATCTTGTGTATTTTCCAATCATGATTAATAAATTATTTTTCCATTCCTATAGTTGTGTTGATCATGTTTTTTGTTTGTACATGTTATTTTTAGGTTGACAAGCCCTCTGCGGAAGGTTATTGTGTGCTTGGATGTTGGTGTATGTGTGCATGGTCTTGGTTTATGGTATTTGGGAGTGGGATATTCAAGTAGGAGAAAGTCTCTCTCTCCATCAAGCCCAAACTACTTCACTAATCTACGAGTGTGTATGGCACCAACCTTCAAACTCTTTCCTTATAGTATCATGTATAAGTATGGAAATTGCTTGCTTGTACATAAATAAGCTAGGGCTAGATCTGTTGATTTCTCTTTGTTGTTATACGCACCACTTTGGCTAGATACTTAGTTGATATACTAGGTTGAAATTAGCTTTTTAGTTTAGGTGAAATTCTTCTGTTAATAGGATGACATATGTAAATGTTAACATATTATTATGAATAAATATTATTTCACTTATTTGTTTATTTTAAAATACAAGAGGAGCCACCATGTGAGTAGGTAGGCTCCTGGCTATGAGGAAACATTTAAATCAGTTATGGTCCAAGAAAGGACAATGAGATAGAGAAAATTTCTCCAACTTGGGGGATGATTTCCATCCCACAAGAATGATCATGAGGGCAGAGAAATGTCATGAGTGCAATATGTTTTCATAAACAAGATTGCAGGAGAGAGGAATTTTGTAAATAAAAATGAGGTGGCAGTGGGAGATAAAGATTAGACATATATAGAAAAAAAAAATCAACTACTTTTGCTAGGATGCTACTAAGGCTAAGGAGGTGAAATTATGGAAATTATTGATTTCTTTCTTGAAAGAAAAGGAGCCTAAGGATTTGGGGGAATTGTTGAGATAACTTTTCATTGGATGGGAGGAGCATGGTAGCTCATGGTGTATATCAACACAAATCAACTACTTTTGCTAGGATGCTACTAAGGCTAAGGAGGTGAAATTATGGAAATTATTGATTTCTTTCTTGAAAGAAAAGGAGCCTAAGGATTTGGGGGAATTGTTGAGATAACTTTTCATTGGATGGGAGGAGCATGGTAGCTCATGGTGTATATCAACACAAATCAACTACTTTTGCTCGGATGCTACTAAGGCTGAGGAGGTGAAATTGTTCCTGAAAGAAAAGGAGCGTAAGGATTTGGGCGAATTGTTGAGATAATTTTTCATTGGATGGGAGAAGCATGGTAGCTCATGGTGTATATCAAACAAAAATACACATTAGTAATTAGGTTACTTGTGAATCTGTGTTAAGTATATGAGTTTCAAGAGTTTATTAATTTTGGGTTATTAGGAGATAAAAAGTTTCAGTTTTCTTTGTGTTTTTCTTTGATTTTTCTTACATGAAAGACCTGTAGAATAATATATATGAAATTCCTATGGCTTTTACTGTAAAATTGGTTGTGTATGAATGTTATAAGCGAAAAAAGGAAAAATATTTAGATGTTGCAAGGATGAGGTATAGGAAAATTCAGTGCTTTTACATTCCTAAACTTTTTATTATAAAATTGGTTGCGTATGAATGTTAGAAGGGATAAAAGAAAAAATATTCAAATTTTGCAAGGATGAGGTATAGGAAAGCTCAATGCGAGTAAAAGATAAATTTTGATAAAAAATTGGTTGTGTATGAATGTTAGAAGGGAAAAAAAGGAAAAATATTCAAATGTTGGAAGGATGAGGTATAGGAAAACTCAGTGCTAGTAGAAGATAAATTTTGATACTACTTTTCATTTCTGATACTACTTTTGATATAGGTTATAAATATTTATAATTATAAAGATCAATATATATGTGACAGAGTTAGAAAAAGTATAATTCAACAAAGAGAACGTGTTCTCAAGTTAATCCTTAACCCTCATGCAATCCCTATCAAACATTCTGGGAAATAAAAGAATAAAACATTCAACGAAATAAAAGAACAAAAAAAGTTATAAATATTTATATTTATAAAGATAAATATATATGTGACAGAGTTAGAAAAAGTATAATTTAACATAGAGAACATGTTCTCAAGTTCATCCTTAACCCTCATGCAGTCCTTATCAAACCTTTAGGGGAATAAAACCTTCAGGAAAATAAAAGAACAAAAGCGGTTATAAATATTTATAATTATAAAGATCAATATATATGTGACAGAGTTAGAAAAAGTATAATTCAATTTAGAGAACATATTCTAAAGTTAATCCTTAACCCTCATGCAATCCCTATCAAACATTCAGGGAAATAAAACCTTCAGAGAAATAAAAGAACAAAAACGGTTATAAATATTTATAATTATAAAGATCAATATATATGTGACAGAGTTAGAAAAAGTATAATTCAACATAGAGAACATGTTCTCAAGTTAATCCTTAACCCTCATGCAATCCTTATCAAACCTTCAGGGAAATGAAAGAACAAAAAATTGAAATGTGAGAGTTATGTACTCTTTCCCCTATACATAAGCACTAATTGTTACAAGGGTGTCAGCACCGAGACAAGATAATGTACAATAAACTATAAAAGAAAATCCTAGACACAGAACTATAGTGTACATGCTAAACTTATCAAGCTGCATAACTATGTTGAAAATAAGAAAATAGTAAACATGCTAAATAAAAATTTGTACAAAGACATTAGAAACTTAGAGCTATCTGTGGAAACAAAACCCTCATCTTAGAAATTAGTCCATAAGAGCCATGCATGCTTCCATTTCATAAATAAATTAAGAAGAAAGCTAGAAGACAAATTAAATGCCACTAACAAGTAGGAATTTGAAATACATGCCAATATTAACAATATTCAGTCTTTCCAAAGAAATAGTAACAAAATCATAATTTCAAGGTCATCAAGGATATAAAATGTATATTCAACCTCAAAGTTACATATAATAAAATAGAGAGAAACCTATTTCCTAGGTAAGTATAAAATCTAAACAAGTAGAAGGAACAAGTCTAGAACAAGTCTATAAACAGGGAATCACAAAATTACAATTTCAAGGTCACCAAGGATCTAAAATGTATATCCAACCTCAAAGTTACATATAATAAAATAGAGAGAAACCTATTTCTTGGGCCAAGTATAAAATCTAAACATGAGAAGGAACAAGTCTAGAACAAGTCTATAAACAAACAATAATTAGGTGTGGACATATGGCCATCGAGCCATAAAAATTTTCACGAAAACAAAGGAAATTTTAGGTTAAGTAAGTAATTTCTTCGAGTACTACCTGAAAGTAGAAATTTGATATGAAAACCATGACGCTCTTCTTGTAATTACTAGCTAACAAATACAAACTATCCTACAATAATCTAACAAATGTAAGTAGCATGGGAGTGAGGATGAATTCAGGAAAATTATAATCCACCCATATAAGCAAAATAAAGGAACCACTTAAATTACCTGAGAGGGGTAAGTTAGAAGCAACTGGGACTCAACTAGGACTCACACCTAAACAATATGTGAAGCAATCAATAAAAATGTTAGTTAACCATTAAGACAAAATGAAAATTAAGGCATCGATAAGTAATAGAAGGGAATAATAAAATATCTCCCTTTCATGCACCATATCATTCGAAATGAGTGGCAGTCAACAAAGAAACCTTGACACTGAGAACATAGAGCAGGGATTTATGAGCAAATTGTAAATTAAATACCAATAGCAAGCTCATAGTTTAAAACTTCTTCAATGGTTTAAGACTATTAGACAAATTGCATATATCTTACCAAAATTTGGGAACCCTTCTAGAAAATATCTGTATTCACAACCCTAATCATCTCAAAACTCAACCAAAGAGCTAAAAGAGGGAAATTTTAGCAAGAAAGGGGTTCTTCCCTTAACGAAAATCTACTTTGCACTGTAAGGAAAATTCAAACCCTACCCTGTAATATGGTCAAAGCCTTAACAACATCGGCCCAAAAAATTATGATAGGAGATTTCATGTTCAATAAAGAAAGAATCTCTGTGTATAAAATACCTCGGGTGGAATGGTCTTCCACCAAAAATCCATGAATCCATCAAGCCTTAAATCAATACCAGGAGGAAGAGGAGTTGTGACTTAACAAGAGTTCCACAAACTCATTCATTTAAGAGTCGAATTGGTAGAGAAAACCCTTCACTGAAATCCTGTGAGCAGAGCTTCGACGACAGACTCTCTAAAATGCAAATGAGGTTGAAGGCCAAGGACAGGGTATGGTGGTTACACTAACCACCAAGGGAATTCTATCAACTATTGGATGAAAACTCAAAATCACCACTAAAGGAATTCTATCCAATATTGGATAGAAACTCAAAAATCACCACCAGTCATTTCATGACATCCCACGTGACCAAGGTGAGGTTTTAAAACTACATTATCTACAGAGTCATGAGGGTACGCACCTTGCCTAATGAAGTAATAATACATTATAAACATTAGGCCAAGGAATGCCAAGATGTAATCATGAATTTAATAGTATAATAAGATTCTATAAAAAATAAGACCATATAAATGGGCCATATCTCGTTAATAAGTTTATGTATTAAATATGTAATATAGTAAGTTCGAATTTCACAAAGTTATGATTATAGGATTCAAATAAGGGGACCAATGAATTTAATAGTATAATAAGATTCTATAAAAAATAAGACCATATAAATGGGCCATATCTCGTTAATAAGTTTATGTATTAAATATGTAATATGGTAAGTTCGAATTTCACAAAGTTATGATTATAGGATTCAAATAAGGGGACCAATGCAACAAATGAATTCCTAATCTTTTGTTTAAGTTTTCTTATACCTTAGCTTAGAATATGTAATTAACTTATACATACTTCTCTAAAAACATAAGGCAACCTTATTCATGTAAGTGTTAAAAAAAATTGCTTTGAAATAAGGTACATTACAGCAATAAACAAGTAATAAATTAAATCTATGGTTTCTCTTAAAACTCGAAAATATTAGCACAATTTCTCTTAAGACTCACACATATTACCACTTCATATATATATAAGTACAAGTAATCACTAATCCTTCTCAATCACTATAATAACTCGTTCTCTCCAATCATATCTTAATGTGTACTGGAATGATGAGCAAATGAGGACCATGAAAATCTAGATCATGCAGTAGGACTACGAATTGTGCTAGCGTTATTATCTCTAACATAATTATTGAAATATGTCGGTGTGGTGTGCTGGTTTATATCAAAATAAATGCTAAAGCATTTCAAACAAAGCACTACCAATATATTTAACTCGAATAACACTTAAAGTGAGTTATTCAATGTTCTATTGACCCAATTTAGTTGCGAACTTTATGTAAAATCAATGAGTTATTGCGTTAGCCTGTGAAAGAAAGAATGGCCATATGTATTCCTAGTTTAATTTTGGGAGGGAAATTACATAGTTTTAATTTAATTATTAGATAAATAAATAGTAGAGATTTAATTTTTATATAATATTTTAAAATATTCATAATAATACATACAAATTAAAGGTCGAGATTTATTTTCAAAGTAGTTATTTTTTTTTGTAATATCATATGAATTGAATTATGGATTTTTGGGTATATGGTTTTGATAAGCTATGATATTATCACAAAACTTATTCATAATTAAGAATCTCCTTAGTAAAATAAGGATAAATTTCCATCATTAAGAATCTTGTTCCATATTATTTTAAATGTATATATTTCATTTATATATTATTTTTTTATAATTGACATAATAATTTAAAATAAAATTACAATTTAATTAATTTTTATGATTTTTTTCAATAACATGAAATATATAACGAAATAAGTGTTTATACATATTATCAATCCATACATATCGCATTATATGGTTACACTAATTGTTAACCTATACATATATCTTTAGAAAAAATAAATAGAAAATTAAATATTAATATATCATAGTTTTACATTAAATTTGAATTTGATAGTCAATTTTGTGACCTAAAAATTTATAAATTTCATTTTTAATATGTTATTTATTTGAAATGTTTCAGATTTAAAATGAAATTCTATTGATTTGTTTAATAAATATAATTACAATTTTTAAATGATGATGATGATGACGATGATGGTTAATGTCCACTGAGACCAAACTTTGGTCTATTGGACCTAAAGAAATGAATTATTTAGTTTGATTTAAGATTTTATTCCTATGCTCAAAAAGCTTGGAGAGAAGCCTCCCAAGCTCACTGTAATTTTGACAACGTAAAAGGCTAGGAAGGTTAGTATTGCAACAAAGATTTTGAAACTGAGATCTAATGTGGTTGTACGTGGGGCACTCTAAGAGGAAATGATTTTCATCCTCGATGTTCGTATTTTCATAGAGATGGTTGAAGCTTTCCATCCATGGCTTTTTAGGAACTTCCCAATGACCCGTTTCACTATGGAGCTCATGAGAGTTCGTTATAATCTTGGCTATATTAATTTTCTTCTTTGAGCTAGTTAAAACAGAGAGATACATTTGGTCTTCTAGGGTGGGGTTGATGACCTCCTTATAATATCTTAATTTTATTTTAGCTGCTAAATCTTTCTCACACCACAATTTTTCTTTGAACTTAGAAGTAACAATATTTTTAATGTTATTAATGTTTTGCAATGCAACATTCTCGTCGATCTCCCAATGGTTTAACCAGACCCTGGTGTCTTTATACCAACCTCATTTGAGCCTTAGGTGGTTTTGGCTGGAATTTAAAGCTAGCTTAGGGAGTCTATGGTCTCTTATGTTATTGACCTTGTGCTTGTACAACAGAAGCCTAGTCATAGCTAGGCTCTCGATAGGGGAAAGACCCACTTCTATAAGTAGAATAGGATAGGGCGTGTTCCTTTTAATTTTGAGGTTATACGTTATAAAATGCTTTTGGATTTGCTCAATATTTCTCCAGAATTCTCTAGAGATGCTACAACCCCAAACCTCACATCCATAAAAGATAACTGAAGTGACTAAAGTTTCAAAGAGGAACTTCTTTCTATCCCACATTACGAGGTTTGTCGTTTTACAATTATTTTCAAGACCAAAATAAGCTTTCCATCCCCCATTAATCCTTTTCTCAATGCTATAGTTCCAATTGAGCTTGTGATGAATATCAATTTCTAGGTACTTGTAGGAAGACACTTCCTCCAAGTTACTATTGTCATACAAAAAATTAGCGTAAGTGTCCTTGTTGGATTTGATAATCATAACTTTTGTTTTGTCAGAGTTAACAATCATACCCATGGTAGAGCAGAAACCCTCAAGAAGTATAAGTTGCTTATCAATATTAGATGGGCACCTTGCAAGAAGAACAACATCGTCAGTGTAGAGAAGAAGGATGATGACTATCCCAGCTAAGATCGTGCCAGCACATCCTGCTTCCTCTAAACAACCTTCTAGCTCGTCGATGTAAATGCCAAATAGGGTAGGGGAGAGGGGGAAACCTTGTTTAACTCCGATTTTACACTTAATATCTTTCGACCACCCATCATTGCTCTTTAACTTAGCAATTACATTCCCGTATAACCTTACAGTGGCAACTCTCAACTCAAAAGGAAACTTTAGCTCTTCTAATCTGTTCCAAAGGTTGTTTCTAGGAACCGTATTAAAAGCCTTTCTAAAGTCCACATAGCAACAAAAGAGATTGGATCTATCATTGCAACATTCCTCCACAATGATCCCAAGCATAACGAGGTGGTCTGTTGTTGAGTGCTGCTTTCTAAAATCTGCTTGGCCTTTAGCCCGCTTACCTTCACTTTCAAGCCATATGCTGAACTTCCTTTCCAGAATAATACCATATAACTTGGCTAGGAGAGGGCTGATCATAATTGTCCAATAATTAGAGGGGTTATTTGTATCCCCACTTTTAAAAATATGGATAATGAGGCTTTGAGTCCATGGTTTAGGGAACCCTTGCTTGACCACTTGATTGAAAAGCTTGTGAATGTGGGCGATGAGGACAGGACATCCAATTTTTAAGATTTCCGCCTGGTAACCTTCAATGTCCTTAGATTTCCCATTAGCCAAGCGATTAACCCCAAAATCAATGTCTTATAATGAGAAAAATTCTTTCGTTGTGAGCAGGGTTTCAAAGTTATCCATGACATTTGGAGATTCATAAAGCTTTTTAAAATAGGAATTCCAGTCGTGTAAAGCAATTTTATTATTATCTTTAGTTTTCCTAGTTAGAATCTGCCTCCAGAATTTCTTAGGAGCTACCTTAGAGAGGTGTAAGAGATTCTCTTGTCTTTTATGAATATACTGTCTTTTTTTCCTTTTACCATGGGTTGGTTTTGCTATTTCTTTTATTACTTGAAACTTCAATTGAGAACTTGTTAATAGAATATGAGAGGGTTGTAGTAAAATTATGATAAAGATCTTCTATGTTGTCTATGCTAAATAAAGGAAGCAAATTAGTTTTTAATTCATTTAAAAAGAGATTTTTTTATTTCTATCAAAGATTAACTTCTTTTGGCTATAAGGATTATCTTCTATGGGATCTCTATGCATGACAAAATTGAGAATTAAAAATACACATGAAAGAATTTCGAACCAGAACCAAGACGTAACGAGAGGTCTCCATATAGAGCACCAAACCAACGGCGAGGGTTTCCCATGTAGTACACCAAACCAACCGTTGGGCCAAACCCTCGCGGGCCTTTTAAATCATATTTACAAATAATTCAAAGGAAAAACTTTAATCACAAAAAATTACTCTAAAATAATTACGGGGTGAATTGAATAGAAACTACAGTCGTCCCGTGCTACGTGGTATAACCTTTCTTAAAATTGCTAGCTGAGTAATCTTTCTGTTATTCTCTTAAGAGTTCAACGGTGGCGATTCGTCCACAAAAATGCTGGTAGATTTGATTTGTTTCGTTATCATCATCATGTGTTGATTAGGTGATGTCAACCAACTTTATAAAATATTGCTTTTGTTGTTTAGGTTTAAGCGAATGAATTAACAGGAACAATATATATATATATATATATATTAGTTTTATAAATAATTTTTTTTTAAGGATGTTAAAAAAATTATAGATGTAAATACTCGTGAAAAGTAATGATTATTATTATTAATTTTTCAATATTAATTTTTATTAAAATAAATTTATATTTAAATATATTTTTATAATGATTTTTAGTCTTAAATAATAGCTAACCTTTTTCTACTTTCTAGAAAAAGATACTTAGTTATATATAACGAAATATTTCACTTTCAAATTCATAAATAAAAATAATATTTGTTTAGATAATTTTCGGCAAAATCACATAACGACGCGTTTCGAACCAACCAGTGTGGTTCATCGTCAGGACAAGTTGAGGAACAATCCGGCTTAGCTTGATTAAATAGAGTGTGCAGAGATTCCAACGGCTATAATGCCAACGGCTTGACCTAATGATCCTGGTCAAATCACTAAATTAGTTAATTAATATTCGTAGAAATAGCTAAAAAAGGTAAAAAAAAAATAAAAAAATTAAAAAACAATGTTATGGATGACAGAAGTCTAAATTCCTTAAAAATAATATTTATTCACAAAAAATAAATTGTAATAGAAAAAATAACTCTTTCCCACTCCTCTAAATAAATTTAATTAATATATATATATATATATATATATATTTGAATTTATTTTTTATCTTATTCTATTAAGAACTTTAATTTCATTCTTTCCACACATTTACGAAGAGTCCAGAGAGTTAATTTATAACAGTATACTATTTTAAGAAAAGCATAGCAATTGAGATGGCGGTAGTCTAACCATATTGCTTTTTTGCGCTCTAGTCTAATTATATTGTATTGTTTTTTGTTTTGAAATAAAATTTTGTATGAATTTTTTTTAATTTAAATTATAGTTTTTAAATTTTAATATTTTAGGTGTTTTATATGTTTTTGATAGTGCTGAATTCATTTCCACTCTCAAAAACATGATTCAAACATTGTTATTATAAAAAAAATTTAAAATTCCTTTACCCAAATTCCAATCACTTTTAACAATCCAAACAATAAAAAAATCTTTCGAAATCCGACAAAGTACATGGACAAAAAGAAGCATAGCGCCGCGGATTCCAAAAGATACGTCGAAAATTAATTGAGAGGAAACGAGCATCCATGAAAGGAATCCCAAAAGGTACGTGGACAAAAAGAGGCCTAGCGCTGCAGATTCCAAAAGGTACGTCGAAAATTAATTGAGAGGAAACGAGCATCCATGATTGTTCTTATATTTAGTCCTTTGCTGTATAATATGATATACGATGGTGAAAGTGGTTAAAAGTTAAGTATCTAAATTTGAGTGTAATATTATATATGATGTGGAAATGGTTAAAGGTTCATTGTTTGCGACAAAACTTTTAAATTCTTTAAAAATGTAATTGGTTATCAATATTTGTTTTTTCCAAAATTATTTTAGATGTTTTTTTTTAATATTTAAAAATATAAATAATTAATTAAATGAGAATTTTAATGGTTTAACTACATTTAAAATAATTTTATGGTTGAATAAATAATAATATTTTATAAATAATAAAGAAAATAAAGTATAGTACAAAAATATTTTATAAAATTTTGAAAAATGATTTTATATTTTGTTAATAAATAAATATTAATATTACATATTATTTTACATTTTATTATTATTTTATTGAAAAATGTATTTTGAAAATGATTAGTTTTTTCCTATTTAATTGAACCTTTTTCTATATCTTTTAATAGTGATCCACAATGATAAAAGGTAAATAAAAATTGGATAATCACCATGGTAAATGAGAAATAGATACCCAAAATTCCAATAAATATATAATTCTTTATAAAAATCAAAATTGCTATATTTATGTATATTCTTAATTTCTTTAGATAAGACTTTTAGCAACAATTCATTTCATGATAAATAGTGCTGATAATTGTTGCTCAAATGATTTTCATTTATTTTTAGGCTTCATGACAACAACTACTTTCATTGAATCCATATTTAATGATATATTCATCACGAAAAAGGTTGGTACCTTACTTTTCATTTCAAAACATGATCTCTATTGGTCTTTTGGTCTTTGAATCTATATTTTATTGATTTCCTATAATATTTTATTTCTCATAATCTTACATTAATTTCTCAAATGATTTTCATCCTTCATTTTTGGGTTTTTGGATTTTTTTTTAATAATTTAAAATAACTTATTTGAATATTTTTATCTGGCAAATGTTATACTTTATCACAAGTCCTGCACTAAAATATCTGATTTTTATAATTCAATTTCTCATACATATACATATAAAGGTTTTTTGAAATATAATTTTATTATTAAAATCAATCTCCACATAAATATCGACGCATATAATAATATTGTGCTTACTCTATTTGATATTTTATATTTGTTCGTAGATATCAACCCAAGGTATTCTCCATATCCTCAAAGATTATAACTCCCAAAATTTAATTGGCAAATTAAAAAGATGTACCCATACTAACATTTTATTTACTTGCAATGATTAAATTCTAAGAAACAAATAATAAACGAAACTTTTGAGAGGAAGAGATACTTCACAATCCTTTAATCGGTGTTGATGGCATCGGTACTAATATGATATTGGAGCGTAGATTCCTTGGTTTAATAGTATTAAAACGAGTTTATAAGCCATCTTGTGTTACCTCCTAAAGGGGCAGAGGGGTGGGAATGCTCTCATATACGTTAATGGGGAAGTGAATTAGGGCGTTGCCATTAAGGAGAGGTTGAGAGAGAATTATGGGTTTGGATTATCTCGAAAGCAATACCGGGATATTGTTCTGAGGCAAGATCTAAAGATGGATAGGATATATACCGGGAAGCTTTTATGATTTATTTATGAAAAACTCAATCCTTCATAGGTATCCCACAGAGGTATTATTGTAAATAACATTTTCAATAAAATTAGTTTCTTTTCAAGTGAAACTTAATTGTATTTTTAAAAATGTTAATATATTTAAAAATAAATTAAAATTTGTTTTTCCTATTATTTTTTAATTTAATTTTAATATTTTTTTTTATAAAATTTTATTAAAGAGAAAGATCTTCAGAAATGTTGAGGATACATCTCTATTTTAAGAGGGCACTCAGAATTTTTAAAAACTTACAATAGGGACAAGAAATTTTTTTTGGGATGACTTAAATCTTATATTATGAAGTTTGTGGCATAATGTTTGGTTGACCAACAAAATAAAGTTGAGCCAATTAATATTCGGTGAGGTACAACTTTAGCCATTCCAATTCAACATTGGGAGGAGGTCTGAAAGAATTTTATCACAGGTTTACCCAAGTGTGAAGGAAAGAGTGTCATCATGGTGGTAGTTGATAGACTTACCAAGTATGAAAACTTTTTTTCATTATCTCATCCTTTTAAATAAAACACAATTATTGCATTTATAGAAACAATTTAAAAGCTTCATGGCAACCCAAAGATTATAGTAAGTGACAAAGATCCCATTTTCACTCGAAGTGTTTGAACATAATTATTTTCTTGTCTTGATGCTTAATTAGTTTATATCTCATCTTATCATCCTCAATTTGATGGGAAAAATAAGATAGTGAACAAATGTCTAGAAAAATATCTTTGTTTCTTTGTATTTGATAAACAAATACAATGTGTGAAGTGGTTACCTCTAACTGAATGACAGTATAACACTTCCTTCCATCACACTAATGCACCGCCACCGCCACACTGCACTCAGCCTCACCCTCACTGCCATGACCTATTGAGACTTGAAAAGGCGCACCGCCATACTTGTTGAGTTTTGAAGAGCCATCGACACTTCAACCTATTATTTAGCGTTGAAAAAACAGAGTAATCGACTCAATTTTTGCATAAATTGAAATGAAGCATAGTCTATATGCATAGTTACGGTTGTAACGCAGCAGTAGCTGCAAGGTATTCTAGTGAGTGTTGTATTATTAAATCAGTAGTGTTTTTTTGTGACTTATGTGACTTATGTACGTTGTGTTGTACTCTGATCATTCCTTTCCATTGGTATTGGAGCTGCTTTCAATTGGTATTGGAGCTCAGTAGAGATGTGAGGAGAGGCCGAGTGGTAAATTCCTACATGAAGCCGATTGTGGTAAGTGTTTGAGTGATTCTCCTTTGAGTGTTTGAATGCAGTGAGCGTTGAGCTGTCTGGAGCCGTCCGTGGAGATGCAGTGGGTTGGCAATTGAAGTTAAGACACGGTCGTGTATGCAGCTGAATGTTTGTGCTGAAGCATAGACGTCTCTTCTTCATATTTTATTCGGAGTATGAAACCCTTGAACTGGATACCAGATCAGATCGCGTATAAGTTTTTTTTTGATATATTTCGCCGTAGATTTTTTGAAAGTTTTTTCGGCGATTTTTTCCGGTGAAAATTCGGCAGTAATTTATTGAAATCGAAGTTTGATAACTAGTTTCTGCACAATGAAAGCGTCCCAGGGGTTTTTCAGGGTGCTGAATCCGAATATGCAGTTAAAAAACCATTTTAACTGCAACAAATCATGATTTCATCTCAATTTCTTCCGCCGGATTCCGTCACCGGAATCTAAAAAGTCGCATTATAGACAACTCCATATATTTCACCCTGCTCTGCAGACACATCACTTGACCTAGTGGTATGTTTGAAATCTGGATCTGTCATTCAAAGGGAGTTGTGCTTTAAAGAGTGTCGCTGCACAGATTCAGTGGCAAATTGAGGCCTTTGTGAACAAGTAGCCGTGAGATTGAACAGCCGCAGCTGCCGTGAACAAACCTCACGTGGTCGTGAGAAGCGGCTCGTTTCAAAAGGGAAGAGTCAAAGCCTAGTTTCAAAAGGAAGAGGTTTCTTCATAAAGTTTTTTCGAAGGAGCACCAAAAGTCCAAGGCAGCCAACACCAACGCAAAGTTAACAATTGTGTGTAAGTTTATTGGCGGTCAAAGTTAAAGAGTATAAAGATTTTAATTGGTGAGCAAGATTTTATTTTATTATGCTTTATGTATTTGAAAGGGATACGTTTAAAATAAAAATAAAAAATAGAAAAGTGATTTAAACAAAAGGTTTTTATATGAGGTTAGAGCTATGGCACATATATGCTTATTGTTAGACATATTTGGTCTTTCGAAAAGGTTTTCAAAATTGATTTGTTTTAAAAGGAAGGCACGTTGAAAGAATCTTATATGAAGTTGAAGTGCGTGCGCAAGCTTTAAAAGATTTGAGAAATATTTATTTATTTGAAAGAGTTTTTAGATTCAAGTGAAGTATTATTAGTGCTTTGGTTTAAAATCTTGGGAAAAGCAAAAGTTATTAAAAACGCTTTATTTGAAGAGATATTTAGGATTTGCAAAAATTTGTTTGTGTGTAAAATATTTTGGTGTTTTGTCTAGAATTATATTGTTTTGGATGAAGATTGTGTTTTACATATTAAACATCGTATTTTTTTCGAGGGTGATATGGAACATATCCTTATGCAATCATGAAAGCAATTATAAGACGCGAGAAATATATTAGTCATGGATCGCAAAACACGACTGAAAAAGATTAAGAAAATGAATCAAAAAGAAAAGGAAAAGATCGTTGCCATGTTTAGAGAAGTTCAGGTTGAAGTCGAGGAATTAAGAAGTCTAGCGGAAGAAGAAGAAGAAATCGAAGGTGATTGGTGTAGCTTTGATTTGCGACGACCACCTATGTTTACTGGTAAATATTTTGATTTGTGGGTAATTAGAATGCTAACTTTTCTTCCAGGTAAAGACTTAATTGAACATTGGTCTAATAACCCATATGATGAAGTATGTGATGATTTAGCATTAAATTTTATAAAACAAGGATTGGATGAGAAGTTTTTGTGCAAGGTAACAGAAGCTACAACTTCCAATGAAGCATAAAAGATCCTTGAAGCAGAATTTGGTGCAAGGGGCAGTAATCAAGTCAAAGACAGTAGTGTTGTTCAGCCTGTTGTAGCAATTCTTGAAGATGAGAATGAAGATGGTTTTGTAGCAACGAATCTACAAAGAGATGAAGGATTTTGTGAATCTCAATTGAAAGTGGATGTTGATGGTGTGCTATTAGCAGACGTTGATTTTGGCATAGATAATGTTTCCAATGGAGAAGCATCTGGTTTAGTGGATCCAACAATTGAAATTGTTGATGTTAAATTTGATGAAGAACAATTAACTCGTGACAAGTGGTTGTAGATGATGCAACATAAACATCTTATTGATACACTGTTATTTGGCGAGAGAATCCCACTTGCGTCTGAAAGCCAAGTGGAAGAGACAGAGATAGAGAGACAGAGAGATAGAGGTAGAAATAGAGTCAGAGACAAAGAAGGAAGCCCACAAAGAGAAAACAAAGACAAAGGAAAAGACAAAGAAGGAACATAACCAATGTGGTTCTGCAAATATTGTTAATTCTAACATTGATTTCTAGTGTGTAGGTACACAGAATGATTATGAAGAAGAATTAAAGTTCCTTGAATCATGGCTTGAAAAACCATGTATTGATGATGCCTGCATAGAAGTTACAACTATGAATATTGAAAATAGTATGGATGATATTGAAAATGAAAATTTCAATGAAAAGTTGATGTATTGGAGTCCCGAAGAGGTAAAATTCTATTATGAACTTATGTTGTAGCAAATTGATAATCAAAAGATTGATGATGTAGAGAAAACTATAGAAGATGACATGTGGCAGAAGTCCACATACGAAAAAAAATTTGAAGACATAGAAGACATCCATGGACAGTCTGAAATGATTTTTTATGTTTTTATGATAAATAAAGATATAACGATAGTAGTGCTCCAACAACAAATGAAGAAACTGAAATTTGGAACCTACGCCAAAAATACAAAGATGAAGCAGCTCAGAGGATACATGATCTAGAAAAAAAAGAAAAAGAAATCGAGCACAAGAGTTGATGTCAAAGTTTTGAATCATTGTAAGCCTAGCTGAGACTTAGACCAACATGCATGTTTAAGTTTTGTTAAGTCATGGTTAAGTTGTCAGTCGTAATTAAGGGGGAGTGTTGAAAATAATTACGCCTATCATTTCACTAATGCACTGCCACCGCTACACTGCACACCGCCTCACCATCACCACCATGACCTACTCAAACTTGAAGAGGTGCATTGCCATAGTTGTTGAGTTTCGAAGAGCCATCACCGCCTCATCCTATTTATCGTTTTAGCGTTGAAAGGGAAAATTAACCAATTCAATTTTTGTATAAATTGAGATGAAGCATAGTCTATATGCATAGTCACGGTTGTAACTCTTGTAACGCAATAGTAGCTGCAAGGTATTCTAGTGAGTGTTATAAGGCAGTTGTAGTTGCATATTGTTGTATTATTAAATGAGTAGCTTTTTTTGTTAGTAGCTGATTCAGCTGTGTGTGACTTATGTACGTTGTGTTGTACTTTAATCATTCCTTTCACTTCAAATGACATATTGAGTTTTTAATGAATATGTTATTATTATGATTTTGATTTAAATTAGAGTTACTTTTATTTTTGTTTTCAAAATAAAAAAAAATGTTAAATCGATATGACAACTATATTGTACCATACAAATTCGTTTATATATATATTATTAACTAGTTTGATTATATAAATTAAATGATTAATAAAAATAGATAACTATCAAAATACTTACTTTATAATACATTAAAAAAGTCATAAAAATTAACTCAATTATAAATTTATTTTAAATTATTATTATTATAATATTATTAATTATGAAAAAGTTAATATATGAATTGAATATATATACACTTTGCTTTAACAAATAGATTATTAATTTGTAAATAAATTTATTATAATACTATAAATTAATATTATGACTTATTAATATCATATTCTCCAAAAAAATTATAACTCATATTGATATTGAAATATAATAATTTATAATTAAAATAATAATTATTTTTAAAATAAATATAAATATTTTAAAACAGCCCTCAATAATACTCGCAAAACGCATTTAAATAAGTCTAAATTGTTCTTTATGAAAATAACAAGAACGTTAGCCTATCATACCAAACTATTAGTTTCGCCAAAGAAAAATTCTTTGAGCATGTGGACACGGACACTACATGAACATTTGCAGAAAATATTTGCATGTGAAGGAGGACAATGCAGGCCTACCATTACCTAAACATTCACTACAATTCTTTAGGCGGTACTCATTTATTATCATATTTTCCATGGATCCGGGATGTTCAAACTTTCAGAACATTTGCGATTGGCAAAAGGGTATTCATTAAGATTGATTTTCTTTGCAACATACCATACATTCTTCAGTTTTGACTGACAGAAGATGTGGTATCTTATCGTCAACATTTTAACTGATAAAAGAACATGATAAATAAATTGTGATTCAATTATTATCGTTTGTTGGCCATCTTTGAGCTAAATATGTTGTGGTGTGTTAGCAATGGCATCTCCTTGTGAAAATTGCACTAGTTTGATTTTTTTTTTAATAGAATTTAAGTGTACTAATATCCATCGTTGGCAATTGGTTTTATGATGATATCCAACTTAGTACAGGAAGATCATTTTGGCAACGTTCTGTTGTGTGAGAACAGGAGCCACACTTCATGCACTTTATCTGTCCCTCTTGCTTGACATTTTTCCCTTTCTGGACAGAGGTTTGAGATTTCTTTCCCCTATTTCTCTTGGATTCTTCTCCATCTGGACATCTTGAAGATGTATGCCCAGTCTTGCCACACAACCAACAAGTGAGACTGTTCCATTTCTCCTGTTTGGATGTATGGAGATGAATGTCAGAGGGTCTGTAATAATGTGTCTTGGGGACATACCTGTAATAGCCTTTTCTGGCTTTGGAGGAGTGGCCTTTAGATCTCTGAGGATTCTTCCTTCGATCTTTATAGCTTTTGAATTTTTGCTTATACTCCTTTTTGGCCCTTTTCTTTGCTTTCCTCCGTTTGACCAAAGGGTCATCAATTGTAAGTCCATATTTACTGCAGATGGACTTCTTATCTGGGAGCTTTGAGAGTTTTTCCAAAGATCTGTTAACTTTGGAACTTGTACATAGGCTTACCAGAGTTTTTGTAATGTGAGCATAAATCTCACCCCAAGTATAAGATTCAAATGGTAATTGGAAAACTTCTTGCAACCTGATGTAATCAACAAACCTGGATGGAAGAGCAGCAAGATAAACCTGTTTCCATAACAGATTTTTTGAATCTTTTACCTCATAGATTCTCTACATCCAGTCTCTATGGAAATCTTCATGCTGTGACATCTTGTGACACTTTAGATTCATAAGGATGACCTTATTCTTATCTGCTATTTCAGTTTCACTACCACACCAGTGTTCAAAGATCATGGATGTCAAAGCACCTATCATGTTGTTTATAGTTGTACCATCTGGATTATGAATCACATCTCCAGTTTCATCTTTAAGCACTTCTGATTCCATTTTTGCTAGTAATTTTGGAGATGATTCTGTTTCCCACCACCTGTGTATTGTTCTTGTAAAACACTGAATAATAGTCTTGCATGATTCAATTTCACTTTTCCCTCTTAAACAAATAAGTTTGTATTCTATTAACATCATATCAATCAATTGCCTAATCCAGCCAATGCTCAGATTATCAATATTCCACTCTCTATGTGATTCAGGGAAGAAAGTGCGAGCTTCATGAAGCTTGCCTTTGCCTTCGAGATCAGGTGCAGGGTATTTGGTGAACCTACTTTCCAGAGGTTCATAAATGGGAAAGATCTGAGACTCAGATTCTTTCTTCTCTTCTGTTTCTTCTTCTTCCTTAAATAAGGAAGCAATAGTGACCTTTTCTATAGCTTCTAGTTCTGAAGTGGCCACTTCTTTAGGAAAGAGTGTCGGGAACCTGTTTATTGGCTTAATAGGATCCTGAATCTTTATATTTCTTTTGTACAGAAAAGAAGTAGGAACTGGTTTGTCAGTTTTTGTCAAGCTGATCTTTTCAACTTTCTCAGTCAAACCAGATATGAGATTCTTAGTAGTATCAAGATGACCTACTAGCTTGTATTCTACTTCTTCTATCTTTGTTAAAGATTCTTTGGCATAAGATCGGACAACAGATGAAGTATACTGTACATCATTGAGGTTTTTATTTACCTCATTTATTGACACTTGAACAGTATCAAACTGTTCTTTTATTTCTATAGCTTTTGCTGTATTGATCTCCAGGCCTTTGATTGCTGTGTTGGTCCAGTTGATTTGTTCACTGGCTTTCTGGATCCTCCCATCTATGCCTAAGGCATTGTCATCCTTTTGCACCAAAGGAATTGCCTTTGCTGCATTTTGATTTTCTCCAATGATAATTCCTCTGTATGGAGGAAAAGTAGATGGGGTCTCTACTCTGCTACCATCCAAGGCAGTCCAAGCATGTTTGGTGGATGATGAAGAAGATGAACCAGTTAACACAACTTCAGGGGAAACATTTTTCTTCCATTCATAAAAGGAAATCCAAGAATTTGTAATTTCCATATAATGTTTCCAATCTTCAGCTAATCTCTTCTTCTCTTCAATAGTATGACTTAAGCCAAACTGCTCAGCTTCTGGATTGGTAAATAAGTCCCAATTTAACATGGCTTTCATCCACTTGGAACTTATTTCTGATTTTAGGCAAACAGACATAAGAGTAAAGAATTTATGCATTTCCATGACTGCAGGCTTTTTACAGTCATCTGGAACAGGACCAAATCTACATGCAGGAATTAGGCCTTTTGCTTGCTCAAGATAGCCTAGTCCATATTGGGGCTTGGCTGGCCTCATTACACTAAACATCTCTGTCAATCTAGGATCCTCTCCTTCAAGAGTAATAATCTCATGCATCATTAGGACATGATCAGACTCTGGCTCATGTGGAAAAGGTATGTCTGAACATTTTGGGTTCGGGCATGGATTGACTAATGTGGAAGGAGGAGCTTCTCCCGTTCTGGGATGGTGATTTTCATGTATGACAGATTCGACAAGCGTACACAAATTTACAACAACTTTACATTCTGGACATGTCACTTCTAAAGGATTAAAATTGACTATCTGGGCAAATTCAAAAAGAGAAATATGTTTACAAGAAGTGGAGCTAGAACAAATGGTATCAACAATGGATGGATTTCTGTAGTACTTTGAACTTTTGCAGGCTTTTTCAATACCTCTGTAATCAATGGTAGATCGTCTGGGAAAAGACAAAACTGCAGAAAACTAATTTTCTTTGATATCAGCAGAGGTTATTCTTTTCAATGCAGAAGGCTTGGGATTAGACACTACCCAGTGTTCAGGGAAAGTGAGGTCTTCCCATCGGATGGTTTGATGTTCTATTTTTTGATTCTTTGAATTTGTGAGAACAACAACACTTGCTTTAGAGTCATGACTGGGTGTATGGCGAATGGCTGGCCATAAGGTATTGGTGTGTCGAAAGCATCCTCTGGACTGTATGGCTATGTTATGTCTTTTTTGATGCATATCAAACCCTGAGGTTTGAATCTGCAACTGCAAGATCTGGTCGATGGTCTCATCAAATGTATAAACAGAAAAGTTTGGATAGCAGTCAAAGTATACTGGGCCATGCGACAGAGGTGCAACAATACCTCCAATTAAAAATTGGTATACTTATTGTGGGTAAGATCACGGATAGTGGCTAACACAAAAGTATTTAACCCTTGATGAGTTAAAGGGTTAATTCCAATTCTAATGCATCCCAAGTGCAGATATTTTGTTTTTAACCTTTTAGCCTCGGCCTGTAAAGTCTTTGGATCCAATAAGGTAATAGACTGGATATTGTCAGAGTTTTCCTGGATCTGACTAATAGACTCCTTAATACTTATTCTAGTAGTATCTTTCAAATGGAATATAGAAAAATCATCATAAACTTTAGAAGCGAAGATACTAGGTAATTGCCAGTGAGCTAAGGGCTGCGGCTCTTCATATTCAAGTTCTGCTTGATTTAAGACTCGACTAGAGCTAGATGCAAACAAATCCCTAAGGGGATTCTCTTCAGCAAATGACTCTATGTTTCCTAATTCACGGAAGGATACAGATTTCCTGAATGAATCCATTTCTTAATATGAGATGTTTAGAATACCGACCTCTTGAACTAGACGTTATTGGCTTTGACACCAATTTTGGAGCAGGGGCTTCGGTCACAAGCTTGCTTCGACTCTTGGCCTTGCTGTGTCTCTTCGTTTATCTTCACAAATCAACTCTTGGTGAACTTGTGGTGAACTTAGTGCGAAACTACTCAGATATTTCACGCTCTGCGACCTCAATACACGACTTCCTCACCTCACAATGGTCTGGCATCCCTTCGATCCTTTAGCGAACCCCTAATGAACTTCCAGTGAACTTCGAATGAAGACTGTAAGACAACTACTACCACAGCAGACAGTTAAAAATGCGGACATATATTCAAATGCAGAAAATGTCTTCTCATATTATTTCTCAAAACTGAAGATGGATTACAGACTGCAAATTATAGAGAGTATTCTTTATCAAAGATTAACTGTCGTTGCATTTATCGGACTTTATGCTTTTCATAGAGGAATAAGCATTACCGAAGGCTTCCTAGCAACAGATAAGCTCTGCCTCAGAATATACAGACTAGACTCATATACAGAGTTGACTGCCTACTAATAGATTTGGCCACTTTAGGTTCTTACCAATGCCAAGCACACCAATACGTAGGCTTCTCAGATCTGTAAGACTCTCTAAGACTCTAAAACTCTCCAAATGTGAATGCCTCATGAATGAGCCTTACCCTCAATTTATAACAAATTAGAGGGGAAAAACATTCCTGTAAGGCATCAGACAACTGGATGGAATCATTGCTTTCGGGTAACACCGAAGTGACATCCGCACAAAGATTCCAGTCCGGAAAAGTAAATCCTACGGGGAAATATGTTGTATGAATTGTTTACATTGTGGATGCTTTTGTACAGCAAAGCCCACGAGAAAGCTGGCCACAATTAAGTCCTTGTGACTGGAGAATATTATTACAAAATGGATGCTTTTATCGGACAAGCCCATGAGAACCATCAGAATATAGTGATTTCGGGTAATCTATGCTTTTTGTACAATAATTCGTCCCAGGATTTAGTGAAAATCATTCGGACTATCATTGGTTTTCCTAGAATGATCTGATGTTTTACTTTGGTTAAAACTAACCACTCATAATGGCAACGCATGTATTCTCTCAAGATTTTATTGTCATCATGGAAGGGTGACCATTCTCCAACTGTCATTTCTTTGACTGTTTTATACGGGATGTGGAAACAATCTGGAATATTATGCTCGAAGCAAATATCACAATGCCGTTGGCAATATGACTCATGATAGACTGGGTCCATAGCCGTCCTATTAACTCCGTAGTCGACCCACCACTTCTGGAGCCAGTCACATTGTTGATTTCTCTGAAATATTCCCGTTGTACTAAATTTTAATTTAGTATAATGGGTTTCTTCTTTGTCATCTATATTTAGGAAATCCCACCATAATTGCTTGTATCCTGCAAAATCATAAACAGTGTCAGGAAAAACAAGTTTAGGATCCCCTTTTGGCCATAGAGCAGCATTTTGAGTGGGCCATGGCCATGTCAAGTTTCTAGTTCGATGGATGCAGAAATATTTTTCATATATTCCATCACGGACTCCTCCATGACACCATATGCCTGAAATGTCATGAAAGTCCCTTTGCAGGGCATCTTCTACATATAAGGCATCTCTTTTTGCCTTTGTATAAATCATGTCATGTATCCATTTGCTGCCCTTTGGATACACTCTTCTTTCTAGTACAAGATGTTGAATGTCAGTATGTGCTTGCAGATTGGCATCTAGTACTTTTGTATTTCTTAATTGCCAAGTGGGTTTCCACTTGTTCCTGTATTCTTCCCAGTCCTGGTTGTCTGGAATAGTGTGCAAGACTTCTTGCTTTTGGGTCTGGTCCCATTCTGTGACTATGACCATAATGTGGTCTTGAGGCTGGATGTACTCCCTGCTGAGAAAATCTGGAAGACAATTTTCTGTTCCCTTTATATGTTCGACCTGAAAGTCGAAGTTAGCAAAGAGTGCTTGCCATCTGGCAAATTTGGCCTCTCCTGGCTTTTTGATGTCTTTAGTCAAAACCTTCTGTAGAGCTAAAGCATCAGTTCTGAGCAAAAACTGTTTGTTTATCAAATAGACATCAAATTTGTTGATGCAGTTCCACGAAGCTTTAACTTCTTTCTCAATGGTGGAGTAGTTCTGCTCTGCTGCATTCCAAGTCCCAAATGCATACTAGACAACTTGTTCAGTATCGCCATTTCTCTGTTTTAGGATTCCACCCCATCCTATATTACAAGCATCTGTTTCTACAATCTTGAATGCACTATCATTTGAGACATATATTATAGGAAGAGACTTTAACTTGGCTTTAATATTCTGGACAACCTTGGTATGAACTTCTGTCCATTCTGGTGGATTCTTTTTAAGTCTCTTATTCAGCACGCTCCTGTCAGTGGCACAATCTTGATAAAAATTACTGACATAATTTAGACATCCCAAGAATCTCTGAAGTTGATTCTTGTCTGTAATAACATCGGGAATTTTGTCAGAAAATTCCAGTGCATGCTTCTATAAGGAAATTTGGCCATTGAAGATGGTATGGCCAAGAAACTTGATAGTAGTATGAAAGACTTCTATCTTCTTTTTGCTTAGAACTAGACCATTATGCTTCACTAGTTGTTTGAATGTATGTACATGCTTAAAATGGTCTTGGATGTTCTTAGAGAAAATCAGAACATCATCTATGTATACTATAAGCCAATCAAAATATGGCTTAAATATTTTGTCCATTACCTTCTGGAATTTTGATGGAGCATTTTTCAAACCAAAAGGCATGACATTCCACTCATAGTGGCCTACTGGAATACTGAAAGCAGTTTTGAACTTGTCTTTTTCTGCAATGGCAACTTGCCAGAATCCTGCTTTCAAATCAAACTTAGAAAACACTTTAGCTCCAACTATCCTACTTATTAGATCTCCTTTATGAGGAATAGGATACGTATCATCTGCAAGAACAAAATTTAGAGGTTTAAAATTTATTACCAGCCTCGGAATGCCTCTGATTTGTTCAACTCTTTTGTTGACGTAGAACCCATAACAGTTCCATGGACTGTTGGATTCCCTGATAAGCTTTCTGTCTAAGAGTTGCTTAATCTCTTTCTCGCAGAGATCTCTGTAATCCTTGCTCATAGGGATAGCTCTACTTTTACAGGGCTTACCTGTATAGCCTTCTTTATATGGGAGCTCAACTGTATGCTGCTTTCTGTGCCAGAATGCATTAGGTTCTTCTGAGCAGCATTCATCTTCAATTTGTCTTTTCAGCGCTTCAATTTTCCTCTTGACTTGAGGATCTTTAAGCTGTTCTTCTACCTTGAGTGTAGATTTCAGATCCTTAAGATCTGACAACTTTGCTTCTGCTTTGTCCAAATTTTGGACACTCTGCACCATTGTAGAGACTCGAGGATTTGAGATATAGTGCAGTTCAGTCTTATTTTTCGTTCCTTTTCAAGTAGGAACAGAAATGAAATAACCAGCTTTATTATCTTTTAATATTGTTGACCCATGTGGCTCAACAGCTGCTAGGAAAATATTTCCGAGAATGCAGTCAACGGGGATATCTGCTACTGCAAATTTCATATTGATGCAATGATGTTCAAAGCAAAGGCCTTAGGAACTTCATAATTGAGCGTTTTATTGCCCAATCCTATAACGTTCCTTTTTGCATATGCCCAATATTTTGCTGGTATAACTTTTTTATTTAGGATATTCACATCAGCTCCTAAGTCAAGAAGTGTTGTGAGTTCAAACATTTCTCCTTTGATGCAAATGTTCACTTTGACATGATGTTGCTGGTAGGAGATAGATAACGATCTCATTTCCTGAAATCCATAGACAGGGTCTTTCTTTCCTTCAACAATCTCAAGATCTGGATTTGGGTTCCTGCCATATTTTGTGGTATCCCAAGGATGAGAATCTTCTTCTTCTTCTTCAGCTTGCTTTCCTTTCTTTATTTCAGAAATTTGGGATTTCAAAGCAGAGATTTCAGATTTGATATTGTGAATTTCTCTACTCACTTCCCCCAAGGTGAGTGAACGCACCTTGTCTGGCTTCTCTTGATGTCTCTGAAAAGATCTAGTATTTCGTTCAAAAGAAGCATCAATAAATAAGGGCTTTTTACATGAGTGTTTGGAAGAATTGGACTTGAGCTGGTCCATAAAGGCTTCTATTAGCTGATTCTTCATCTCTCCATCTTCCATTTAAATGAGTTTTAGTTTTAAATATTAATCTAAGATGGAGGAGATATGTAATAGGTGTAAATGAATGTAATTATTTAAATAACCAATAATAATAAGTATTTGTATAAAAAATAAAAAATTAATAAATCTATTTGTAATTTTAATTTTATTAATAAAATTATAAGTTTTTTTTAATAGTTTTAAATAATAATAATGTATATTTCAAAACTTTTATTTAATAAATATATAAAAATTTAATAAATTTAATTAATAAATATATAATTAAACAAAATATAGTGTTATGAGAGAGCTTAATATGTGATCAAAGTAATATGAGTCCTGAGAAAACTGAAAGATCCAAAGTTCAAATCCCTCAATTGTGACCGCTTTTAGTGAGATGAGAGATTGTAGACCCCGTAAAGTTCACTAATAACTAAGTGTCAAGGGTGTTGTTGGGTTCCTCTCGAATACATAAAAAAATAATAATTAAACAAACTGTATTTTTAAATCTATAAGTGTTAATTGACAATAATTTTTTTGAAGTCTTCTAATATTTAAAAAAATTATATATAGATTAGATTTATTTAAAGTTACTAAAAGTAATGATGATGATTATTATTTTTTAATGTTAATTTTAAGTAATGATTATTATTATTATTATTTCAATATTAATTGTCACAAGTAATATGATGAATTTATATTAACTATATTGTTATAATGATTTTTGGTCCTAAATAATATTTAACTTTTACTTATATTTAGAAAATAAAATAATTAATTATATATAACCAAACATCCCACTTTCCAATTTATAAATAAAAATAATATTTACTCATAAAAATTAAATTTTAATGAAAAATAGCTTTCTACCACAGCTGTAAATTTACTTTTTTTTTTTTATACAGAGATATATAATTGAAATTATTTCTTATACTATTCTATTAAGAACTTTAATTTCATTCTTTCTACACATTTACGAAGAGTGTGTAGAGTTTAATTTAAACAATATACTATTTAGAAAAAGGCATAGCACAGCTCTCGAGATACCAAAAGGTACATGAACAAAAAGAGGCATAGCACAGCAGATTCCAAAAGATTGTTCTTACTTTTGGTCCTTTGCTGTATAATATGATATACGACGGGGAAAGTGGTTAAAAGTTCAAGACTCTAAATTTCAGTGTAATATTATATATGATGTGGAAATGGTTAAAGGTTCATTGTTTGCGACAGAAATTTTAAATTCTTTAGAAATGTAATTGGTTTTCAATATTACTTTTTTTCAAATTAAATTTAGACTTTTTTAAATAATTAATTAATTAAAAAGTTTAATGGTTTAATTATCTTTAAAATAATGTTATTGTTGAATAAATAATAATATTTTATTAATAATAAAAAATATTTTATATTTTATAAAATTTGAAAAAATGATTTTATTTTTTTCTAATAAATAAATGTTAATATTATATATCATTTTACATTTTATTGTTATTTTATTGAAAAATAGATTTTGAAAATAACTAATCTTCTCTTATTTAATTAAACCTCTAGCTATATCCCCATATAATAATCCACAATGATAAAAGGTAAATAAGGTAAATAGAAAATGGATAATCACCATTGCAAAAGAGAACTTTGATACTTAAGATTCCAAAAAATATATAATTTTTTATAAAAATCAAAATTGCTAAATTCATGTATTTTTTAATTTCTTGTTACATACCCAATAATTAGAATAATCTATAGTATAAAGTTTTCTATGGTAATTCACTTTACAATAATTACAAATCTTGTTTAGAAGTCAATGCCATTCTTTGAACCCCAAGGAAGAGGGTTATCTATGTGGTTGTATACATCTTATGGTACCCTTACATGGTTTACAGCGATTCGCCATATCTCTGAATCTTATTCGTATTAACTAAATAACTTATGCATTTACTGTGGCAACTTCAACCTTACGGTGGCATTAATGGTTCTCGGGCTGTGAATGCCCTAGGGCTACGGTCCACTTCTGTAGTGATTGTCCTGGCGCCTCCAGCTGTAGTCCTTATGCAGAAAAACGTGCCTGATCTATGGCATCTGGTCCTCCTCCAAATCGAACGGCTGAAGTTTTGTTTTGCTGGACATAGGGTGGCCTGTAATGGAAAATTCGTCATTTGGTGTTTCTGGCGAAGTTCGCCTGCAACCCCCTTTCTGGTAAGGGGATTATGACCTGTGGTCTTATTCTCATGGTTGCTAGCTCGACTTCCGGCTCTTTGAGTTTGTTAATGAGCTGCACTACATTTGTTGGTTGTAGTGGTCGTCTTCCGGGTTCGCATCTTGCTCTGGAGAGGGTTGTCCTATATGGTTCGACATTCAAACAGGTATCATCCCTCAGTGTCATTCTCTGTCAAACTCCTCTTTGCTCGATTATTTTTCGTAATTGCAAGATGGCTACAGTCTAATCCTATGCTTGTTTTATTGCAGGTTGTTTTGGCTCTTGTGTGGAACTCTCGGGATCCTGTTACATCACCGTCGTGACAATAGTGTCCTCGGCTTTTCTACCAGGTATGCGGTTTTTACTGGGATAGCCCTAAGGTTATTCTCATAAGCTTTTACCGACTCTGCTGTTGTGTTTGGTTCTAAGATCTGTCGGCTTGAAACCGAGAATTCATGATGTAATGTTTTAAAAGGGCGATGGCTTAACTGTATAATCCATTTCTGGGTATTTGACTCCATTTAGCTGTAGAGCTCGCATTTGTCAGTTAGGTTCTATTGGACTTATTTTTATTTGTCTGCAGCCTATGACACGAATTCATTTATATGAAAGTCTCTATTTCACAAGCTATGAATATTGGTAGTGCTACTATGCTAGAATTCATTTATATGAAAGTCTCTATTTCGTAGGCTATGAATATTGGTAGTGCTACTCTACTAAAGTGCAATATATATACAGTTGTTTTGCTTAATTTCCTTTCAAAACGCAATATAGTTTTCTATCACTCTATGATTTGGGTTTGAGGGTTTTTCTGGAAACCCTCTGTCAATTCATTCAAGTGGGTATTTCTGGGTCTGGTTTACCTGCTTGACAGCGCAATAATCTTCTGTTTACTCTCCCGTAATGGGATCATTACTATTATTCTCTTTATGAATTATTATCCAGTGCTTGGGTTGTTTGTTTTCCTTCTTAAATTAATTCGTAGATAAGTCAAACCCTTACTAAGTTCTGGGTTTATATACAAGTTGTATTGATTGTTTCATTATTGTAAGGCTTCCCTTGGTTCCTGTACTAGAATAAATTATCGCTGGCTATAATCTCTTCTGATTATCTGTGGTGGTTTCAGTCACGTCTGTTCAACTATCCTACTATTCTTTCTTGGAGTTGTGATCTCTTCGTTTCTCCTCTGTTTTTCTAATTACAATAATTCTCTGCTATGGTTGTTTTCAGTATCATTGTGGTAAAATGAATTTTACTTATAGATTACTAATTTTCTTTTCTTGAATGAAGAATAATACCCAACCTATTCTGGTTCTATTTATAACAGTTCTTAAATGAATTAACAAACTAGTTACTATTCAGAAATCATACAAGTAAGTAGTACCTTCTGAACTTTTAAGAGAAAATATTCAGATTTACTTATCTGTACTCGCCCTTCCAGATATATTGAATTAGATTCTTCTGATTCTTTGCCTCCCAACCTTGAGACCCCCGGTGCCCACCTGAAGTCTCCCCCCGAGCTACGAGCTACCCTATTCTTCTGATTCTTTGCCTCCCAACCTTGAGACCCCCACTGCCCGCCTGAAGTCTCCCCCCGAGCTACCCTTCACAGGGTATTCTCTTCAAGATTTATTGTTCTTGAATGTAGCAGCTATCTAATCTTAACCAGACATAGCCCAGGTAGCACTGTCTGTCCCTACAACACAGTTGCCCAGTTCATTGCACACTTTTCCTCTTTTCCTCCCAGGTCTCTCAAATGCCCCCATCCTCTTGATTCCTGGAATAAATCTTCCTTCTGGAAGTAGTTAGGGCTTGGGTAACTACCCAGCCTAACTGTTTGAGAATAAATTGTCATCCCTAGATGACTTATTCTCATTTAAATTAAACTCATTAATTATTGCCAAGATTCCAGTAATTCACTTTTATAAATTAAAACAGAATTACTATTTATATCAAAGTTAACCAATATTCAGTTTGTCCAAAAAAATGCAGTAAAATAAATATTTACACATATATGGGGGACATCACATTTCTCTAAATGAAACTTTTAGCAACCATCCATATTTGGTGATCTATTCATCATAAATAGTGTTGGTAATTTAGCCTTCATTTCAAAACATAATCTCTATTCATCTTTGAATTTCTTATGATTTTTCTTTTTTCATAATCTTACATTTGTTGCTCAAATGATCTTATTTTTTAGGCTTCACATGACAACGACTACTTTCATTGAATCCATATTTAATAATATAATTATCATAAAAAAAAGTTTGATACCTTAATTTTCATTTCAAAATATAATCTCTATTGGTGTTTGAATCTCTACTTTATCAATTTCATATAATGTTTTCCTTCTTATAATCTTACATTAATTTCTTAAATGATTTTCATTCTTTGTTTTTGGGTTTTTATATTTCCTTTTTTTAATAATTTAAGGTTTTCTTTCTTATAATCTTACATTAATTTCTCAAATGATTTTCATTTTTTGTTTTTTGATTTTTTTTTTAATAATTTAAAATAATTTATTTGAATATTTTTATTTTGCCAATATTATACTTTCTCACAAATCCTCCACTAAAATATTGTATTTTTATAATTCAATTTCTCATACATATACATATAAAGCCCTTCTTTCTTATAATCTTACATTAATTTCTCCAGTGATTTACATTCTTTGTTTTTGGGTTTTTAGATTTTTTTTTTTTAATAATTTATTTGAATGTTTTTATTTTGCCAATATTATACTTTCTCACAAATCCTACACTAAAATATTGTATTTTTATAATTCAATTTCTCATACATATACATATAAAACCCTTCTTTTAAAGTATAATTTTATTATTAAAATCAATCTCCACATAAATATCTGCTCATATAAAAATATTATGCTTACTCTATTCTATACTTGATATTTGTTCGTATTCTATATTTGATATTTGTTCGTAACACAACAGCCTATAGTCAAGAAATTCAAGTTACTGAAGGAAGGTCAGACCCAAATTTTGGCTTTCAAGATATGAGACTGTTTACCATCACATATCAGCAACATCATGTCAAGGTAAAAATCTGTATCCAAGGCCAGATATTTTTCATGACTGCATTATTAGATTCTGGTGCAGATATCAATATTCTTAACATCAGAAATGTTCCAGCAAAATATTGGGTCTCTGCTGGAAGAGAAGTCGTAGGCCTAGGAAATAAGAAACTCAAATATGAAATTCCTAGAGCTTCACTGTGTATACATGAAATTTGCCATAGCAGACATCCCTGTTGATTGCATATTAGGGAATGTCTTTTTAGCCGCAGTTGAACCTCATGGCTCAGCCAGGCTGAAAGGAAGTAGAGCTGGCTATTTCATATCTGTACCTACATCCAAAGGTAGAAGAAAGAGAATTGAGCTTCCTTATGTTTCAAGCCCGAGGGTCTCTACAATGGTCCAAGCTATGCAGAAATTGGACAGAGCAGAATCTTTACTATCA
Organism: Pinus tabuliformis; assembly: GCA_031772625.1. Classification (NCBI taxonomy): domain Eukaryota; kingdom Viridiplantae; phylum Streptophyta; class Pinopsida; order Pinales; family Pinaceae; genus Pinus; species Pinus tabuliformis. The sequence goes on from CM062814.1 coordinate 370,363,310, forward strand.
GATCTTAAAGATCTGAAAAACACATTGAGAGTAGAAGAACAGCTGAAACTACCTCAAATCAAGCAAAGAATCCAAGAGCTGAAAGAAAAACTAGAAGAAAAATGTTGTTCAGAAGAGCCAAATGCTTTTTGGCACAGAAAGCAACATACTATTAAGCTGCCCTATAAAGAAGGATACACAGGAAAGCCCTGTAAAAGCAGAGCAATCCCCATGAGCCAAGAATACAGAGAATTATGCCAAGAAGAAATTCAGCAATTGCTCAACAGAGGACTGATTAGAGAATCCACTAGCCCCTGGAATTGCTATGGGTTCTATGTAAACAAAAGAGCTGAACAAATTAGAGGTATCCCTAGACTTGTGATAAATTACAAACCTCTAAACTCAGTCTTGGCCGATGATACTTATCCCATTCCACATAAAGGAGATTTGATCAGAAGAATTGCAGGAGCCAAAATATTTTCAAAATTTGACTTAAAAGCAGGATTTTGGCAAGTTTCCATTGATGAAGAAGATAAGTTTAAAACTGCTTTTAGTATTCCTGCAGGGCACTACGAATGGAATGTCATGCCATTTGGTCTCAAAAATGCTCCCTCGAAATTCCAGAAGGTTATGGATGATATTTTTAAGCCATATTTTGATTGGCTACTTGTGTATATTGATGATGTTTTAATTTTTTCCAAAAATATTGATGATCACTTCAAACATGTAAATATTTTCATGAAGTTGGTCAAGAAAAATGGGCTTGTACTTAGCAAAAAGAAAATAGAAGTATTTCAGACTTCTATAAAGTTTTTAGGCCATCAGATTTGTAATGGACAAATCTCTCTGCAACAGCATGCCATTGACTTTGCAGACAAATTTCCAGATGTCTTAAAGGAGAAGACACAGCTGCAAAGGTTTCTTGGCTGCCTGAATTATGTAAGTAGCTTTTATCAAGACTGCGCCAGTGATAGGAAAGTGCTCAATAAGCGGCTTGGTAAAAATCCTCCTGAATGGTCTGATGTGCATACCAGAGCAGTACAAGAAATCAAAGCAAAGGTAAAATCTTTGCCTATATTATATGTTGCCGATGATCAAGCTTTCAAAATAGTAGAGTCTGATGCCAGTAACGTTGGATGGGGAGGAATTCTGAAGCAAAGGGTTGGAAAAGAAGAACAAGTAGTACAGTTTGCCTCAGGAGTATGGAACCCAGCAGAACAGAATTATTCTGTTATTGAAAGAGAAGTAAAAGCTGCATGGAATTGCATAAGCAAATTTGAAGTATATCTAATAAACAAGCCTTTTCTTCTCAGAACAGATGCATCAGCAATGAAGAAAGTCCTATCCAAGGACATCAAGAAAGCTGGAGAAGCAAAGTTTGCCAGATGGCAGGCACTCTTTGCAAACTTTGATTTCTCTGTAGAACACATCAAAGGAGAAGACAACTGTCTTCCAGACTTCCTCAGCAGAGAGTACATTGAACAGAAAGAAGCACATGTCATGATGATTATTACTGAATGGGACCAGCACCAAAAACAAGAAATCTTGAGAACCATTCCAGATGATCAAGACTGGGATACATACAGAGACAACTGGAGACCCAAATGGAAATTAAGGAACACAAAAGTCCTTGATGCCAACTTACAACCTCATACTGATCTCCAACACTATGTACCTGAAAGAAAGGTGTACCCAAAGGGTAGAAAATGGATTCATGATATGATGTATGACAAGGCAAAAGTAGATGCCGGAACGACGAGGTGGGCCCTGGAAATGAATTTTCATGACATTGGAGGCATTTGGTACCATGGAGGTCACAGCACAGGAGTCTATGAAAGCTATTATTGTATCTACAGAACCAGAGATTTGTGGGACAAGCCAGTACAATCTCAAGTCCAACCATGTGCTCGATGGCCCAGAAATGATCCCAAGGTAATATTCCCTGACATAGTTTATGATTTTGCAGGATACAAAAAGCTCTGGTGGGACTTCCTGAATGTTGATGATAGAAATGAAACCCATTATACAAAGCCAGAAGAATCTGCAATGTGAATGGTTTTAGAACTGGTGGACAGACTATGGAGTCGGCAGAACAGCCATGGATCCAGTATATCATGAAAATTATGAAAGAAAATATTGTTACAAGTGCTTTGAGAATAATATAGGAGAGTGTTTCCATCGTATCTATAGCACAGTCAGAGAAATGACAGTCAAAGAGTGGGACCCTTTTCACATGACAAATTATTCCCTCCAGGAATACATGAGAGAGCACTTAGAATGGTATGTCTTAACCAAGGTCCAACATCAAATCATACTGGGTAAACCCATGATAGTCCGGAGAATTTATACAAAGGCATGTGATGATCTACTTTATAAAAGAGGCAGATTCCCTGATCTAACTGTATTTTGATTACGTACCAGTCACAAGGGCTTAATTGTGACCAGAGTTCCCGTGGGCTTTACTGTTTAAAAGCTTCCACAGTGTAAATATTCTCATCTAGTCTTTTCTCGTGGGCTTTTGTACAAAAGTATCCACTGTGTATCTTTTGGCCCTTTTTCTAGACTTTCTCTTTTTTACCAATGGGTCATCTATTGTCAGTCCATATTTGTTGCAAATGGACTTTCTATCTGGCAGTCTAGACAATTTTTCCAAAGATTTGTTTACCTCTGAGCTGGTACAGAGACTCACCAGTGTCTTGGTGATATGGGAATAAATTTCTCCCATGGTATAGGACTCAAAAGGCAACTGGAAAATTTCTTGTAGTCTAATATAGTCAACAAATCTAGAGGGTAGGGCAGCCAGATATACCTGTTTCCAAAGCAAGTTTTTGGAGTCTTTTACCTCATAGATTCGCTGCATCCAATCTCTGTGAAAATCATCAAATTGAGACATCTTATGGCATTTGAGGTTCATCAAGATGACCTCATGCTTGTTGGAAATTTCTGTCTCACTGCCACACCAATGTTCCAGAATCATTGATGTGAGCGCACCAATCATATTGCTTATGATAGTACCATCAGGATTATGAATGACATCTCCTTTTTCATCCTTAAGAACTTCTGCTTCCATGGTTTCAATAAGTTTAGGAGAGGATTCACTTTCCCACCATCTGAGAAGAGTACCTGTGAAACATTGTATGATGGTTCTGCAAGCATCTATTTCTGACTTTCCTCTGAGACACATGAGTTTGTATTCAGTATACATTAAATCAATCATCTGGCGAATTTGGCCAATACTCATGTTATCTATGTTCCACTCTCTGTGGGAATCGGGGAAGAAAGTATGGGCTTCAGGCATTTTTCCTTTCCCTTCAATGTCAGGAGCAGAATATCTGGAAAATCTATGCTCAAGAGGCTCATAGATTGGGAATATCTGTGTTTCTTGAGATTTCTGTTCTTTTTCTTCTGTCTCAGGCTCCTTAAATAAGGAGGCAATACTGATGTGTTCTGATTCATCAGTTTTTGAGGTGGTCTCTTTGGGGAACAACAGAGGAAATTTCTGCACATTTCTTACTGGATTTTCAATCTTTATATTTCTTTTGACTAAGAAAGAATTTGGTACCGGCTTTTCAATCTTTGTGACTTGCATCTTTTCAAATTTTTCATTTAAGCCAGTAAGGAGTGCCTTAGTTATATCAATATGTCCAACCAAGTTTTCTCCTACTTCTTCAATCTTATTCAATGACTCTCTAGTATAGGAATGAGTCATACTGGAATCAAACTGTAAATTGTTCAAACAAGAATTTACACTATTTAAAGAGGACTATACAACATCTACTTGTTTCTTTACATCTTCTGCTTTAGCCACATTCATTTCCATACCCTTTATAGAAGTATTAGTCCAATTCAACTGTTCACTAGCCTTTTGAATTCTACCATCAATTCCTAAGGCATTATCATCTTTTTGAACCAGGGGGATGGCTTTGGCTACATTTGTCTTTTCTCCCAAGATAATTCCTTTATATGGGGGAAATGTAGTAGGAGTTTCAACTGTGGATCCATCAATTGCAGTCCATCCATGCTTATCAGTCATACTGCTAGAAGTAGCACCAGTTAAAACATTTATAGGAGCAACTTTATCTTTCCATGAGTAGAAAGATATCCAAACATTATTTACTTCCATATAATGTTTCCAGTCTGTTGCTAACTTTCTTTTCTGATCTGGGGAGTAACTTTGGTCAAATTCATCTGCTTGAGGATTTGTATACAAATCCCAGTTCAACATTTCTTTCATCCATTTGGAACTGATTTGGGATTTTAAGCATCCATCCATAAGCGCAAAAAACTTATGCATTTCCATGACTGCAGGCTTTTTACAGTCAGAAGGAATTTGTTTGAATCTGCATTCTGGAATCAGTTCTGATTGCTCAAGTTTCCCTAACCCATATCTCGGCTTTGCTGGTCTCATTAAGCAAATCATCTGAGTAAGCCTAGGGTCTTCTTCTTCTATTGAATGGATCATAAGAACATGATTTGAATTAGGCTCAGGCTCATGTGGAAAAGGAATATCAGAACACTTAGGATTCGGACATGAGCTGATAGAAGTGGAGGGAGGAGCAATACCAGTGCGCGGGTCATGGTGCAGATGGACATTCTGTTCGGCTAGAGTAAGCAGATTTATGATATTTGTACAATATGGACACTTGACTTCTAAAGAGGAAAAATTAACAAGCTGGGCTAATTCATAAAGCTGATTATGTCTACAAGAAGAAAAGGATGATGATGAACAAGCGGTATCAACTATGGAGGGATCTCTGTAGTATTTGGAGGATTTACAAGCATCGTCAATCCTGCGACGATCAATAGTTGATCTGCGGGGAAAGGATATGACAGCATTTGAAGCATTTTCAGTGATGTTGGCAGAAGTGATATTTCGGGGAATTTGTGGCCTGGAATGATTTACGACCCAATGTTCAGGGAATTGAAAATCTTCCCATTTGATTAATAGGTGCTAAATTTTTTGGTTTTTTGGGTCTGTTTTGACTACCACACTTGATTTGGAATCTCTACTGGGAGTATGTCGGATGGCTGGCCATAGAGTGTTGGTATGTCTAAAACAGGCTTTGGTCTAAATGGCTATATTGTTCCTCTTTTTCTTCATATCAAAACCCATGGTATGAATTTAAAGCTGTAAGATATCTTTAATAGTTTCATCAAACACATATATGGAGAAGTTTGGGAAACAATCAAAGTATACAGGGCCATCAGACAAAGGAGCTACTATCCCACCGATTATTGAATCTGTATATCTGTTGTGCGTTAGATCTCTAACAGTAGCAAGCACAAATGTTTCTAATCCTTTATGAACTAAAGGATTGATGCCAACACGAATGCATTCGAGATGCAAATAATTTGTCTTTAATTTCTTTGCTTCTGCTTGTAAAGCTTGAGGATTTAGCAATGGTATAGTCTGAATACTTTCAGAGTTCTCTTGGACTTGACTAACAGAGTCTTTAATGCTAATTCTGGAGGCAGAAATTAAATGGAAAGGGGCTAAGTCACTATAGACTTCAGAGGGTGTTATATCTGGTAGGGCCCATCTTGCAGAAGGTTGAGATTCCTCATAAGTAAGTTCAGCAGAATTTAATGTTCTACTTGAACTATTTTCAAACATTTCTTTAAGAGGATTTTCTTCTACATGAGAATCTTTTTCTTCAAGCTCTTGAAATGAAACAAACTTTCTGAATGACTCCATTCTTTCTTAATAGAGTATAGATATGAGTGCCAACCTTTGGAACCAGACGTTATTGGCTCTGATACCAATTTCTAGCAGGGGCTCCTGTGGTATCGGAGCCAAGGTATTCTCTATATCCTCAAAGATTATAACTCCCAAAATTTAATTGGCAAATTAAAAAGATGTACACATACTAACATTTTAGTTACGTGCAATGATGAAATTCTAAGAAACAATTGGTAATAAAAAAAGCGACTCTTCCATAACCAACGACTCATTAGGTACTTCTGCATAATAAATCACTCACCTTTAAAACTTTGTCATCAGTACAAGAGTCAAACAAATAATAAATGAAACTTTTGAGAGGAATAGATACTTCATAATCCTTTAATCGGTGTGAATGGCATTGGTACCAATATAATATTGGAGCGTAGAATCCTTGAAATCAATGAATAACCACCATTGGTTTAATAGTATTAAAACTAGGGGTGGGAATGGTCTCATGCGTTAACGGGGAATTGAATTAGGGGGTCGCCATTAAGGAGTGGTTGAGAGAGAATTACGGGTTTGGGTTATGTGGAAAGCAATACCAGGATATTGTTCTTAGGCAAGATCTAAAGATATTGTTTTTTGATCTTTAGGTTATATATCCTTGAATATGTATGGTTTTATGGGTGGTTGACCCATCTCGGCAATATGCTTATATCCCAGGAAATATCATGTGACTGTGCAAAAAGTCTTGTATATGGTTAATTGTGTGTCAGCTCTAAAGCTTTCATTCCGGATGCACATAGTATCCAGTTTTGTTTGTTTAGTTTCTGAACTTCTCCAGCTCTTAGAAGCTCATGATGTACTATCTGTTATCTTTATATTGTCTCAATATAATACAATCATGCTTTTTCATTCTGAAAAAAAAAAGATCTAAAGATGGATAAAGATGGATAGGATATTCACTGGGAAGATTTTATGATTTATTTATGAAAAGCCTAATTCTTCATAAGTATCCCACACAAGGAGGGCATCCCACAGAGGTATTATTGTAAATAACCTTTTCAATAAAATTAGTTTCTTTTTAAGTGAAACTTAATTGTACACTGAAACTTAATTGTATTTTTAAAAATGTTAATATATTTAAAATTAAATTAAAATTTGTTTTTCATATTATTTGTTAATTTGATTTTTATATTTTAATGTTTTTTTTTTAACTAAATTGGTTATATAAATTAAATTATTAATAAAAATAAATAGCTATGAATTGAATATATATATTTAGCGTGGCACATTGCTTGGTATATACTTTATCAGGTGACTCCTTTAAAGAAAAATTCTGAGAGGACGAAAAAAATGGCTTCTGCTACACCAGCGATTGTGCTCTGCACTCCCTCATTCTCCTCCCGCGGGAGTCCTTTCAAGTCTTCGTCCTTCATTCCATCCAAGAATACAGTCTCCTGCTGTGCTCTCAAGCGGGCCGACGCAGAAATCACAAGGACTCTCGCAACGAGCAGGCAGCTCGCTCTCACCTACAGAAGCGAGGGTTTCACCCTACAAATCCCGTCAAAATGGAACCCCAGCAAAGAGAAGGAGTACCCTGGACAGGTACTCAGATACGAGGACAACTCAGACGTAGTCAGCAACGTCTCCGTCATGGTCAATCCCACCGACAAGAAGTCCATCAAGGGTTTCGGTCCTCCCCAGGAATTCAGTTCACAGGAAAAGAGCCCGAGAGCAGCAGATCTGCCCTCATACACAACAGATCAGGCAAAATCCGGTAGGGATTACATCGACCCGGAAGCGGCAAACAAAGAAAGGGACCTGCATGCAGCAGTTCTATCCTCTCCCATAATAGATCGGGCCAAATATGGCAGATCTGGGGAGGATCTATCTGATCTGTCCAGATCCAGGCAGAAGATAGATGGGAGCCCGCCAGATCTAAAAACCAAACCCATAAAATCGGACCTGGATAAGGCAGACTCAGTGGATCTGAAGGCATCCTCAACAGATCTATGGTTCCAAATCTTTATAAAGCCCCCCTCTGGGAAATCAACCCCAATCTGGGTTCAAGCTTCAGACAAAGTCTCAAAACTGAAGAAAATCATTGCCAATCACATTGGCCTTCCGGAAGGATACCAACATCTGCTCTCAGAAGGCAGATCGATACAAGATCACTGGACAATAGGCCACTACAACATTAAGCCAGGATCTAACATTATAGTCAACATGAGGCTTCGGGGAGGTGCAGCAGCCAGCGGATCACAGATTCCAGGCTCTTTTCGTGATGCAGTCAATGGGTCCAGCTCAAAGAATACAGGCTCCTTCAAGGACGCGGTGAACGGTAAAGGGGAAAACATTCAACCCAAACCAGCACCAGCACCAGAGCTACCAGGTCCCTATATTGTGGAACAAACACTGGAATCTCCAACGATCCAAGTAACTTCACCGGAGGTAACTAGTCTACACACTGATCTAGCCACTCATGCTGTTATATGTAGATTTAATGGGTTCTGGCCAAAATCAGATGCCCTGCATCACTGGATCCTCTCAACATGGTCACCGGACTGTGAAGTTCACCTATGCTCAAAGGGTTTCTTCATAGTTCGCTTTACAACAGAACAAGAACGTGACAACATTATCAATCAGGGGCCATGGTTTTGGGGAAAGGCTGGCCTCTTCACCATCCCCTGGTTCCCTGATTTTGATGCAAATACTATGAAAGTAACAACAGTTCCTGTTTGGGTGAGACTGCATAACCTCCCTCTACACTTCTGGCACAACAAAGTTTTATCAGCCATTGGAAATTCTTTGGGGAAATTCCTTAAAACAGATGAAGAAAGAATTAACCAAGGAATATTCACCTATGCTAGATTATGTGTAGAAGTGGATCTAAGTCTGGGGCTACCTGATCACATCACATTGAACTATAATAATACGCAGAGGATACAACCGCTTGATTATGAAAATACAGCATTCAGGTGCCTTAGATGCATGCAAACAGGGCATCTTCAAAACACCTGCCCTCTGGGCAAGAAGGACCCCAAAGTGAACAAGAAACAACCAAAAAAGCCGAATGGATGGCAGCACACCGATTGGAGGGAAAAAGAGGATATGCAGAGGACAGAGCATACAGTGAACCAAGAGGAACCTGATACAAATATGGAACAGAACGGCACACAGGAAGAAAAAGCACCAGACCCTCAAATGGAGGACCATTTTCAGCAGCAGATAATTCCACAGCTGGATTTTAGTGGCAATAAAAGAACTCATGGATCTGAAGGATCAGAATCCGACAAAGAATCTCCAGTGAACATACAAGAGCACCCGCAGGCCATCATTGTTCCCCCTCCTGACTCACAGGGTTGGCGTAGGGTGGAAAAGAAGAAGGGCAGGAAAATATAGGCTTGATGTATTTGCAAATTTTTTATTTTTTTTTTCAGTTTTCAGTTTAGTCCTAACCATGGACAGCTATCTGCATATGCTCTAAGCATCTACAAAATGTAATTTATTTCAACATGAATATAAATTACGACTTTTTCTACGGGAAAAAAAATATATTTAGCGTGGCTTTAATATGGAGATTATTAATTTGTGAATAAAATTTATTACAATACAATATATCAATATTGTAACTTATTACTAAGGCATTCTCAAACATTCCTAACTCATTTTTATGTTAATATTCAAATATAATAATTCATAATTACAATAATAATTACTTTTAAGATAAATATAAATTGTTTGAAGTATGCCTGGAGTATGCCGTAAAACTGCTTCTGCTTGGCTAAGAGCTCGTCTTCCTTGGATGTAAGGAAACAGGTTAACGGCCCAAGACCCAGAGGCATCTGGCAGGAGTGAGAGCCTGCTCCCGATTACGGACCACCAGTAGGGTTATGTCAGGTGGCGTGGTTTTCCTATTTAACAGTGATGAGTCATCCCAGCATTCGCGGATAGCAGCCAGAGATGGCTGTCCTCACTGTTGGTTTGACACCTGAGTTGATAGGTTTTACCACCTTCGAAAAAAAAAATAAAAAAATAAAAATAAATAAATAAATTGTTTGAAATAGCCGTCCCAAAACCTATTTAAATAATTCTAAATTGTTGTTTATGAAAAGGCCAAAAATAATAAGAAGAACTTCTGATCGGTTTTCGAAATCTAAAAATGTCAGAAGGAGATCACGTGAACACTTGCAGAAAAGAATTGCATGTGAAGAAGGACAATCCAGGCCAGCCATTGCCTAAACATTCATTACCACATGAAATAGACGGCACTCATTTATTATCATATTTTCCATGGATGGGATGGGGCTCAGAACATTTGCGATGGCGAAAGGGTGTTCATTACCTAATATTGATTTTCTTTGCACCATACCATACGTTCTTCAGTTTTGACTGACTGACAGAAGATGTGATATCCTATGGTCAACATTTTAACTGATAAAAGAACACGATAAATAAAACGTATTTCAATTATTAGTGTTTGTCGGCCAGCTTTGAGCTAAATATGGTGTGGCGTGTTAGCAATGGCATCTCCTTGTGAAAATTGCGGTAGTTTGTTTTTCTTTGTTTGTTTTTTTTTAATTTAAGTTTACCAATAACCATGCCTGGCAATTGCTGTTATTTCTCGTCCATTAGAAATGATGATATCCAAGTTACTAGTGAATGAGTTTCAAATTAAATATGAGTTTAAGATGGAAGAGAGTTTGTTTTTCTTTGTTTGTTTTTTTTTAATTTAAGTTTACCAATAACCATGCCTGGCAATTGCTGTTATTTCTCGTCCATTAGAAATGATGATATCCAAGTTACTAGTGAATGAGTTTCAAATTAAATATGAGTTTAAGATGGAAGAGATATTATAATAGTGGTAAATGAATGTAACTATTTAAATATATCCATTTAATATGAGAGATTTTGTGGTAATATATATTTAAATAAAAAATTAATAAATCTATTCAAATATATTGTAATTTTAATTTTATTAATAAAATTATAATTTTTTTTCCTAAAATTATTTTAAATAATAATAATGTATATTTCAAAATTTATATTTAATAAACATATAAAAATTTAATTAATAAATGTATAATTAAACAAAATATAGTTTCATAGGACAACTTAATTTGTGATCAAAGTAATGTGAGTTTTGAGAAAACTAAAAGATCCAAAGTTCAAATCCTTCATTTGTGACCCTGTTTACTTACTGAGAAGAGAGGTCCTAAACCCCAAAGTTTACTAATGACTATGTATCAAAAATGTTGTTAGGTATTTAAATTTATTTATTAAGCATATAAAAGATATATATCTATATATGTGTGTGTGTGAGAGAGTGACAATATTAACAATGGTATACATATTATATTTAAAAGTTAAATTATAAAATTGATGATGATGATGATGGTTAACGTCCACTGAGACCAAATTGGTCTATCGGACCTACAATTTTCTTAATTTTTACTTGTCTGGCTCCTCGTCTTTCTTGGCGAGATTGGTGTTGTAGCTTTCTTTCTTTTCTCTACGGTCTTCCAACTTCCTTTGTCTTGCATCTCCTTCATCTCTTCTGGTTCTTGGGACATTGGTGTCTTAGCTTCGCGATCTATAGTCGGAGAAGTTTGGTTTAGGAGATCTGCTTTGCTGTTAAATGAAGATTTATTTTCTGCGGTATTCAAATCCTCATAACTGTTGATTTGTTGGGGCGGGCTTTCTCCTTGCTTGCTTTGAGAGTTGTTTCCTTCTTCCTTGATTTCTTGTGACTTAGAGTTTTCTCTAGAATATTCTTCTTTGATGACAGTGTAGTGTTCTTTTTGTGCTCCTTCCACCATGTAGATCTGTGGTGGTTTTTTCTAGCAAAATTTTTCTCAGAGGCTTTTGGGCAATTTTTGGCTAGATGCCCCGTCTCAAAGCACGATCGACATCTGAAGAGGACACTTTCATAATCATCATCAAAATTTAAAATAAGAATATTGGTGAAATTTATATAAATATAAATAATATTATTAAGAATTGCTATAGATCTAAAATAACTTTGGATCTATCAAATGATTAGAGGAATTAAATCTAATGTAATTAAGATGAATCTATACTCGTGTTTGGTATTTTTTTTCTATATTTTTTTTATTATCTTTGAAACAAAATGTTGCCTAAGGATTTTAGCTCTAATGGTTTGGTGAACAATTTGTTTCCCCAACTGCATGGGTTTGGTGAAATCTTGATCTTTGTTATTTAAAATCGACTTTTAACTTTATGAATAGATTGAACATCTGAAAATTGTGAAAACTTAACTTCTTAAACTTGTGATTCCAATAAGAGATGTGATATCCTTGGTGCAATTTTTTTTTTGGCAAAATATTATTATTTATATTTACATGTAAATACTATGGAAGTATTGGCATGGGGCCAAGATTAACTTTGCTTGTGTTATAACCCTATTTTCCACTCCATTATAGTAAGAGAGACCCAAGTTCAAGATTCATCCCATTTCACCTTTGCTTTTACTTATGTGGGATTTATTCCATGTTAAAAGGGTGGAATTAAATAAATTAGTTATTTCTCATAAATATTTTATCAAAAAGTTATAATTACGAAATAATAATTATTTCGTAATTGAGATAATTGATAAAATCTCATAATTGAGAAAAAGGTTTCTAGAGTTTCGCATTCCCAAGGAGATCAACTTAACCCACTTCTATATAAGTTGGCTAGGGGTTCATTATTGTAAAAGTTTCTTAACTTCTCAAGCCCCTATGTGTTTAGATACATTCTCCCGAAGGATAGAATGAACCTATATAATCTCACAAAGAGGAAAGGGGGCAAGATCTAGGATCCATATTATACCACAAGAGCTCTATTCCATTGGGAGAAGGAAGCCAAGTTGCAAGTTGGAGGGGAGAAGCTTATTTCTTGGGTATATTATCTTGCGTATTTTCAATTCATGATTAATAAATTATTTTCCCCTTCCTATACTTGTGTTGATCATGTTTTTTTCTTGTACATGTTATTTTTAGGTTGGCAAGCCCTCTGCAGAAGGTTATTGTGTTCTTGGTTGTTGGTGTCTGTGTGCATGGTATTGGTTGATGGAATTAGGGAGTGGGATCTTCAAGTAGGAGAAAGTATCTCTCTACATTAGGCCCAAAACACTTTGCTAATCTACGAGGGTATATGGCACTAACCTTCAAACTCTTTCCTTGTAGTATCATGCATAAGTGTGGAAGTTGCTTGATTGTACATGAATAAAGCTAGAGCTATTAATTTCTCTTCACAAGTATACACACCAATTAGGGTAGATCCTTAGTTGATCTACTAGGTTAAAATTATCTTTTTAGCTCTGACGAAATTCTCCAGGATGACATATGTAAATGTTAAAGTATTGATGTGAATAAATATTATTTCACTTAGTTGTTTAATTTAAAATACAAGAGGAGCCACCATGTGAGTATGTAGTCTCCTAGCTATTAGGAAATAGTCAGATTTGTTATGGTCGAAGAAAGGACAATGAGATAGAAAGAGAAAATTTCTCCAACTTGGGAGATGATTTCCCTCCCACAAGAATGATCATGAGGGGAGAGAAATATCATGAGTGGAATATGTTTTCATAAAAAAGATTGTGTGAGAGAGGCATTTTGTAAATAAAAATGACGTGAGAGTGGGAGATAAAGACAAGATCTATATAGAAAAATAAAAATCAACTACTTTTGGTAGGATGCTACTAAGGCTAAGGAGGTGAGATTGTGTAAATTGTTGATTTCTTTCCTGAAAGAAAAGGAGCCTAAGGAATTGGGGGAATTGTTGAGATAAATTTTGGGTTATTAGAAGATAAAAAGTTTCAATTTTCATTAGGTTTTCTTTGATTTTTCTTACATGAAAGGCTTGTCGAATAATATTTATGAAATTCATATGGTTTTTATTGTAAAATTGGTTGTGTATGAATGTTATAAGCGAAAAGAAGGAAAAATATTCAGATGTTGCAAGGATGAGGTATAGGAAAATTCAGCAATAGTAAAAGATAAATTCTGATACTTTTCATACACGTTATAAATATTTATAATTATAAAGATCAATAAATATATGACAGAGTTATAAAAGGCATAATTTAACATAGAGAACATGTTCTCAAGTTAATCCTTAACCCTCATGCAATCCCTATCAAATAAAAATCCTTCAGGGAAATAATACGGGAGTTATGTAAAAATCATAATTTAACACAGAGAACATGTTCTCAAGTTAATCCTTAACCCTCATGCAATCCCTATCAAATAACAATCGTTCAGGGAAATAATCTGGGAGTTATGTACTCTTTCCCCTGTACACAAGAACTAATTGTTAGAAGGGTGTCAGAACCCACACAAGATAATGTACAACAAACTATAAAAGAAAATCCTAGACACAAAACTATATTGTACATGCTAAATTTATCAAGTTGCAAATAAGAAACTAGTAAACATGTTGTAAGAATTAGGTATAAGAAAACTCATTAGAAAAAGAATAATTTAACACAGAGCACATGTCCTCAAGTTAATCCTTAACCCTCATGTAGTCCCTATCAAATAACAATCCTTCAGGGAAATAATCCAAGAGTTATGTACTCTTTCCCCTGTACACAAGGACTAATTTTTGCAAGGGTGTAAGAAGCTAGACACGATATTGTACAATAAACTATAAAAGAAAAGCCTAGACACAAAACTATAGTGTACATGCTAAATTTATCAAGTTGTATAACTATTGTTGTAGTGTTTTCTTCTCATAGATATACGAAAAAAAACCCACTTGAGATTGTGGATGACAAACAATCTCAACAATATAAATGGTTGTTAAACATTGTAGATCTGCAGCAACTAATAGAAACAAAACTTTCCAAAGTCCAGATCTATGCCACAATCATAGTTAACCACCAAAAAGAAAGAGTAATAACTCCAATCATCCAATGGAAACCAAATATGTAAAGAATAATTTTATTATAACACTTGTGAAGGGAAAAAAATATATGTTAGCAGTCCCCCTCTATGGGCTGGGTTCTTGGTTATCCTCAAATGTCTTTAGCTTGTGTAAAGTCTCTCTTCTCTATAATGTGTAAACCCAACAAAAATATGGTGTTGGGCAATGAAATAATCAAAAGTGAATAATGAATGAAAAACCCTTCTATTTATAACAAAATATTGAGTTATCCTCGAATAATGAGCAATAATAAAATATTATTGATCCCATTCTTGGAATAACCAATTGGAATATTTTATTATATTTGTTTAGGAAGGAAAAAATATTTAAACTTTTATTTAGAAATAATAAATAAATAAATTATTTATTTATCATCTCAAGGAATTAGTTAAGGAATAATAAACAAATAAGGATTTATTTAATTATTCCTAAGGGATTTAGTCAAATTTGACAAAGAATAATAATTAATTAGTTATTAATTAATTATTCTTGTAGAAAATTAATTAATTATTTGTTTATTTTTCATGATTGGGTCAAATATGACAAGGAATAATAGTAAAACAATGGTTTAATTAATTATTCCTAGAAGAAAATCAAATAAATAGTGATTTATTTAATTATTCTTCATGGTTTTAAGTATAAATTACTTAACAAAGGTGGTTTATTAAGTAATTTCTCACAGTGAAAGCAATTTTACTATGGTAAAATTGGCTTTACATGGTGTACTTCGATCAATATAGTAAATTAGGTTAGATGATCAATATTTTGGTGATAACAGATTGCCGCCCAACGTACGATTATTAGGAGCAAAACGTATGACCGAAGTACGTTGTAAAGACACAATCACTAGACAACACAGGGGAGTCAGAGAGAGAGAGAGAGAGAGAGAGAGAGAGAGAGTAATGAAGTTGAATTCCAAAGAGGATAGGGTCATATCGGGCTAGACTAATGCAAGTCTCCTTTTATTTTGTGGTACCAGCCCTCACTGAGGTGGGGTAGGCATACCCATACCCACTAAGATAACTTAGTACAAAAATAATGGTTCACCCAAAAATATAAAACTGAGCAATGAAGTACATGCTAAATGGTACATGACATGTTGGCGTAATAGATCCAAAAAATAATACAATGTGTCCCATATACATAATGCACCTCGAAAAAAAATGAACCAGGATTGAATACAATAATATTTGAATACATGAGAAACAAATCCCCTTCCCTAAAAAAATGGGTGGGAGGGAGGGTATAATAACAAGAGAAGCCTTGTTGAACAAGGAAGGGCCCTGCAAAACTGAATGGATCATTTGGAGGAGACGTGCATGCTATGAACACTGCGATCAGTAGGAACTGAACCCATCAACTCTACGGAACTGCATCTAAGGTTGTAGCATAGTAGGTATGCATTCAGGCATGTGGGGGGCTACCTGAAGAGCCACCCCCTCATGAGGTCTGAAACATCTCACACATACCTGGGAATCACTGGTACAATCTACTGCATCACTGGACCATCAAGTGTATGGATCACGAACATGAAACGACCAAGTCAAAGGGCAATAATGAGACCCTCTGCTCGATCCAAGGTGCCGAAAAAGAATGGAAGCTAGAACCAAGATACACTGCCCTCTAGGCAGTTCTTATGGAATAAATGCGTTGATGTAGACTAAATAGGGCCCGCAATAGATGAGGCAATGAGGGTCCTCAACTAAAGCATGAGGGAAAATAGTAAGGTGACTGATGGACTGACACCAGGGATAATGGGGAAAATTAGGACTAAGGGACAAATAGACGACTTCCTTTGTTAGAACATTAAGTGCATGGTTGACCTGGCAGCAACTGACTCAACTCCGGAGGGGTTGGGCACAATATGAATGGAGGCCAAAATGGGCAACATTAGATAAACGGTAAGAAAATATGGATGGAATACTGTGACATGATATAATGGGGTATGAAATAGACTCCAAGAATGCAAGGGTGACTTATCGCAAATGCTCTGAACAAGGGTGACTCGATGACGCTGCCACACAGGCTAGGCCTAGTGGGGACCATCAAAACATGAGTAAATGAAGGTTACTCATGATGAAAATCGATAATTGTATGATAAGTAATAAGAGGAGGTGGATGTCAAATTACAAGTGTCGCTTTATGAAGACATTCGATTTTGAGAGGTGATGAAGTGACCCTTCTTGGAAAAATGACTTCCTGGTGAAGTGTTAAATCATCCAAAACTGAGGAAGACTCATTATAGAGGTCGGTGAGAGATTTCCAACGATGCTGATGGTCCGTCAAACTGACCTACGGTATAGTTGTAATGGGTGATAGAAAAATTGGGGATTTTTTCTATGAAAGGACGTTTTCCCTCCAATTTGGATTCATTTGCTAAGTGAGCTGTGGTGAGTTTGGAGAGGAGGAAAAGACCCTAAATCTTTTGGAGATCATAATGGACAAACCGACCATCGGAATTGCGATCTTCAACTTTCAGGCAAGTGGCCTTATTTATCTAAAAATGGTCTTAATGCTTCTTGGAACGATGGTTCCTCGTGAAGAATTAAGGGAAGAGGAAAATGAGAATGAACTACTAGAGGAGGTCTACAATCATCCTTACCCACGATGTCGAACATGGGGACTAGGTTGTCCTAGAGTAGAATATTTGAAGATATGGTAACAAACGTCTACAATATGCGATGTGGATATGGCTCGCCGGAGAGGCTGGTAGGACAAACTATCCAAGGAATGGGGGGATAATCGACCATACCTAGATCTAGTGGGATCTTGGCTGAGACTTAATTGAGAATATGGCCAGGGGAAAAACATCATGCCCCCAAGCATGGGATACTGATCTGGTATGCAAAGGTGGGAATGATGCCCCCTAGCAGGAGGAGTTTGTGGAGCGCCATTCTATTTCGAGTGCTCGAAAAATGGATTCAAGCATCTCGACCCAAATTGGCATGAGATCCTCCAAAGGAGGATAATGAGATGTAGGGGCCTATGTTTCCCCGTAGTGTTCTATGGGAGTACTGGATGTATTTAGAGCTATTGGCTCCAAACAACTATATGATACATAACCTGATTATGCATTTTATATGACGATGATGGTTCACCATTTGTTTTGTTTATGGTTATCTTCTATGGTATACATGTGATAAATGTCAATCTAGAATATTATTTGCAATGGCATCTACATAGTTATTTTGGGCTCTGGGAACATGACTGAACGTAATGGTTTCAAATTCACGTACCAACAACTTAATTCGTAGATATTTTCTAAATAGGACTTGGTTATGCACATGATACACACCATTCAATTGCATGACAAGTAGCAAGGAATCTAAACAAACATGAAGATGAAGGATGCGATGAGCAAGGGCATCGACTAACAAACCCATCACTACATCATATTCGGCTTGATTATTGGTGGCACATCCAATGCACATGTTGTTCAAAAGGACTAACATATACAAGGGGGTAAAAATGGCCTAGGCTTCCAAGGCTATATTCCGAGAGAAGCGACTTGCACCATCGGCATGACTGATATATGGTGTGGATGATGGATCCATCCGAAAGGTACAAAAGACAATGAATGAGATGATGTAATCTACCCAACTTCATGGCATAAATAAAGACACACAAATCAAAGGGATGTGCTATGAGCAAAATTTCTTGAGGTAGAGTGCATTGGGAGAATCAGGAAGGAAATGGCCTTCAAAATCCTCTGAAGAAATGCCCCTTTGCTTAAGTGCAGGGGTAATCAGAGGTAGACATAGCTTCCATGGTGTCCTCATTAGGCTGGGAGATGGGCGGATGGGAGGAAGACTGACTACATGATGTGGTGGCATTACCTAGTGCATCAACCTAAGAAATAAGGTTTACGTATGCATCATATTGAATGGTAGGTGATGGGCTGGTATATGGAGGATCTACGGATGTTGAGACCTGGGATTCTATCGAAAGAGGTTCGATAGAAGCGTGCGCATAAACCTTCGAAAGGTTTTCTTGCGAGGAACTCAAGGATGATGATAGGTAAAGGATGTGGCCTGTGGTGTCCATCATCTCGACATCGGGGGGATGGATCACAATAGTGGGGATAGAGTCTCATTTTTCTGGTTGAATAGAGTGCTGGCATTATGACACTTGTATTTTACTTGATGGTAACCCACTTGTAGTAGAACAACTCATTTGTATATGGTAACTAGATGAATCTACATAGGTCGGTGCCTATGTACTGGTAAACATATCGTCTAATACAAGAGCCAGGGGGTTGGAGCTCCCTTCCAGTAGCAACTGGAAAACGAGTGAAGGTTGGAGCCTTCTGTAGGTTGGCACCTACGTAGTAGTAAACAGATCGGCTAGTACAAGAGCTAGGGGGTTGTACCTCCCTTCCAGTAGCAGCTGGAAAATGAGAGAAGGTTGTAGCCTTCTACAGGTGGGTGCCTGCGTACTAGTATGAGTCTGCACCAGTACAAGATTGTAAACAATTTTTTCTTATATTAAAAGAAGACAATAGCAGGTGGTTTTTGTCCCACATTGGGTTTTCACCTTAAACCTTGGTGTTCATGTGTGTTTCTTATGAGTGATGGTTTGTTCTATTATTACTGCACATGGTTACTGCTTATATGGTTAATGAAGTAATGATGCACTGATTAAAGATCAACATATGATGAATTAATGAATCATAAGTTTGCTAGATATACGTTGGTTGCCTTAAATGTAATTGCATGTACATGCAAGTTACCTTAATTGAAGTAGCGTAATAAATCAGAGTAAAAAAAGAAAAAGTAATTGAGTTGACTAATACTGATTCACCCCCCCCCCCCAAGTATTATTTCCAACAATTGGTATCAGATTAGGTCTTTTGGCAAAAGCTTGATCGCTTGAACGAGATCCGTAGTAATAATGGGAAAGAAGCTAAAGAAGAAAGCACCTCAAAAGAAGAATACATCTCAAAGGAACTGTGATAGTGGGAGAGACGATTGGCCTTTATGGGGAAGCAACTCTTCAGATTCAGAATCACCTCAAAATGAAGATGAACACGCAAAAGAACTATCAGCAATGAATTTGTTGTCCTCTGGTGATACATTTCTCTGTTCATTTGAAGATAATGAAAGTGACAATGAAACAACTGAATTTACTCTTATGGGTGAAAGAGAAAGATATCAACTAGAGGCATAATTTAAAAAGCTCACAGACAAAATTAGAGATCAGAAAGATCTAATTAAAAAAAGGGAATGTGCCTACAAAGAAGAAGTTAACAAGTTAAAAGCCCAGTTGGAGGAAGGAAACAAAATAAAGAAGCAGTACAAAGAAAAGGAAGATCAAAGTCAAAGGCTGCAGGATGAAGTGACATCATTGAGAAATGAAGTGAATGAAAAGGTCACAACAACCAAGGAACTTATAGAAATAACTAGTTACTGTGAAGGTCTTGAAGCTATGGTCATTTCTCTAAAAGAAGATCTCAAAAATTCAAATAAGAAGAATGAAGAACTACTCCAAGAATTTGAGGAACAAGAAAACGAAGTTCTCAAATTAAGGCAACAAGTGGAAGAAGGAAGAAAGGATGAAGAAATCTTGAAGAATAAATATTTGGAAAATGAAGATCAATATTAGGTTGAGGTAAATATCTTAAAAGGTAAATTAGAAGAAAATGATAAACCGTTACAATTTCAAGACAGTACTAAGATTTTGAATAATATTCTTAGTAGTCAAAGGTTTCCTACAATCAAAACTGGTCTTGGTTTTCATGAATTTGTTAAAGGTGAATCTAGCTCACAAGGTGAGGCAAGGAACTCTAATGCAAAATCTGAAATGCTCATTCAATAAGGAGATGAGAGGTCAACCCCATCAATAACCAAGGAAAGAAATTCTTCAAATAAAATCTTTTGCACCTAACTGTGGAAGTGATAGTCGGTTATTTCCTCTGATGAATAATGTTAACTGTTTTATATGTCATAATTTTGGACATGTTGCAGCGAGATGCAGAAGTAGAATGGTTCAAGACCACCACACAGAAATATCATCAGCTGCCAGGTACTTTAAGGGATATTGATTTTCTTGCAATATGTTTGGTTACAAAGCCATTGACCGCTATAGAAGGAATATGAAACATGTAAGATATTATGCTTATAACAAGTTTGGACATATAGAAACAGAATGCAGGAGAAAATTTCAGGCACCATACCAAAAGGAGAGAACATCATCACACTCTAAGATATGGAAGAAGAAGGAAGTACAGTAAAAAATATGTGGCATAGCACAGTGTACAGACATAACAGACTCAGGGGGAGTTGAAAGTGTGAAACTTCATTGTTCTAAACCACATACACAATTTTCATGAAGACAAGTCACATATATACGTGAGTTCAAAGCTGTAAAATTGCATATATGTGGGTTTGAGGAAAAATCAGTGGGACAGACTCAGCAAAAGGGGTCTGATATGGTTCAATCAATTATCAAATATATGTTCTATTCTGATTGATGATGATTATAGTTTGTTGATGATATGTAGAAGTGATTTTGACCCTCATAAGTTGTTGATGACTTGATGTATAACTAGTTGATGATGTTGCCTTGATGATCCTTACTGATATATGCAATGATCAGATCTGACAGTGAACAATTGACGCATGTTCAGAGGGAGAATATTCTATGCTTCTAATAATGCAGTGTTGGCATTATGTTTAGAAGTCTTTGGTACTTATGTTGTTGAAGTGTTTAAATGATACATCATGCTATGCTGCAGTCATGAGTTGCATATGATGAAATCTCATATGATACTTATATTACTTGAGCCACCTAGTTGTTATTCAGATCAGATTTATGGATGATTGTGGATAACCTTTTTGATGATGCATACAGTACATATGATATGTTGCTTACAGGACAAGGGGAAGTACAAAGATTGAGTACACAACTTCATTATTTGATGATGAGTCACTCATTTCTTTTATGTTGATGTCATCATGCCTTCAAAGATGCATAAAGTTCATATGGTGCAGTTATGATGCAGGATTCCTATAGTTCTTGGCTCTCACATGGTTAAGGATTGCTACTATTGATGGTATCAAGAAATCTTGACAAATGACTATGAGCTCATGGTTTGCTAGATACATATTGCTATCTCTTTGATGGATACACATTATGTTGGATACATGGATGATTACTTAAGTTGCATATTGATAAATATTGTTGGTTGGCCAAGAGAATGGTGTTATTATAGGTCTTGTGAAGACATAGCTATTTGAAGACATGGATATTCAGAGACATGGCTTACTTAGTCACATAATGATGATGACTTCTTACTTTATGATGATAGGTTTGATAATCACATATGTTGATTATCATGGTTGATGCTTATCAGATGTGGGATGTTCCCTAGTGATGATACATGGTTGATATATTGAAGGTTCTTGTGGAAAGATCATGCAATTCTTGACAATGATGTTATGATCATAGATGATGACTATGGTGCTTTCACATACATATGATATGATTTTGTGTTACTTCTTGAAGATTTGACATATGCTTAGTTGATTCATGGAAGGTTATGATAAGGCTCTTTATACTAATGAAACAAAGAAAGTTGATCTTGATGAGATCAAGAGGATGAGTTCATATCTATATGCGGCATACTTTGTCACAGGTTGACGATATTTACATTGTCATATATTGGGAACTGATGATGGACATATACAGGTTATTGGACTGGATGTTGCTAACAGATGCTTATGGAGCAAATCATATATGGTGTATGATAGTTGCTGATGACTATAATGGTCCCGTTTAGATTGATGGTCCTTGTTATAAATGTCATGTATATCATTCGATGTAAAGGTCATATAAAGACCCATGACATAATAATTTGTCTATGTCTGTCGTAGTCTTTTGATGAGTCCCTTTTGGTCATATGATGTAATTTGTACGCCCACCATGCATGGGAAGGATGATGTAATAATTTCTATATTTCAGTCATGTATAAACAATTGGTATATCCCCACTTGGTTGGGTGGATGAGTCAAATTTGGTATATCCCCACTTGGTTAGGAGATTGATATATGTATGAGTCATTGGTGATAGGAAGGTTAAACTCACATAATTGAGTTATAGAGTCATGTTATTCTTTTGGAAAATATTTTTGCAGATTTTGCATGTGCTCAGGGGGAGCATGGATGGTTTAGTGGATCACATCATGTACAAAGGGGGAGTTTAATCAAAGAATTCAGCATGTGCCTAGGGGGAGCATGATCAATATTCAGCTGTTCAGATATGAAAATCTTCATTTTGGTCAGCCCTTTGCCATTGATATCAAAGGGGGAGAATATCTTGGTCCGCCCTTTTCCCTTGATTTCAAAGGGGGAGAGTATTGTGGTATTGCTTGTTATCTTAACAGTTTCTACAGCTTGCAGTAATCAACACCAACATGGTTGGCATCAAGTCCAAAGGGGGAGATTGTTGGCATTATGATGCATGTGTTGTACTTGATGGCAACCCACTTGTAGTAGAACAAATCACTTGGATATGGTAACTAGATGAATCTACAGGAGCGATATCAGATGTGATAGAAATCATGACAGTTGTGTTTATAGATGTGACAAAATGCATGACATTTCAAAGGAATCATTTCAGAAGTAATATGTAAAATTAGAGTGTAATAGGTCTATTAAGAGGTAATAGGGCATTGGTACAAAAGAACAGGAAGATGGAACTAAGGTCTTTTGATCAGAATAAAGAAGGCGAAGGAAAAGGTTGATGAAAAGCAGTTTAAGAAGTATATGCAGGTCCTCTTAGTCAAAACAATGTATACATGCTGGTCCATGGAACAAAAAGAGAGTATGCGTATACACGCACTTTCACATGAGTAAAAGCGCGTACAGGTTGGAGAACCAAGGTTTTGGTCCAAGGCATTTAGTCCAAGGTATTTTGGTCCGAGGTATTGACCCTAGGTATTTGGTCCAAGGTATTGACCCTAGGTATTTGGTCCAAGGTATTGTAAAAGGCCTAAAACTATATAAGGAGGAGAAGATCATTAGGCCAAGTGTGCAAGTATTGAATATCTTATGAAGTGTTAGATCAAATATGCAGGTTATGGGTTTCTGATGCTTTGCTTGATTTGAACTAAGGATGCACCTATGTGGTTGATGATGGATGATGGATCAGGATCATAAGGCCTGAAATGAATTATCATTTTGTTGTTTGATCATGGATAGTCTAGATCTGAATAATGACGCATGTTTTATTCTGTAAATGTTATGATCTGGGTATGTCTGAAGTCGGGAATTGCAGCGAAGTTATAAGTAAGTATTTGCAGATCTATACGTTGGTTCTCTTTGGCAAAGGTGCGTATACATGATGGTTCGGCTCTACCAAGTAGCGTATGCAAAAGAAAATCTTGATGTTCAAGGATGACTGGTCTAACAGATCAGTGCTGTTGTTTTACTATTGTCTGTCAATGAAGTCTTCTTAGATCTGAAAGTAAAATTGAATGCATAAAGAGTTTGTGTCTCATTGATTAATTGATTGAGAAAGAAGGGTGATCCTTGTTGCTATTTGTTTAGAACTCTGTAATATGACAGTAGATCTTCAAAATGTCACTGATTGGTACAGTTTGTGGTTCAGAGGTTTTATGATTCAGTATCTTTAGAGGTATACACAGGTTTGGAAAAAGGAAGTAGCATATACACGCAGGTTTGCTTCAGTAAAGGAGCGTATACATTCTGAGACATGCCTTTTGAGGTTACATCTAGTTTTGTTTGTTGATGTAGTGTTCTGGGTTCAAATCTATGTAATGGTTACAATGATCTGTCTATTCCATTTGATTGGTTGAATTTGATTAAGTTTGAATGAATGGTTGATTCAGTTGTGTCATAGGTTCAGTAATTGTTTGATTTAGTTGTGTCAGAGATTCATGGGTTGTCAGTAATTGATTGATTCAATTGTGGTTGATTCAGAGAGTGATGATTGAGTTTCAATGATTAGTTGATGCAAATGTATTTGTTGGTTCTATTGTAGTTATGATTTTGATCTTCAATGTTGTTGATCGGTCCAGTATGAAAATTGGATGAAACCAGGACTTCAGATTGTGGTGTTGTGTTCCAAGAGTATCCAGTCTGAAAATTAATGAAACATGGTCCTTGAGGAAGGAGAGAAGGCTGTAGTCTTCTGTAGGCCGACGCCTACGTATTGGTAAACATATCGGCCAGTACAAGAGCCAGGGGGTTGGAGCTCCCTTCCAGTATCAGCTGGAAAACGAGTGAAGGTTGGAGCCTTCTATAGGTCAGCGCCTATGTACTAGTAAACAGATTGGCCAGTACAAGAGCTAGGGGGTTGTAGCTCCCTTTCAATAGCAACTGTAAAATGAGGGAAGGTTGTAGCCTTCTGCAGGTGGGTGCCTGTGTACTGGTATGAGTCTGCACCAGTACAAGATTGCAAACAGGTTTTTCTTATATTAAAATAAGACAACAACAGGTGGTTTTTGTCTCGCATTGGGTTTCCACCTTAAACCTTGGTGTTCATGTGTGTTTCTTATGAGTGATGGTTTGTTCTGTTATTATTGCACATGGTTACTATTTATATGGTTAATGAAGTACTGATGCACCGATTAAAGATCAACATATGATGAATTAACTAAATCATAAGTTTGTTGGATATACGCTGGTTGCCTTAAATACAGCTGCGTGTACATGCGAGTTACCTTAATTGAAGTAGCGTATATAAATCAGAGTATGAAAAGAAAAAGTTACTGAGTTGACTAATATTGATTCACCCCCCTCTCAATATTATTTCCAACATAGAGGTACCAGAATCCACGGGTAGAGGAGTAGATGATCCACTATGAGTGGCCTCGTATTTGTGAATCGCCCCAAGGCAATCACGAAATTCATCGAGACGAGGGCAACAATGGGAATAGTAATTATGATGATCACATAGAGCACAAGGGTGGTTTGTGCACAACGTTTTGAGTTTCTTAGGTGGGGCCGGCAAGTTAACATGGACTTTCGGTATATTTGACTCAGCGAAGGCTTCATGAACGAAAGGTTTAATTTGAGGAAGTTCAGGACAATTATTGGTGGCATGCCCAACAACTTTACACAAAGCACATGGGGGTGATGGCTTTTGGGCCTGAAGGGCTAGAGGAGCTTGGGGAGCCTTGTCCTTAGGTTCTTTCCTCTTAGCCTTTCCCCCCTGTCCGAATTCTTTCGCAATAGGAGTTGGTTCTTGTTGAGGTTGTGATGGAACTGAAGTAGTGGCAGGAGTCATAGGGACTAGTTGAACCAATGTCAAGCATGATAAGGTCTTAGCGGACTAGGCAGAGTGTTTATTGGGGGATCAATGTACCACACTGGGATCCCCAAATTCATGTTAGAAAGAACTAGAGAAGCCATGACAAGGACAGAAAATATTCCCGGAGGGAGAAATAAGAAAGGTATCTATCTTGTAGGGTAATGCCCCGAAAAAATAGCTCCTGGATGGTTGAGACCTGGAAGAACAGTTCTTGGTAGGAACATAGGAGAGGGACCCACACACGGAGGAGGTCTTGGGTGGGTGGACTTGGATGACTCGGTTGAGATGGTAACAATAAAGTGTTGAAGAGTTGGCTGTTGATAAGAGGTATTAACCTCGTCAGAATCCATCATGAGGATCTCGTAGTCACTAGGACCAGAAGGTTGGGGGAGATTGGCTACTTGACCTAGTTGAGGTTGAGTAATAACAAATCCTTGCCGAGGGAAAGGATTTGTGAGCATTGTCGATTAATATGGTGCAAGATTCTGAGGCGATTGTTGGTCTATAGAAGCTACTTGAGCTTCGCACATTTGGCGCATCTGGGGTAAGAGAGGACACTCATGTGTATAATGGCCATGTACACCACAACATTCACAAGTTTATACAAATAACCTTGTTCTGCTTGGGCTGGCTGTCCTATTTCTAGTTGTTGGTGTTAGGCTGGTTCCCCTAGGGTTCACTAGGTTGATTACCTTGATTACCCTGGTTACCCTTGCTACCCTTCCCCTTATTCTTTTCTTCGAATTTAGGGGATTGGTGGCACTCTGCTATCCAAACACTTGACCCTGAGGGGGCGGTGGCTTCTGGGGCTGACGATGCATGGGAGGCTGTGGTGCTAATGCTTAAGGGGTTGGAGCACTAGGTTGTGCATAAGGAGGACCAACAATTTGGTAGAAGGTTTGGGGCCGTAAAACAATGTTTCTAGCGAGAAGGGTATGAGTGTTAGAGGAATTGGTGCCCTTTGCAGATAGCCATAACTTTGTTGAGTATATGGCGAAGGGTGTGAAAGGGTTCCAACGATACCTTCGGCGGTATGAGATTCCCCCGTGCATTGGCACTTCTAGGATGAGGGAGGTCTTTAATGACGGTATAGAGATAACTGGATTATGCATAAATTAGATCATATCTAACCGTGGTTTTGAGAGCTTCTTCCTCGGTCTAAGGAAAATGAGATGCGACATATTTTCCAATGGGAGATAAAAGGCTCCTAAGAAACCAATCTAGATAGGCACGGTCTTCAACATGTGCTCCTCCTTTGACGCCACTCTTGAACATGGTTGGAAAGGTGAGTGGTGGAGGATTGACAAAATGTGGTCAATAGCTCCATAGCAATGCCGTACCGTAGAGGTAACCAGAAATATGAGAGGAATTCTTTAGAAAGCGTCGTGAAAACAGAATGAGATGCGGAGGGTTGGTTTACATACCATTTTGCAGCATCTCCAATGAGCGTGAGCTAGAATAGCCGAAGACAAATGGAGTCATCAATTATGGAGTTGGACGAACACCACAAGTGTAAGGATCAAATATGGTTGGTAGGATCCTCTCCAGCATTACCCTCAAACGTCGAGATGTCTGAGGGAAACTTAGTTGGCATAGAAGGCCAACCAACATCATGGTGTATGGGGTCATTTATGAACTAGTTAAAATCCGGTCAACTTAACCCAGCCATAAAGGGGAGCATGAGGGTTGTCGGAACGGTTCCTGAGACTTTTCCGCTTGATGTGACCATTGGTATAGAATAGGAGCCAACACCAAGTTGGGTTCTTGCACCAGCTGTGGGTCCAGACATGGTGATGATATGTGGTGAAGGAGGCTCAAAATCAGATGAGGAATTAGAAGGACCAGGAGAAGAGTTGGTATGGGGACTTAGAGGGCTATGAACTCGAACTTGACGAGGAGGAGTAATATGCCCAAGTGGAAATTGGGGGTGAAGGCCTAATAGTCTTTGCCACAAACAACTTGTTGGCGCAATGGTGGTAGGACACACGTGACACATAAATGGTGAAGGGAGATCAACAATATATCTTTGTCTCGATGTGGGGAGATAAATTTGTTATGTGAAGTCTTGGCTTAGCTGTGTAAACCAAGCGCCCTTCACTTAAGGTGTGCTTATGTGTGCAAGTGTATTAATTGATTAAGCCCAGATTCTGTTCGTAAAAAAAAAAAAGCTTGCTGAAAATAAACTAAAATTAATAACAGAAAATGAACAACAAAATAATTAACTAAACCCCACCCAAACTGGTTTTGCAAACACTGTACTGCTTGGTGGCTAAACCGATGAAAAATAAACGGAAACGGTCAAGAGATCTAAATGTTGGTGTGACTGGGATCAAGTGACACTAAGTTGTTGGAAAGTGGTGTAGCAACAACAAAAAACCAGAGAGGAAAATCGTTGCAAAAAGATAGGGAGATGGGTGCCACACTTAGGGCAATTGATCAGACCCTGAGGAAAATGGCCAAACAAGTTTAAATATGAAACTATGGATGATAACAACCTATCTTAACAAATCTGAAACAAAAGAGGAAAAATCTAGAAAATGTGGCTGAAAGCGTTGTAGAAACTCAGACTACTCACTCAGCTAAACTCCTCCTAGAAAGGTGGAAATGTAATAGAATCCCTAGGGGAGGCTAAATTCGATTTCCACGAGTAAATCATAGTGGATCAAGGCTTAAGCATAATGAGACAAAAGTTAGAAAACCTAGCAGACAGCTCTCTGCAAAACCCAAAAACAGATATGAGAAAAAAACTAAAACCCAGAAATCACAGGTACTGACTTATTTCTCTGTAGGGATCGCATTTTTTGGGCTGTTAAGTGTGCTCTGGCCTCCAGATCGCACTTTTTGGGGCAAAAGTGTGATTTTTTCTCCGTGGATCTCAGTCGGAAAATCTCAGAAAAAAGTGTCGCCTTTGTCGCAATTGGTTCCTGTGACCTGCATAAAAGACTAGAAAGATTTCAGAAGTAAGAAATTTATAAGATCTAGGGTTAAAAAACTAGGAAACATTAATAGAATTGAAAAAAGAAGAAACCCTAAGCTAAAAACATAAGGTCACCCAAGTTTCTAGATCTGAAGTATAAAACCCACTGTAGTCGCCAATTTTGTATTGGAGACCTAGGTTTCTGAATCAGAATTATTCCCCAACAGAGTTGTCAATTTTGTTGTAGTGTTTTCTTCTCAAAGTTGTACGAAAAGAACCCACTTAAGATTGTGGATGACGAATAATCTCAACAATATAAATGACTGCTAAACATTATAGATCTGCAACAACTGATAGAAACAAAACCTGACAAAGTCCGGATCTATGCCACAATTATAGTTAAACAACAAAAATAAAGATTAATAACTCCAAGCATCCAATGGAAACTAGATATGTAAAGAATAATTTTATTATAGCACTTGTGAAGGGAGTTCAGCTAAGTCTTTTTTTCTTTTTCCAACACCTAACTTCTTGATACCCATCTCTACCTCTTGTACCGTGAAGAGTTCAGTATAAGTGTTGACCAAGGGGGGAGGGTCAACCTTGGGAACCTACTCATAGAGTTGTCTTACATAGTCAAACCATTTAGAAGGCTCTAATATTATTTCCAATTTGTATCTTTTTCGGTTGGATCTCATTCCAAAATAATTTGGGATTATTTTTCCCAAGGAAGATTAGTTCTTCCCTCCTTGAAACCATGAAATTGACCTTTTTCTTACTTAATAACTGCTTGTAGGCTTTGAGCTTTATGTTATCCTTGTTTGACTCTTTTCACATTCTCCTTGCCTTTTTGCATTCCTCATCAAACCAAACATTAACATAAAAGAAATTTGTTTCAGACTTCTTAATTTTTTCTCTTTTGCACTTTGCAAGTGCACATTGAATTAATGTGTTAATTCATAACTATGAAGGCTGTGAATTGTAATTTTCTCCATCTCGAAGAGCCTCTCTAGAGTCATTTTGAAGGTATTACAATTTTTATCCAAGAGAAACACAAATAAATTGGTTTGTGATTTGATTTCAAGCCCCAGAGCTGATCTCCAATCAAAACTTCCTCCATGATTTCACACAAACCATGAGAGAAAATTACATAATTTACCACACTTGCTCCATTGTAAGTATTGCAAATGAAATTACCGGACTTTGCCCATCTAGTCAAGCCATTACAAACGACTAACTTAAAGGCCTCACATAGAGTAAGCAATTGTTCACCAAATAGATTGCAACCCTTGTCCTCTGAAATTCTTTCCCACTGATGATTACTTTCTTCTGTAAGCCAAACAAGGTCACAATCATCTTTAAAACAAAGAATGCTAGCTTGCTCAGTTGCAGTCCTAGCATTGAAATCACCTACTATAAGGACTTCACCTAGTTGCAAATATGTTGCAATATTTGCTTTTAACGCTACAAATGGATTTTTGTTATCAAGTCCTCTACCTTTGTAGATTTTTGAAACTTGCAGCATAAAATAGCATGCTGCAATTCTAATATGGTTTCCATTTTTTGATATTTTAAACCAAATAAATTGTTTATTTGAATCTGCTTTATAAATAATTCAAAAGACAAACTTTAATCATGAAAAATTACTCTAAAATAATTGCGGGGTGAATTAAATAGAAACTACATTCGTCCCGTGCTACGTGGTATAAGATTTCTTAAGATTGCTAGCTGATGTAGTCATCAAGGTTATTATTTATGTTATTCTCTTAAGAGTTCAACCGTGGCACTTCGGCAACAAAAATGTTAGGTGATTTGATTTGTTTCGTTATCGTCATTATGTGTTGATTAGGTGATGTCAACCAACTTTACAAAATATTGCTTTTGTTGTTTAGGTTTAAGCGAATGAATTAACAGAGCAATATATATATATTAAGTTTATAAAAGTATAGATGTAAATTAGATATATTTTGACGAGTGGAAAGTAATGATTATTATTATTTTCTTTTCAATATTAATTTCTATTACAATAAATTTATATTTAAGTATATTTTTATAATGATTTTTAGTCTTAAATAATATCCAACCTTTCTTTACTTTCTAGAAAATGAGATACTTAGTTATATATAACCAAATATCTCACTTTTTAATTCATAAATAAAAATAATATTTACTCACAAAAATTAAATTTTAATAGAAAATAAACTTTTTCCTAATACTTTAAATAAATTTAATTAGCTCATATATATATAAAATTGATTTATTTCCTATCTTATTCTATTAAGAACTTTAATTTCACTCTTTCTACATATTTACTAAGAGTCTAGAGAGTTTAATTTAAAAGAGTATATTATTTTAAGAAAGACTCTACTTTAATCAAATTGTTTTTGGTTTTGAACATAATGAAATTTTATTTATATTTTAATAAAATTTGGTGGGAATGTTTTTAAATTTAAATTATAATTATTAAATTTTAATATTTTGGATGTTCTAAAAGTTTTTGATAGTGCTAAAACTATTTCCACTGTAAAAACATAATTCACTACCCAAATTCCAACTACTTTTAACAATCTAAACAATTCTTCTACCTCACTGCTTTTGAAATGCCAAAAGGTACATGGACAAAAAGAGACATAGCCCTGCAAATTGCAAAAGGTAGGTCGAAAATTAATTGAAAGGAAATTGGCATCCATGATTGTTCTTATATTTCATCCCTTGCTGTATAATATGATATAGGATGGTGAAAGTGGTTAAAAGTTTCAAATATCTAAATTTGAGTGTAATATTATATACGATGTGGAAATGGTTCATTCTTTGCCACAGAACTTTTAAATTCCTTATAAATGTAACTGGTTTTCAATATTTGTGTTTTCTAAATTTATTTTAGAAGTTTGTTTTTTTTTTAAGTTTTTAAAAATATAAATAAATAATTAATTGAAAATTTTAATCGTTTAATTACATCTAAAATAATTGTATTGTTAATAAATAATAAAGAAAATAAATTATATTATAAAAATATTTTATAAAATTTGAAAAATTGATTTTATTTTTTTAAATAAATAAATGTTAATATAACATGTTATTTTACATTTCATTTTTACATTTTATTGGAAAATGATTAGTCTTTTCTTATTTAATTAAATCTTTCGTTATATTTCTGTATAATGATCCACTATGATAAAAGGTAAATAAAAATTGGATAATCATTATTGTAAAGGAGAAATGGATACCCAAGATTCCAATAAATATATAATTCTTTAGATGAGATTTTTAGGTACACTCCATATTTGGTTATCTATTTATCATAAATAGTTCTGATGTCCCTCATATGTGTAAATATTTATTTACTGCATATTTTTACAAACTGGGAATTGATTAAGTTTATAAATATTTAGTCAATTTTGGTTTAAATATATGAAAATGTGGAATGCCAGAATAAAACCAATAATTACTTAATTTAAAATGAATTGTTTGATGTATGACACTTTGGATTCTCAAGAAACACTTGGGTTGGGAAGTTACCCAACCCTAACTACTTCCATGAGAAATTTATTCCAAGATCAAGAGGATGGCGGTCATCATCTGAGATTAGTGAGGAATAGACTGAATGATTCAAGAAAAACATTTCTATGTTGTAAGGACAGACATTGTGGAGTGGCTAAGTCTGGTGAAGACCAGATAGTCATTACTACTCAAGACTAGGTTCTTGAAGAGAAACCCTGTGTAGGGTGGCTCGGGGGGAGACAGAGAGCGAAGGCGCACTAGTCTCATGGTTGGGAGGCAAATTAATAGATAAAGTTATTTCTAGTTCAGCAAGCCAGATGAGTATAATCTGGAACTCGAACCCTAGTCAATGTGTTTGTTTATTGCTTGAATGATATAATTACATGTTCTGTTACTGTTTAATAAGTTAATTACAATATCAATAAAAAAATGTGTATAATGCTAGTGGTTAAGATAGGTAAACATCTTAGCTGTCACCGAGTTAAATTCTAAACAAAAGAAGAAACAAAGGTTTAGAATAGATGAAGCGTTAAACCCCAAACCTCAGGGAAAGTAAAGTAATAATTGTAAGGTTCTGTCAGCAAAGACACATGGGGTATGCCACCATTAAGTATAGCTAGAATAACTATATAGCTAGTTACTGAAAAGATAGCTAAGTAACCAACGCAAGGATGCGTGGTAGTTCTTTGTGAAACAGAGAAAGACACTGAATTAGAAAGAAAGGAATAGAACCCTTTCGGCATCACTGGTAAAGAATGAGGCCGAGGAATTATAAGCCATATTAACTAACATCTAGTTAAGGAAAAAAAAACCAATTTATTTAGAAGCATATGATCTAGGGCTATGGAGTTAACACCCCGCAAAAAGTTGGTTGTTGAAACAAATCATCAAAATGAATGTGCTTACCCGCATAAACAAATATATAGTAGATTCAGAAGACTTCCGCATACAAGTTCATACATAACAACCAATAAACGAGAATAGAACTTGAAAAACCATTACTGTATAATTTAGAAAATAAATAAACTGAACCAGAGACTTCTCCATTAAAACTCAGGTTTGAGACTAAAAGTTACAAGGGTTGGTAACCCCCCTGAACTGATGAGATAAACCAACAGGCTGTAGCCTCTTCTAAAATAGAGAGCAGGTTTAGACCTTACAGACAGTAAACAAAGAGAAGAATACATGTCGCTTAACATGAATGAACTCCTTTAGATTATCAAGTAGTCATTAAGATCTCGGCTCATGGCCGGAAAAACCCCATCAACTACATTCTTAAAATATGAACAAAAGATATCAATATTTAAAATAAATTTTCAAAAGAAGAGAATTATCATAGTCCGAGAACAATGTGTAACGATTACCTAGTTCGATGGAGAAACCTTCCGAAGACAACAACCTGAAGTAGGGGAATACATAATCGCGGACCTAAGAAACAAATAGAAAATCATCAATTACCATACTAAATGGTGTACAGGGTATAAACTCATCAACATGATGACGATCAACACAGAAACTCGCCTGAAGGACGAAGTGCCATGACGTTGCAAAGAGCAAAGCCAGGAAAGTGGAAAATGCAACAAGGAATGAGTTACCCCTTTCTTTCTAGGGTTTAGTCCCGCCTAAAGCCACATCTGTTGTCTGATTTGAGGAGCTAAGCATCACCATCAATTGTGCCTCGGGATCAAAGCCAAGCAGAGTACAGCTGGAGGCCATGAGCGAACACTCCAGAGAGGGTCCAGTAATCTAGGGTGATCATCTGCCCAACAGATAACAATGGCATTAATGCCTGTACTCCTTCAATTAATGTTATTAAAACTTCAATAAATACCATAATACGACTGATTGGAAATAGATTTATTCAGAATTTGATGCAATCAATTAATGTATCATAAGGTTTGATTATAGTAATGTTTGCAAACTCATAACCTTTATAATCTCCAAATCATTAAAAGTTGTACCGAATAAGAAAAGAGGATATAAAGTTTATATGATGTCTCATATGGTAAAAGATATAGAAATTATAATTACTTCCACCTTAGATCGTATTATTTGGTAAAACTAGTATTTACTATGGTTACAAATGTAAAAGAATTCTTTTTTTATGAGGTTCATGACATATGGTATCAGAGCACTCAGGTTACCAAAACTGAG
Source organism: Pinus tabuliformis (assembly GCA_031772625.1). NCBI lineage: Eukaryota > Viridiplantae > Streptophyta > Pinopsida > Pinales > Pinaceae > Pinus > Pinus tabuliformis. The sequence continues at coordinate 370,397,725 of CM062814.1, forward strand.
GCCTTTGGAAAATTAGTATTGACAGTAATTGTGTAATGTGCACAGCTAGAGCCAGAAACAACTAGTATGAGAAGAATGGGAACCATATCACATTGGACAATGATAGGAACAGGAGCAACAACCTTTCAGGAGACTAATCCTGAAGTATGGGTGCAGTTGGGAGAAGAGTTGCGAAATACTAATTCCACCATTTTGGAATCTATGCAAGAGTTAAAAGCAGAAATGGCTTGACCTTGAACCAACAATGAACGATTAACGCAGGAACAAGAAAAAATCATGAAAAGCCTACCAGACAGACAGAATCAGAGACAAACCATTCCCAGTCCTGAGCAATGGAATATGACTAGAGAACAAGAATTTCATACCAAATGAGCAGAAATTGAAGGCAGCATAGAGAACCAAGAAGAAGAGTCGGGTAACGTATCAGAACACAATAAGCACAAGAGACAAAGAGTATAACTGCAGGGATAATTCCGAAAGATAAAGCCTCCACTCTTTGATGACGAACTGGAGGAGGTAGCAAAAGCTTGGCTCATTAACATGAACAAGTATTTCCAGCTGTACGAATATGATGACAATTTAAAAGCCTTGTTGGTAATCTTTCAATTGCACGGAAAAGCCATCATGTGGTGGGAGGAAAAAAGACTGTATGATTAGAAGGCCAAGGAGTTTCACGACCTACATTTAGGACAAGTGTCTACGGATGAGTTCATAACCAAGTTCACCTCTTTGTTGCGTTACGTATCATACATATGAGAAGAAAAGGCTAAGGTGCAATGGTTTTTTAGCAGCTTGCCACTGTTCATGAAAGAACGTCTTGAGTTCGATAACCCAAAGACTATGGATGAAGTCATATAGAAGGCTAGAGTATGCTACCAGCAAAATAAGCAAAAAGGGGAAGGAGGTAAGAAATGGAATGACAAAAAAGGGGGTAAATTTTCCTCTAATAACAATAAAGTAAACAAGTTTATGATCAATAAACCTCCCAGAGGTCAGATAAATAGAAGTATGAACAGAAATCCAAACAGGTTCAAATTTCCCAGCGAAACCAAGACCAACGAACAATCAGTAAGGACTGAAGTGGAAATGGCAGCGAGACCCCCGGTACAATGCTGGGGATGTGGAGGGCCTCATTATGTTAAAAATTGTCCACAACACAGAGGAACCGATTAAGTAGCACAAGTTCAAGAAGCATCGACAGTTGGGGAGGTAGCAAGAAGCATGCCAAAAATCAATGCTGCTCTTGAGGATCATTAGGCGGAGTACTAGCCAACCATGATAGAGTTTGAAGGTAAAATATTCAACCAAACCGTGTCTATTTTAATTGATCCAGGAGCTACCTTAAGTTATATTAGCCCCAAAATTGTAGAACAATGCAATCTGCAAGCTGTTAAATTTAAGAGTCCCTGGTTAGTGCAATTAGCCATAGGGGCCAAGAGGAGAGTGCTGGCCAAGGTCAACAATTGTCCCCTGCAGATTGATGGTCAGGCCATTATGGAAGACTTGAATGTGTTACCCTTAGGATCGTATGATATTTTAATCGGTATGGACTGGTTAGAAAAACACTGGTCTCTTATTAATTGTAAAATTAAAACCATTAACTATATGGACGAGTATGGTAAGGGACAAGAGATCCAGGGGATAATAAGACCTTTAAAGATGAGACCTGTGACAACTTCCCAACTAGCCAAATGTATCCGAAAAGGGTGTCAGATTTATGCCATACAAGTAGGATACTCAGATTCGAAGGAAAAATCTACCGCCTTAGAAGACATACCAATAGTGCAGAATTTTCCGGATGTATTTCCTGAAGAAATCCCAGGACTACCTCCAAAAAGAGATATAGATTTCACTATTGAACTAATGCCAGGGTTGCACTAGTATCTAGGGCCCCTTATCGAATGAGCATACCAGAATTGAAAATGCAGTTGCAAGAACTATTAGACAAAAAGTATATCCAGCCAAGTGTGTCGCCTTGGGGAGCCCCAGTACTTTTTGTTAAAAAGAAGGATGGAACCATGTGAATGTGTATGGATTACCGACAATTAAATAAGTTAACCATAAAAAAAAGTATCCCCTACCTCGTATAGATGAATTATTCGACCAAGTGAAAGGGGAAATTGTGTTTTCCAAGATCGACCTCCGCTCAGGATATCATCAAATTAGGATCAAGGAGGAAGACATAGCGAAGACCGCCTTCAGAACTCGGTATGGGCACTACGAGTTCGTTGTGCTGCCTTTTGGGTTAACCAATGCACCTGCAACCTTCATGTGCCTTATGAATAGTATATTCCACCAATATTTGGACAAGTTTGTGTTAATTTTCATTGATGACATCTTGATTTACTCTCGGACAGTAGAGGAGAACAAAGAGCACCTCTGAATTGTTTTGCAAGTTTTAAGGGAATACCAATTGTACGCCAAGTATAGTAAATGCGACTTCTTTAAAGAACATATTCAATATCTTGGTCATGTCATTACCAAAGATGGAATAGCTGTGGACCTGGAGAAAATAAAGACCATTATGGAATGGCCTGTACCAAAAGATGTGGCTGATATAAGGTCATTTATGGGCTTAGCCGGGTATTATAGGTGATTCATTGAAGGCTTTTCCAGAGTAGCCTATCCTATTACCTCACTGCAAAAGAAAGGTAAGCTTTTTAAATGGAGTATAGAATGCCAAAGTAGTTTCAACCAGCTTAAAAATTTACGGACCAGTACACCTATATTAAGTATTGTTGATCCAAATAAAGATTATGTGGTTTGCATGGATGCCAACAAGGAAGGTGTGGGAGGCGTACTAATGCAAGATGGCAGGGTTATTGTGTACGAATCAAGAAAACTTAAGGAGCATGAGCAGAGGTACTCAACCTACGATTTGGAACTGACAACAATTATTCATGCTTTAAAAATGTGGTGACACTACCTAATGGGTAAGAAATTCCTGTTGATGACCGACCATCATAGCTTGACTAATTATTTCAAATGACCCACCTTGAATGAGCTCGCTGGGTTGATTTCCTAAGCAGATTCGACTTTGAAATTAAACATATAAAGTCAAAGAGAATTGTGTCGCGGATGCACTAAGTAGAAAAGCTAACTATTTATATGAAATATCTTTCAGTGAGATACAAAACACCTTTAAAGAACAAATCAAGGAGGCAGCAATGCAAGACTCAAAGTATCAAACCTTGTGGCAGCAAACTAAAATTCCGAACAAAAAGGAACAACAACTTGGATATGAAATAAATCAAGAAGGTTTGTTGGTTTATAAAACAAGGATGTATGTACCCAACATAAAGAGTATTAAAGATTTGATTTTAGACGAATACCATAAGGTTCCTTATGTCGGCCATCCAGGTTATCAGAAATTGATAATAACCCTTAAAAAGGAATATTTTTGGCCCAGCATGAAGAAGGAGGTGGCTGAATATTTGGCCCGCTGTTTGGAGTGCCAGCAAGTCAAAACAGAACACCATCACCCAGCTGGTTTACTTCACCCATTGCCGATTCCGAAATGGAAATGGGAGGTTATTTCCATTGATTTCATAACAGGGCTGCCCAAGTCAAAAAGGCAGAACGATTCCATAATGGTGGTGGTGGATAAGCTGAGCAAGTCTGCTCACTTTATACCTGTACAATCTACTTATAAGGCAGTACAAATTGCTAATATATTTATGCAAACTATTTTCAGGTTGCACAGTATACCAAAAGTTATAATATCGGATCGTGATGTAAAGTTTACATCAGCTTTCTGGAAAGCCTTATTTTAAGGATTAGGTACTCAACTACATTTTAGCAGTGCCAACCACCCTCAAATAGATGGGTAGACTAAGCGAGTAAACCAAGTTGTGGAGGACATGCTTCGAGCTTATGTGATGTAGCAACCTGTCAGGCCAGGGTAACTCCAAAATGGGCAGAAGAAAACTGACTGATTATTTCATTAGATAACTATTGTTTATATACATAAAATGGACGGATCAGTTCATCTTCTTGATGACTGTTCACATTCCTGTTTACCCAACCGTTGAAGATTAGGTGTGAACATTCCCCCCCTTAATCTGAAGGGATGTTGGTGAGTCCAAGCATCGTTCTGAATCTTTCAAGCTTTTCTCTTCCAAGCGCTTTGGTGAAGATGTCTGCAATTTGCTCATTTGTGGAACAATGACGGAGATGGATTGTTTTGGCCTCAACATGATGTCGGATCAGATGATATTTAGTATTGATATGCTTAGTACGATCATGGAACTTTGGGTTCTTGGCCAACTTTATTGCAGAGGTGTTATCAATCATGAGTGGAGTTGATTGTACTTGTTTTACCTGCAAATCTTCAAGAATTTTCCTGAGCCACAAAATTTCTTTCGTTGCTTCAGCTGCTGCCACGTATTTTTCTTCTGTTGTGGAATCTACTGGAACTGATTGTTTGCGTGATCTCCAGGAGACAGCTCCTGATCCAAGACTCATAGCATATCCTGAAGTAGATACCCCAGTTTCTTTGTCTCCATCGAAGTCTGAATCAGAGTATCCAATCAAGCTGAAGTCGTCCACCTGTGTATACTTGATTCCAAGGTCTTGAGTTCCCTTCAAGTACCTTAGAACTCTTTTTACAGCAGACCAATGTCCCTCACAAGGCTTTTGCATAAACCTGGAGAGGATTCCAACAGCAAATGAAATGTCTGGTCTGGTAGTAGTGAGGTAGATGAGACTTCCTACAAGCTGTCTATACTTTGTTGCATCCTCAAATTCCTTTCCTTCAATAGATGTGAGCTTCAAGTTTTGTTCCATTGGAGTAGAAAGAGGATTGCACTCTGTCATGCCAAATCTATTTAACAAATCTCCAATGTATTTCTTTTGAGAAAGAAATATGGATTTTGGATGTTGGGTTACTTCAATGCCAAGATAGTAATGAACATAGCCCAAATCAGTCATTTCAAAACTTTTCCTAATTCTTTCTTTATGGATGCAATATAGCTTTCATTGTTCCATGTCATTAAAAGATCATCTACATATACCACAAGATATACAACTATTTTGCCAACTTTCTTGACAAATAAAGTTGCATCATCAAGATCAAAATGTTTGAAGTTGAGTTTTAGAAGATGCTCAGTTAGTTTTTCATACCAGGCTCGTGGTGCTTGTTTGAGGCCATACAAGGACTTCACAAGTTTGCATACTTTATGTTCATGTCCTTTCACAGCAAATCCTTCAGGCTGGGACATAAAAACATTTTCTTTTAGATCTCCATTCAAGAATGCAGCTTTTACATCCATTTGATGGACTTTCCAACCGTTCTGAGCAGCTAGTGCAAAGAGTGTCCGGATGGTGGCCCATTTTGCTGTGGGGGCAAAAGTTTCCTCATAATCGACCCCTTCCTTCTGTGCAAAACCTTTTGCCACAAGCCTAGCTTTGTGCTTGTCAAGTGAGCCATCAGCTTTGTACTTGTTCTTGTAGACCCACTTGCAGCCAATTGGTTTGGTTCCAAATGGAGGATCAACCAGTTCCAAGTGCCATTCTTTATGAGGGCATCATACTCCTTCTGCATCGCTTCTTTCCATTCATCATGAGAAGCAGCTTCTTTGAAGGAAGTTGGTTCAAAATCTGTAGACAAGTTCAATTCACAATCATAAGTAACATCCATATCAACAGGTGAATTAGAGTTATCTACATCACCTCCATCTTATCGGTTTGTATTTCTGGTTCCTGTTTTTCCAATTTCATCAGGATGAACACTTTCAAGTGTCTTTGTCAGCCACTTTGGGGGACCTTTCTGAGATGGTCCAGGCTGCTCTGTTGATTGAGTTGGGACTGAATCAAGATTGAGTCTCCCAATTCTATGAATTACATCACTTAAAGGATCATCCGGTGTTGGAGTTTCATGCAAGGGAGATTGTTCTTCAGAAGAAGATTCCACATGTTGATCTAGTATAGGAATCCCCCCTTCAAGATGTGGAATCTGATTATCAAACTCTTGAAATGATTTTGTTTTTGTGAATCTATCCAATTGATCAAGTTGCCGCTCAACAACACTGTCGGATTTGGATGATTCAAGAAAAATGACATCTCTAGATACAACAAACTTTTTATTTACTTCATCATAGAGATGGTATGCTTTAGAGGTGTTTGAATACCCCAGGAAGATACACTTACGACTTCTAGCACCAATTTTGTTTCTATGTACATTTGGTATTAAAGCATAACAGGTGGAACCAAAAATCCTGAGATGTTTTACCGAAGGAACATGTCCATACCACAATTCATAAGGAGTCTTGTTTCTTATAGCACTAGATGGACATCTATTCTTTATATATGCAGCACATAGAACAACATCAGCCCAAAACATTATCTTTACATTTTTGAAGAAAAGCATGGATCGTACCATATTCAAAATTGTTCTATTCATTCTTTCTGCTACACCATTCTGTTGGGGATTATAAGGTACAGTTGTTTGATGTTTGATCCCATGTTGGCGAAGATAGTTTTCAAATTCATTTGATGTATATTCTTTTCCATTATCAGTGCGAATAGACCCAATATGAGATTGTGCATCATTTTCAATCCACTTATGAAAATTCTTGAATGTTTGAAAAGCATCAGATTTGTTCTTCAATAAATAAACCCAACACATTCTGGTGTAATCATCAATAAATGTCATGATATATTTATTTCCATTTGCAGAAGGAACAGGCATTGGACCACATAAATCTGAATGAATGAGTTCAAGCTTCCTATGTGCTCTTGAATGTGAATCATGAAAAGACTGTTTGCTATGCTTTCCTAGAATGCAAGCATCACATTGCTTATGTTTTCTAGGAATTGTAGGCAAACCAGCAACACCATTTTTCTTCAACAAGCGGAGACTATCATAGTTTAAATGTCCAAATCTAGCATGCCATAATAAACTTGACGGAAGTGTACCTTCTTCATGATGAGAAATATATGAGAAATGTTGTGCATGAGCAGAGGTTCCTTGCAGTTTAAGAAGTCTTTCTTCTTCTATACTCCTCATGACAAGTGAGTGGTCAGATGCCTTTCTTACCTCAAGCTTGCCATCAAACATATGAATGGAGTGACCTTGCTGGCGGATGTGGACCAGGGACAGCAGTTTCTCTTGAGCTGTGGGAGATATAGAACATGATCCAGAAGAAAGTCTGGAAGACCAGGCAGTTTAAGCCTGATTGTGCCAAGCCCTGATGGCTTGATTTTTGACTGATCTGCAAAGTATACTGCTCCATCAACATTGTCAGTGAAATCTTCAAAAAAATCTTTCCTATGAGTCATATGACAGGTTTCTCCTGAATCAAGCAAGCAATCATTTTTCGAAGAAGCAAGTGAAGCATTAAACAAATCTTCATTTACTCCAATGTTACATTGTGCCTCAATATAGTGAGCGGATTCAGGTGCTTTACCTTTGTCTGTGTCATCAGTTTTACCTTTCTGCTGGTTTCTTCTCTTCTCAATTTTGTCCCATGGTAGCTTGCATGTAGAAGCATCATGTGATCCATTTCGTTTGCAGCGAATGCAATGCAGATATGCTTTTTTTGCTTGAGAATGTCTGCCCCCCTGCCTCTGAAGTATCTTCCTCTTCCTCTTCGTCCACCTCTTCCTCTTGTAGAATCTTGAGCAGGATGCTTTTCTTTACGAGCAAGGCAAACAGTCTCTTCAGAAGATTCAGGGACTGTCTTCTTTCCAAAGGCTTTCTCTCTTTCAGCAAACTTTTTCACAAGAGAGTCAAAGGTTATATCTTTAAGATTTCCATTTGCTTGTAATGACTCAAGATAATTGGAGTAGGTAAGATAGAGTGCTTTGAGAAAGGTAACAAGAGGGATATCCAGCTCAACCTTAGTGGATTTAATATCATGCATTATAGACTTTACTTCAGATGCAAGAGCAAGAGGATCATTATTTTTCAGTTCAACAGTGAAGAGTTTAATCATGAGCTGAACAACTTCAAGTGCAGAATGTGAATCATAGAGTTCTTTCAGCTTTTGTAAAGCTTCAAAGGCAGTGGAATAAGATGAAATATGACGAATTACTTCTTCATTTACAGATGCTGCGATCAATGCATAGGCTTTGTTGTTCTTGTTTTCCCAAATGACAAGTTCTTTATCTGATGTAGGATGCACAGGGTCTTTGTCTTCTTCTCCGACACACACTCCTTTCCACAACTCATTGTAGATGAGGGTGTGTTTTACCATCCGAGAACATTCAGAATAGTTCTCCTTGCCAGTGAGAACTATTCCGACCATAGAGATGATTGAATGCATTCTGTAAAAAATTACTTCTGCTAAAAAAAAATCCTTACGTTACAGCCTTCAAGTCCCTCTAATATTTTCTAAAAGCATCAACATTTCATTGTACATATCACTGCAATACTAATATGTTTTGAAAAATGCGCAATGGATCACTTCAATATATCACTTCATTCTATTAATATATCACTTCAATATATCAATATATTATGCAATTGAAAAAATGCGCAAGGGATCACTTCACTTCATTGTATTAATATATCACTTCAATATGTCAATATATATTATGCAATACTACAAATGCTTTGGTATATAAGACATTCTGGAAACACCGCAATATTTTGAATGACATACAAACGCTTTGAATTATTTAAACTGTGTAATATCATGAAGTCAACAAACTGCTCAACGCTATACCAAAACTGCCATAATAAATATACATTGAAGTTAAAATCAACAGCACAACACTATACTCTCAACTATCCCAGCAGATTCGTGTCCATGAATGCATGAAAAAGACCCTCGGGATCCTTTCCGCTTCAAGTATAGAGCCACATGCAATATCTTATGCGGACCTCCCCAGCCTGAGGTGTGGCGACTTGGACATATTCAATATACATGCGTTGGTTGTATCCATTCATTTGATTTCTGTTTCTGTGTATATAACCCTCGGCCAAATAAACAATAGTTATCTAATAGTTATTTGGCCTATGTATATAAACAATAGTTATCTAATGCGTTCGCTGTATCCATTCATTTGATTTCTGTTTCTGTGTATATAACCCTCGGTAGTCTAATAGTTATTTGGCCTATCAACTTGCCTTACCTAGTCATATTCGTGTGCACAATGTCTTTCATGTTTCTATATTAAAGAAATATATATATGATCCCAAACACATAATAAATTGGCAAGATATTCAGGTAAGGAAGCCAAGTTAAAAGTTTCAACAATCTATCCTACATATGTATGTATGTACTTAAAAGTTGTATAACTGATTTACACTTGATTTCCTGAATTTACTAAAAGTTTACTTTGTCATTCAGGTCGAACCAGAAGGCGAGTTCCTGGTTGAACCAATGGGTATACTCGATCAGAGAGAAGTAATGTTGCGGAGACGAGTTATCACCCAAGTTAAAGTACAGTGGCAGCATTTCGGGCTTGAAGAGGCTACTTGGGAAGATGAATGGACCATGAAAGAAATATTTCCGAAGTTATTTCAATAGAAGAACATCGGGATGATGTTCAATCATAGGAGGGGGAGATGTGATGTCCCTCATATGTGTAAATATTTATTTACTGCATATTTTTACAAACTGGAAACTGATTAAGTTTATAAATAATTAGTTAATTTTGGTTTAAATATCTGAAAAAGTGGAATGCCAGAATAAAGGCAGTAATTACTTAATTTAAAATGAATTGTTTGAAGTATGACAGTTTTGATTCTCAAGAAATAGTTGGGTTGGGCAGTTACCCAACCCTAACTACTTCCATGAGAAATTTATTCCAAGATCAAGAGGATGGGAGGCATCTGAGATCAGTGAGGAATAGAGGGAATGATTGAGGAAAAACATTACTATGTTGTAAGGACAGGTAGTGTGGAGTGGCTAAGTCTAGTTAAGACCAGATAGTCATTACTACTCAAGACCAAGTTCTTGAAGAGAAACCCTGTGTAGGGTGGCTCGGGGGAAGACATAGAGCGAAGGTGCACTAGTATCATAGTTAGGAGGTAGATAAATAGATAAATTTATTTCCATTTCAACAAGCCATATGAGTATAATGTGGAAATTGAACCCTAGTCAATGTGTTTGTTTATTGCTTTAATGATATAATTACACGCTCTATTACTGTTTAATAAGTTAATTACAATTTCATTAAAAAAATGTGTATAATGCTAGTGGTTAAGATAGGTAAACATCTTAGTTGTCAATAAGTTAAATTCTAAACAGAAGAAGAAACAAAGATTCAGAATGGATGAAGCGTTAAACCCAAAACCTTAGGAAAGTTAAAGTAATAATTGTAAGGTTCTGTCGGTAGAGACACAGGGGGCATGCCACCATTAAGTATAGCTAGAATAACTATATAGCTAGTTACTGAAAAGATAGCTAAGTAACCAACGCAAGCATGCGTGGTAGTTCTCTGTGAAACAGAGAAAGACACCAAATTAAAAAGAAAGGAATAGAACCCTTTCGGCATCACTGGTAAAGAACCAGGCCGAGGAACTGTAAAACCATATTAACTAACAGCTAGTTAAGAAAATGATTTATTTAGATGCATATTATCCAGGGCTATGGAGTTAACACCTCGCGAGAAACTGACTGTTGAAACCAATCATCAAAATGAATGTGCTTACCTGCATAAACAAAAATATAGTAGGTTCAGAAGACTTCCACATACAATTTCATACATAACGACCAATAAACGAGAAATGAACTTGAAAAAATATTACTGTATAATTTAGAAAATAAATAAACTGAACCGGAGACTTCTCCATTAAAACTCAGGTTTGAGACTAAAAATTACAAGGGTTGGTAACCCCCTAAACCAACGAGATAAACCAACAGGTCGTAGCCTCTTCTAAAATAGAGAGTAGGTTTAAACCTTACAGATAGTAAACAAAGAGAAGAATACATGTCGCTTAACAGGAATGAACTCCTTTAGATTATCAAGCAGTCATTAAGACCTCAGCTCATGGCCGGAAAAACCCCATCAAATACATTCTTAAAATACGAACAAAAGATATCATTGTTTATGATCAAAACGTTCTTCATCAAGGCCATTACACTTTCAAACCACAATTTAGAACCCTGTGCATACTTGGACAACATGGGCACCAAGGTTCAAATCCCTGACAGGACGAGCTGAGCCAAGCGACCCTTTAGCTATCGGGCCTGATGAACCTGCAAGACATCAACAGAGGAAAATCTTAAAAACATAGCTAAATAAATTTGGAAAAGAAGACAATTATCATAGTCCGAGAACAATGTGTAACGATTATCTGGCTCAATGGAGAAACCTTTCGAAGACCACAACCTGAAGTAGGGGAATACATAATCACAGACTTGAGAAACGAATAGCAAATCATCGATTACCATACAAAATGGTGTACAGGGTATAAACCCATAAACATGATGACAGTTAACACAAAAACTCACCTAAAGGAGTAAGTGCCATGTCGTTGCAAAGAGCAAAGCCAGGAAAGCGAAAAATGCAACAAGGAATGAGTTACCCCTTTCTTTCCAGGGTTTAGTCCCGCCTAAAGCCGCATCCGCCATCCGATTTGAGGAGCTAAGCATCACCGTCAATCACGCCCCAGGATTGAAGCCAAGCGAAGTACAACTAGAGGCCATGAGTAAACCCTCCAGAGAGGGTCCAGTAATCTAGGGCAGTCAGCAACCCAATAGATAACAATGGCGTTAATTCTTGTACTCCTTGAATTAATGTTATTAAAACTTCAATAAATACTATAATACGACGGATTGGAAATAGATTTATTAAGAATTTGATGCAATCAATTAATGTATCATAAGGTTTGATTATAGTAATGTTTGCAAACTCATAACCTTTATAATCTCCAAATCACTGAAAACTGTATCGAATAAGAAAAGATGATATAAAGTTTATATGATGTCTCATATGGTAAAAGATATAGAAATTATAACTACTTTAACCTTAGATGGTATTATTTGGTAAAACCAGTATTTACTATGGTTACAAATGTAAAAGAAATATTATTATGAGGTTCATGACAATAGTGTTGGTAATTTAGCCTTCATTTCAAAACAAATCTCTATTCATCTTTGAATTTTTATGATTTTTCTTTCTTGGTAATCTTTCTCAAATGATTTTCATTTTTTTTTAAAAGTTTATGATGACAACTACTACTTTCATTAAATCCATATTTAATGATATATTATTCATCACAAAAAAATGTTGGTACCTTAGTGGGCCTTTGAATCTATACTTTATTGATTTCCTATAATTTTTCTTTTCTCATAATCTTACATTAGTTTCTCAAATGATTTTCATTCTTTGTTTTTGGGTTTATAGATTTTTTTTTTAATAATGTAAAATAACTTATTTAAATATTTTTATCTCGCAAATGTTATACTTTCTCACAAATCTTACATTAAAATATTTTTTTTATGATTCAATTTCTCATACATATATACATATAAAGCCTTTTTTTTTAGAATATAAATTTATTATTAAAATCAATCTCCACATAAATATCTACGGATATATAATAATATTGTGCTTACTCTATTTATATTTGTTCGTAAATATCAACCCAAGGTATTCTCCATATCCTCAAAGATGATTAATGACTCCCAAAATTTAATTGGCAAATTAAAAAGATGTACCCATACTAACATGTTAGTTACTTGCAATGATTAAATGCTACGAAACAATTGGTAATTAAAAAGCGGCTGTTCCATAACCAACGCCTCAATAGGTACTTCTCTCTAAGGAGTCAAACAAATAATAAACGAAACTTATGAGAGGAAGAGATACTTCAGAATCCCTTAATCGGTGTGAATGGCATCGGTACTAATATAATATTGGAGCCTAGAATCTTTGAAATCAATGAATAAAGCGTGATTCAATTATTCTCGTTTGTCGGCCAGGTTCGGTCTAAATATGGTGTGGTGTGTTAGCAATGACATCTCCTTGTGAAAATTGCACTAGTTTGATTTTTTTTTTTTAAATAGAATTTAAGTGTACCAATATCCATCGCTGGCAATTGCTTTTATTTCTGGTCCATTAGAAACGATGATATCGAACTTAGTACATGCAAGATGTTATACTGTTATAAATGAGTTTAAATATTAAATATTAGTTTAAGCATGAGGAGATATTGTAATAGTGGTAAATGAATGTAACCATTTAAATAACCACTTAATATATCTTAAATTTTGGGGTGTTCATAAAATAATAATAATAAATATTCAAATAGAAAAATAATAGAAAATAAAAAATTAATAAATTTGTGTAATTTTAATTTTATTAATAAAATTATAAGTATTTTTTCCTAAAACTATTAAACGATAATAATGTATATTTCAAAATTTATATTTAATAAACATATAAAAATTTAATAAATTTAATTAATAAATATATAATTAAACAAAATATAGTCTTATCATAGAGCTTAATCTATGATTAAAGTAATGTGAGTCCTGAGAAAACTGAAAGATCCAAACTTCAAATCCCTCATTTGTGACCCTCTTTAGTGAGAGGAGAGGTCGTAGACCTCCTAAAATTTACTAATAACTACGTGTCAAGGGTGTTGTTGGGTTCCTTTGGATACATAAAAAATAATAACTAAACAAAATGTATTTTTAAATATATAAGTGTTAATTGAAATAAAAAATGTGATATATAGATATGTAACCATTATATTTTATAATTTTATATTTAAATTTAATTATTAACATATAAAAGATTAATATTTACAATTTTGTTATATATAAATTATATATCTATTTATCTATCAATATTATCAATGGTATACATATTATATTTAAAATTTAAATTATAAAATTATAAACGATGTAATTGTAAGAATACATTAAGTGGAAAGAAAACACATTTTCTATGAAGAAAGGTCGACCATCTGCTAGTACTTTGGTTGTGTGTCCAACAAGTGTTCTTAAGAAATGGGCACAGGAAATCTGTGACAAGGTTACCACAAAAGCCAATATGTTTCTCCATGTCTATCATGGAAGCAACAGGACAAAGGACCCTAATAAGATGGCAAAGCATGAAATTGTTTTGACTACTTATTCCATCGTAAGTATTGAGGTTCCAAAACAAGATCTTGGAGACAATTATGAAGAAGTTGAAAGAAATCCTAATGATTCTGGTCTAATTGATTCTTTTATTCTTAAAAATAAAAAGAAGACGTCAACGACTATTATGAAGACAAAGAGTAGAAAGGGGAAAAAGGCTCCTCAAGTGAACCTATTCCTTGCCCTCTTACAAGAGTGGGTTGGTTTAGGGTGGTTCTAGATGAAGCTCAGAGTATTAAGAATCATAGGACCCAAGTTGCTAGAGCATGTTGGCGTTTATGGGCTAAACGAAGGTGGTGTCTCTCTAGGACACCAATCCAGAATTCTATTGATGATCTTTTCATCTATGATAGGTTTCTTAAATATGATCCATATGTTGTTTATAAGTCTTTCACTTCCAAAATAAAGTTGTTGATTTCAAGAAATCCAATTTCAGGATACCAGAAGCTCCATGTTGTCCTGAAGACAGTAATGCTCCAATGTACAAAAGGTACTACCATTGATGGGGTACCTATTATTACATTACCTCCTAAAACGATTACCTTGCAGAGGGTTAAATTATCTTTGGAAGAACATGACTTTTATCACTTGCTTGAAGCTCATTCACAAGCTCAATTCAAGGTCTATGTTGTTGCAGGAACTATGAAAAAGAACTATGTGAATATATTACTGATGTTGTTACGTCTTCGTTAAGAATGTGATAAACCTCTTCTTGTTAAAAGTTACTTACCCATTTCTACTTGGAGATATTCCGCAGAAGGGGTAAGGAAGCTACCTGGGGAAAAGTAGATTGATTTGATAAATTGTTTGGAAGGTTCATTGGCTCTTTGTGGCCTCTTTAATGATGCCCTTGAAGAAGCCATTATCAACATCTGTGGTCATCTATTTTGTAATCACTGCATATCATATCACCTTACTCAGTCAAACAATAGAAAATTCCATACTCAAGGTTGAAAAATGCATCTGAAGAAAGATTTCATGTTTTTTCTAAGTGCCTTAAAGCATTGGACTTCTGATGATACTGTAAATTATGAGATCTCTGCAAGTTTAGAAGGAGTAAGTGAACTGGATTTTAAATTTGAAAATCCAAAATTTCATTCTTCAAAGATTAAAGTTGCGATAGAAACTCTCTAAGCCCTCTCGAAGTTACGTACAAGTGCCTCTAGCAACAATTATGTCAATACTATCAATAAATATTCTACACATCTGATAATGGTAATAGTAATCAACATGAAAAGCCAAGTCTAAAGCAACACATTATAGAGCCATCAGAGAAAGCCATAGTTTTCTCCCAGTGGACGAGTATGATTGATTTTCTTGAGGTTCAAATAAACAAATCATGCATACAACATAGAAGGATGGATGGAACTATGTTTGTAATAGCATGGGATAAAGCTGTGAATGATTTCAAGACACTCCATAGGGTAATTGTTATGGCAATGTCCCTGAAATTTGCAAGTCTTGGTCTCAACATGGTTGTTGTATGTTTTGTTCTTCTGCTTGATCTTTGGTGGAATCCAACAACTGAAGACCAACCTATTGATAGATTGTGACATCGAATCATACAAATGTGTCCTGTAATGGTTTCTCGATTTACATTTAAATATATTGTGGAAGATCGTATTTTAGCACTCCAGTAATGGAAGTGAGAAATTCTCGCATCAGCATTTAGGGAGTATGGAGTTGTTTTTCGTCAAAGATACCTAAGAGAGGAGGACTTGATATATCTATCTATGGTTGAGAACATTGGTCTTAGTTCAAGAAAGGAAAAGTGACTGAGGATTTACAAAAAAAAAAAAAAGCTACAAGTTTTGAGATAGTTTTGGGATTTCATGGGAGCAAGTTGTACTTGAAAGTGAATTTCCATTGTGTTGCTAAGACTATTTTTTTGAAGACTGTTATCAGGAAAACTAGTGTCTATGCAGAGCTGCTAGTCCCACTAAGGCTGGTAGCTACCTTAAAAACAAACAAACTAAAAACTACTTTTGTTTTCCTTTATGAGAAATAGATAAGAGAGGAATAAGGAGACCAACCTCTGTCTTGCGCTTGGTTCCTTGCTCGATTCCTCTCCCTTTTGATAGGTCTTCGCCACTTGCTTCCTCGTCTACCCAACTTCAAAGAGCACCTGTAGAATAAAAGCAACATAAAACTATCCAAGAACATAGATCTATTATCATAAACAATATAGGACCAGATATATATTGACCACACAAATGCATATAACATCAATCATACAATAATGTGGAGGAAAACTTGAATAGCTTTATTGATAATCAAGAAAGAGCAAAGAGGATTACAACCAATTGTTCTGACCCAACATCATCCTCTCAGCAGGAAAGCCCTTCTTCACCTCATGAAAAGCTTAGATCACCCAACACTATGATATTGCACCAAGAAACCAACAGAACTTCCTTACAAGATACAAAATTCCAGCCTTTGGATCTCTGGGATGAGGGATCCATATATAGATGTTTGCAAGGGGAATGAGTCAGCTTTTGAGATTTGATTAGTGTCCTCTCTCTGATAGTTATTGATTCCACTTGGAGGTTGATGATCTCTTACTCATCCCTGGTCGAATGCAGAGAGGCAAGTGTCACAGGAGAAGTTTCTGGAAGATTCCATGCTCCTCCACCTTGTGGATTGACCCTGCCATTTGTCCACTCTCACCCATCGCACCCCATAGAAGGGTTTTTCAACATGCATCACACCTACTGTGTGTATTCAGGTGGGATGCAACGCACTTTGACCATGGAGCAGGTGAAATGGTTCAGTTTTGACCAGTTCTGAGTAGTTTTTCATGGAGAAATTCTGGGAGATGCTGTAATTAGTTGACCTTGTTCTTTTAGGGGATGGAACAACACCTTTAGGGACTTAGGAGCCCTTGGTTTATGGACATTTATGATTGGGGTTGCAGTGCCCAAAAATGTCTATAACAGTTGCCCCCTAAAGCATGAGGTCGTTAATCTTTCGATGTCGGGTGAAATGCTTTATCATGAGGATCCGAAGTTTTTTCAAACTGGAAGGTGACCTGTAATAAGATACAATACAATACATTATCTTCATAATATTTTCATGATCTAGCTGAGGCGGGCATTTCCCATGCTCAGTTTTATAAATTCATTTTCATGTACATAGGACATAAAATCATCTGAGTGTAGACTGATGATTCTGGTAGAGCCATCATCCCTTAGATTGGATGATTATCTATGTAGCAATGATGTACATTGGATGTCTTTATTTTCCTGAATATATATCGCAGCCCGGATGGATGAAACTAGATCCGGGGTCTTCAATCTCGTTCGATCTTCACTCAAAGTACAAGTCGATCCATGTGAGAGATGTTCTGGAGTCGAACATGGAAAGACATCGCCTGATTACCAGCCAATGATGTAAGCTGTTAATAGGCGCGGGAGGAATCACTGATAATGATGATGACCCTCAAGGTACTATAGTACAATTCACGTGGTGTGAATAAGGGACTTGGCGTCGAACACCACGCAAAATCTTTCGGTCGAAGGCCATTGATGTAAACCTGTCGCCGGAAGTGAGAAACTTTCCATTGAGGCATGCAAGCTTCAAAGTACTGAAAGGGTTGTTCCCAGATCGACTTCTTGGATAATGAGCTAATGTTGACAAGAAGCGATCCGTCATAGGAGGGCCTTAGTGAATCCCACATCAATGACACGGAACGGAGCAAATGATTTTAATGGAGGTGAAAACAATCTGGTGATATAAGGTTCAGAGTGGCGGTCATGAAAGAATGGAGCATAAATGTATTGTAGTGGGTGAGACACAGGTGAATTCTCTGAGCGACTTCTCTTGAACATATCGGCGACACTGACATGATGGATTGGTAGCATTAACCACAAATATGGATGGTGTGAAGGAACCATGGTGATGTGACCAGTGAATGGAACAACCCAACTCGACTCGGATGCAGAGTGAAAGTGTCATGTTCAAGAGCGACTTGCTACCAACAAAGTTTCTTCAAGTTTTCTTCCCAATTTTCACCAGTCATTGCTGACCAGTACCTATTTATTTTTGTCAAGCTTGAGGAGGATAACATATGATTGTTCTATAATTTGCCCTTCAGGCAAACCCATCGCTATGTTTTAACGAGCCTAGTGATAGTGAAACTCGTTCTTGTCTGTTATGGACAAGTTTGTCGCTATTCGGTTTTAACGAGTTTAACGACAAAGATAACTCGGTCCTTTTCAATTTTAGAGAGTCTGAAAAGGGACGTAAAGGAAACTCCAAAAAATCCTTTTTCGTCATCTAATCCCTTAAGTCCGAAAAAGTATAAAATAATACAAAAGGGATGAATTTTCGGTAATTTTAATGAGCCGAACAAAACAAGCGCTCGATCTTTTTGTGTAATAATCCCTCAGGTCCAAAAAGATTAAAATATAAAGGAGGGATAGCACTTCCGGTCACTTTAACGAGCTGGAGAGGCCAATGGATCGGCAATCTTTTCATATTTTACGAGTCAGTTGAAAAGAGCTTGAAGGAGACTCGTTTTTTGAGGAAAGAGTGATAGATTTGGGTAGTAGCTGATTCTAGGTAAGGTTTGGAATTTTCCAATCACGACAGTGTCACAAGGATGGCTAACAGGATCACTCTTCGCAGCTGTTCCTCAAAAGGGTAAACAATCAAGTGGAGGTGAATGATCGGCCAATACAGAGTGGAGGTGATGATGAGAACACGACCAAGGCTTCAAAGGCTGATGATAATACATTCACGATGGTTATTTACTGGAAAATGGTTCATTTTTTAATGAGCTTAAATGCTGGGGGAACACTTGCTCATTACTTATGTTTATTTTTTAACGAGCTTGAATTCCGCGTTAAAACTGCTCGATCAGTCGTATAATAAGGATGCCTCATCTAAGATGCCATTTTTGTGGAGCTTGCACCTTACAAAGCTTTGCTCCGCATCCTTTCTTTATGCAAGTTAGGAAACGACCAATCTTACGAGTTTAAAGGGTTAGAGGACCTATAAATTTAAAAAATAAATGATCGCTCTTCGCTTGCATGCCAAAAGGTTTGCATGCCCCCAGGTATAGCGAAAAATTTCCACGTTACCAAAGATTGTTCCATCTGTGTCACAGACAAAACACTTCCTCGACGATGTCCATCGAAATAGACAAAGGTGAGTGGCGCAGACGCTTCCACTCACATAACTTTGACGAGGGAATCTTATTCCAGCCTAATCCCATTTTCCTAAACGGACGGGTGTGTCAGACTAGTCATATATCCTCCACAGAAACCTACCCTATACCCAAGGTTTTCCTGTCGAAACAGGCCAGGGTGCATGCCCCCTGGGTTTCAGTCATGTCCTCCGAATCAATCGCGCTCATCAGGAGGACGGACTGGGGATTGGCGAGACATTCCTTGCGTGAAAATACCATTCAGGGTTGGTATATGACTATTTTCTATGTGTGAACCGGGAAATGAAAGCTGGTCTACGAGCTTGACCACTCTTCCTTCGTGTGGAAAACACATTACTCTAAAGAGTGAGGAGATGACGGCTCCCATGCAATAAATATAGTCCTGTCCAAGGAGTAGATTATAATCCAGGGGTCCTTGGACTACCATTACGTTCATGTGAACGGTTTTCCTTCTCAATGCTATCGGCACATCAGGAAGGATCCCTAATGGTCGACTGGTTCCTTTGTCAAATCCTGTTAGATTTCTCATCTCAGGCAAAAGCGATGGCGAACCAAGCGCTTTCCAAGCAGTTGAGGGAAGGATACTCATAGAAGCCCCTTCATCTATGATGGTACCGGCCATGACCATTCTATATATTTGAGCAATGATTCGAAATGGTACACTAGCCGGTAAACGCAGTCTGCCTAGTAGATTCCAGTCAAAGGAAACAACTAGGTTGCTTGGAGGTGGGATTGAATAGATGGTCGGATATGACTTTGACGAACTTCCTTCCTGTGGTAAAGGAACTGGTAGACTGCCCCCATGTTCATCGGAGTCTGTGCTTACGAAGAGAATTTGAACGGTGTTGTTCTTGTTCTCTTCGGTGACTGTATCATCTGAAGATTGATCCTCTGAAGGCAAGACCGGGTCAACTGCCACCTCGACCTTTTGACTTTCGTCTGGTGTGGATTCAGATGGTTTATCTTCAATGATAGACGCTTCGGTCGACCACAAGGGCGTGTCAGCCGGATTTTCAACTAGTGACGGACTCGGCAAGAGTTTCTTATATCCAGGAGGAAGCCGTAACGGTGAAATCGGACGGTCATCCAAAACTCTTTTAGCTTCGTCTAAGAAGGGAAAATGGTGGACGGCGTGATCACCTTCACACAATTTACAAGGAAATTTATATTTTCCTTTTTGTCCAGGGGCTTCACTTTCACTAGTTGACAGTGTATGCTCAACATGATCGTCAGAGGTTGATGACACCGGATTGTGCAAACGAGGAGACCAGTCCCTTAAGATCCGAGGGATGCAAGGAAAATCTCGATGATAGTGGTCTCCTTTGCAAATGAAACATGGCGATTTAGGCCTGGTCGGTGCAGTGTGTGGATTTTCGCTAGACAATGCTTGGTTGCCCCTTTTCGCCTTTGGCTCCTTCTTCTTCTCAGTTACTTTATTTTTGGCTTTACCAGCTTCATCAAGCGAAGAGGAAGGAGGAGAGGAAGAATTGGACGAAGTAGAGGGTTGGGGGGTAACTCTGGTATCGTTTAGTTGCTAACTTGAGTGTTCAGGAATCACGGTGTTCTCAACGATAGAAGTTGAGAAGAGCCATACGAGCAAGCCGATTGTCAATCCTGGGAGAGAGAATGTGGCCATATGGGGTGCACCAACATCTCCCCAACAGGAGAAGGGACTAGGATTTCCTCCAAAGGGAACTCCTTGGTTGGTGGACTCCATTTTTCTCAACTTAAGACCAACGTAGGAAAGGTGATGTTTATTCCGTTTAAAATAAATTTTGACGCTTTGAGACAACTTGTTTTTTCAATTTTTAAGAGTCGAGAAAAAACAAAAGATGACTCTAGTCGCCTTCGATTTTTAATGAGCCTAAAGTGACAAGTGCTCAGATGGACCTTTTCCGTTAAGGAGACTGAAAAGGAACGAAAGGGATTGCTCTGGAAATCTAGACAGAGGGATTACTAAACCAATTGCAAAACTGTAGAATACTTTTTACAGTACGGCAGTCAATCTTCCTGAATGCTGTGTTCAGTGCATCGCGATCGATAGGGCGGCAGACACGGCTTCCTATGGATAAAGGATAAAGCCTATTGTGGTCTCCCAAAATATACTCGACGGTACGTGGGAGCACATGTCCGTACTGGCACTTATCGTCTCAAAGTGGAGGAATCACCCAACCAACAGTGAAAACAACAGTTACCAGGCTTTATGACGCCAGAATACGTCTCTAGCCTAGACTTCTAAATGTTGTGCGTTAGGTTCCAAAGCGTTTTTAGATTCATTAAATTTATTTTATAGTTGATCTTGCTTAAGAAATTTTCCTTTCAGGTTCACCGCGTGATGTAGATGTACAATTCTTAAAATGCAATCTAAGATGATAAACAATTGTTTAATCTTCTTTTTGCAATGAAAATCCTAGCTACTAAGGAAAGAGAGATGGCGTTCTTTCAACAAAGAGCATAGAGCACACACTATATGCACTTGTCCTAAATCAAACCAACAAACATTCTAAATGCAAATGCACATGCATTTATTTGTTTTCAGCCTTCTTAATGTGTGAATGATAAGAAGAAAGATAAGTGCAAATCTGAATTATTTTTCAAAGCGACAATTACTAACAAGCTTATTTTCAAAACAAAATGAGGACAATGACAACACTTTGTTATTTGGAATTGAAAACTTGCTTTCGACACTTGAAAAACTACTAATTCAAATCAGATACAAGAGTCACAGTGTAATCGACTATCAAGAATAATCAGATTCTCTCCTATGACTGAAAATGACACTTGCGACACTTTCAAATCAAGAAACAACAGTTCAATTACGCTACTTTTTTGTAAAGGAGAACTGAAAATGACTCAAAAATACATAAAAATATTTATAGTTCTTTGCACAATGGAGGTGGAATAACGGCAAGGAAGGGGGTTTCAACATAGGTGTACTGACTACAGGCAGCAAAACTCCTGAATAGAGCTGAAAAGAATGAACACAGAAGCTAAAATCTAAGAGCAGAAGAGGTCTGATCAGCGCACCTGTAGCACAGGGAAATTGAAATGCAACGCACCTACTACACTCGGGAAGTGTGATGCATTCAAGTTTCAAAGAAGACACAGTGCGATGGACCAGGGACGAGACTTTAGCTGGGTTCCGGGTCACAGTTTGCAGCTCAGTTCAGGGATTTAGGCTGAGCAAGTGGTAATCAGTAAATCAATCACAGGGGTAGATCTTATGAGGTTACTAGAGCCACCACAAGGGCAATTAGAGAGCTTGTAAATCAACTGTTTAATTCATAAACAAAACCCAGAGATAGACTGAAGCAGCATTGATCTACTTTGCACTTGCATAGCAAATGCAGTTCGAAGGCTAGCTGGCTTGACTTCAGGCTCCGTCTGTAAGTTTATAAAGTAAACAAATGTAGATAAACAAACAATCTATTCGCTCCCCAGTGGAGTCGCCATTTTGTTATCGGGAAAACTAGTGTCTATGCAGAGCTGCTAGTCCCACTAAGGCTGGTAGCTACCTTAGAAACAAACAAACTAAAAACTACTTTCGTTTTCCTTTATGAGAAATAGATAAGAGAGGAATAAGGAGACCAACCTCTGTCTTGCGCTTGGTTCCTTGCTCGATTCCTCTCCCTTCTAATAGGTCTTCGCCACTTGCTTCCTCATCTACCCAGCTTCAAAGAGCACCTGTAGAATCAAAGCAGCATAACACTATCCAAGAACATAGATCTATTATCATAAACAATATAGGACTAGATATATATTGACCACACAAATGCATATAACATCAATCATACAATAATGTGGAGGAAAACTTGAATAGATTCATTGATAATCAAGAAAGAGCAAAGAGGATTACAACCAATTGTTCTAACCCAGCATCATCCTCTCAGCAAGAAAACCCTTCTTCACCTCATGAAAAGCTTAGATCACCCAACACTATGATATTGCACCAAGAAACCAACAACACTTCCTTACAAGATACAAAATTCTAGCCTCTGGATCTTTGGGATGAGGGATCCATATATAGATGTTTGCAAGGGGAATGAGTCAGCTTTTGAGATTTGATTAGTGTCCTCTCTCTGATAGTTCTTGATTCCACTTGGAGGTTGATGATCTCTTACTCATCCCTGGTCGAATGCAGAGAGGCAAGTGTCACAGGAGAAGTTTCTGGAAGATTCCATGCTCCTCCAGCTTGCGGATTGACCCTGCCATTTGTCCAGTCTCGCCCATCACACCCCATAGAAGGGTTTTTCAACATGCATCGCACCTACTGTGTGTATTCAGGTGGGATGCAACGCACTTTGAACATGGAGCAGGTGAAATGGTTCAGTTTTGACCAGTTCTGAGTAGTTTTTCATGGAGAAATTCTGGGAGATGCTGTAATCAGTTGAACTTGTTCTTTTAGGGGTTGGAACAACACCTTTAGGGACTTAGGATCCCTTGGTTTATGGACATTTATGATTGGGGTTGCAGTGCCCAATAATGTCTATAACAAAGACCACTAGACATGTATTATTTTTTCCCACAATTTGTTTTGAGCTGTCAGGAAGGAGCCACCCTTCAGGTAGCTTCGTACATGTTTTGACCAGTGTTGGATTCCATTTTCTAGATCCAGTTGTAGATTCTGAGATTTGTTTGGCTCTATTTCAACAATTTGTGAGCCTCAAGTTTTAACTTCCCTTCCCTCTTAGAAACATCTTGTGCTCGTTCATTTTCACTCTTCCCCTGACACTATACTCCTAACCTCATTTAAACCTAAGCACAGGAGTAGCTCTCCTATCGAAGAAACTGAAGCGTGTGTAATCTCTGTCTTCATTTTCCTCCATCCAGTCACTGCACGAGAAGTATTCCCCAGCCCCCCTTGGGCCATTGCATTGCTCCTCTGGAAGGTTTCTCGAAGGTGCTTAACAGAAGAATTATTGTAATGATAACAATTTGTTCCTCATCCATTAGAAATCTTCCCACATAAGAACTTGGAAATGACATGATGGACTGTGACAATATCTTACAATGGCCGTTCATAGAGTATTCTGTTATTTCACTCCTTGCAAAATATCTAATTTATTTTTTTAAGTAATTTCTACTTATAATTCATAAGTTTTTGAAGTAAAGTCTACTTATTTTCATAATTTAATGGTTTTCACTTATCCAAAAATAGAGGACGATTAAATGGAACATGAGCTCACTAATGGTGACATCATCGTTGGAATCTGGAGCATCTTTCCTATTCCCTTGGGGGCGAGAGTCCGAGAGTGAGGTGCACAGGATTCTCGCGAGCATCTCAGTCTCTCATTCGGGTTTTCTCCTCTTGCTTCTTTAGTATGATAAATGGCATCTCAAACTCATCAAATTCCAATGCCATGTCTGCAAACAACATCGAAATGCAGCACAAAGATTAAACCCTTGTATGTGGATGCAAAAAAACAGTGGATATTGAACCAGAGACCTAAGATGTGTGTACTCCTCTATGTGTCGAACACTGAATATGGGGGAAATGCACTGAAGTTAAAAATGAAACAGACCTTCGCACCGTCAATGGAATGAAGATCAGATGGGGTTCAATACTGGGTTTGCTACTGGTAAAACCCTCATTCACAACTCTTTTCAATCTCCTTTTTTCTCCCACCTATGAAAAGTGAACAAACACTACATGTTCTAGAACGTAAAGGAAGATTGGGATTGGGAGGTGTTTTGTAAAGCAAAATTAACTCTAATTTTTTTAAATATGCCAAATCATTCCTTCCTGAAAATTAATAAATACATTATTTTATTTTGAATTTCATACTATGTTTTTAGTTTCATTTGAGAAACTAGTGCCCTCGTGCATGTTTTTTCTTGCGTTTGAAAGATAATAATAATAATATAATTTTAAGGTTATCGTTTGATTATCATTTTCATGTAATGATTTTGTCGTTAAAATTTATGGAGGTAAATATATTGTATTTTTGGAATTTGAATGTTATTTTGTTGTTAAAGTTTACGGAGATAGACATATTGTATTTTTGGAATTTGAATGTTGTTAGAAGGAAACAAGTTCCTTGTGTTGAAAACATTTAAGTGTAAGAAGGAAACATGTGCTCTTAACTTGTTTGTATTGAAAATATTTAAGTGTTCTTGCATATTAGGTGGGTGCAAAAAAAGGGAGTCTATAATAAGGATTTAATAATTAAAAACATGTGTTGGTTTCTTAAAATTCATATCACAAATTTGGAAGGAGTAGGGTATGTACCCTTCTTTAGGTTAAATATATTCAAATTGTTGTGTGAATGGGTTTGTAAGACCCTATGTTTTTATCTTGAGAAAATGGAGTCCTCTCCAAGTCACTCACGTAGTTTAGGTTGTCATAAGCAAAGGAGGTGTTTTTCTTTAAGATGTAAACATTTCATTTTAAGCAATGTGATAATGTGGTTTCAAAAAGGCATTAAAAGATGGAATAAGCATGCACATTTGGGATGCTAGTGTTATGTTATACTTGAGGCATGGGTGCATGTCCAAAAAGAATCTAACAAGGGTTGAAGAGGTGGAATAGCTAGAGGGGTTGGGGGGTTGTGGTCTCACTTAGAGGTGTAGACAAGCAACTTATGCGCCATGAGAAGTCGTGAAGCTAAATTAAGACATTTGAGAAGTTGTGGGAAGGAAACTTGGTAGTGGTACTAAGTGAAAATTCCTTGATTGAATTTTATACCCTCTCCTTGCATACCACTTTGCCAGGTGAAGAAGAAATGTGAAATATATGTGCAACCCACTAATGAAGTTGGCAAGGTTGTTGAAACATATATAGGTGGTTTTTTTGTGTTGTAAAAGGAGGTGTTGGAACTTGGAAGGTGACCATTTGAGTAGATTTCTCATGGAGTGTTAACGAGGTGCAAGGATTTGATAAGGAGTGAATTACACAAATCTAATAAATAGGCCATATTAGGTTAGGATATTACTATTTTTGGACATCCAAAGTTGAAGCTGCATTTTATGAAGGCGTACTCTAAGCGCTTGGGTGTGGGCCACATCTTACAAGTATCTTGGACTTTTGGTGTGCGTTAGTGGTGTTAGTGCATTATGTTTGATGAGATCTAGCTAGAATGTGTTCCATGAAGGCAAAAATCCCACAAGTTTGAGATGGCTTGACCATTTTACATTGTAAGGTGTGTTATGCCCTAGTTTTGAGGAGACAATTAGAACCATCTTAGATTTTTATCGGTTGTACCATGGACTTAGCTCCACTTTAATGGGTTGAGGTGTAAAGGTACCCCATGAGTTGAGAAAAAATGATTCCAATGCTTATCTATATAGAGTGTTTATGATATAATATTAATGATTTTTTGTTGGGGAATGGACGAGGCATTGAAGTTTGTTGTAAATCAATCAAAAGAAAGGAAAAATGTCTCCCATTCTTAGGATTTTTCAAGTTGCCTCTTCAATAAGACTAAATTTTAGTTGGATCTAGGGAGTTGGCCTCTCAAAAGAATTGATTGGGTACTTTAGAATTCCAAGACCTAACATATGCAGAATAATCCATTAGATAGATTTGTCTTGGGCAAAGGTTGCAAAGGCTAAGGTGAAAATCTTCCCTTTTTAATGTGGGTTTTAAACCTTCCTTTTGAGAATGATAAAAGCAAGACCATAATCTTGAAAGGAGGTCTTTTATTTTACCAAAAACAAATGCCAAAGCTTAATCCATGGTGTGATTCTTTCTATTTAAGTTTTGCCTTGAATGATGAGATCTATCTTTGGGTCCAATTATCATTATGTTGTTTCACTTATGTGTTGAGAGGGTATTAAGAGCTATAGAAGATAAGACAATTATTTTCCAATACCCTTCCCTTGAAACCATGCAAAGAGTTAATGTGCCCCATTTTATTGTCGTATATTTCAACTACATGCTCTTCCTATGAGGATGCCCTTGAAGGGAGGGTTTGTAAAGGAAGTGGAAAAAAAATCATGCTTAGTTAAGGGAGGGGTATAGATTGCAGGTGTCTCTAGAGGTCTTGACAAAGGTGAAGCGGAATGGAGTTTACCTCCTATTGCAATACCTTCTATTCTACCATTCAAGGTGGTAATGGGAATTGAATTTGAGGTTCATAGGTTAAAGTTAACAAAGATCTTAAAAATGAGAAGGTAGGTGTGATTTAGCATAGGATTGATTCTTCAACAGTTGACTTTTTGGGTCATATTTCCCAGTAAATGGAAAAAAACAAAGCCCTATAACTTATATATTAAGTAGATTATGTGAAAATGATTCCTAAGATTCAAAGAGTCTCTCCATATTTTGTACATGAGATCCATCGCAATTATGTTCAAGTGTCGATAATTTGTGTTAAGATATCATCTTTGATTCAAGGCACCTATACTTCTTCAACCAATGGCAACTAATATGTGCAAAATAATTAGCTAACATATGTGCTAATTGATTAGATCATGGAAAAATAGATCAAGAACACTCACGATCAGAAGATCCAACCATATCGGGGTATCAAATTTGGCCAACTCCTGCACCAAGGCATGTTGCTCACTAGGGACCAAGATTAGCAGAAGTTTTCCCACCTCATGGAGGCACTCAATGTAATGGGGACCATTACTTCCTAAGGGGGGAGGAATGATCCAAGTGGATATTGGTGGCCACTTTCCTATTCCACTTGGACCCCCACCATTGTTTCTTTCGTATTTTTAGTTTCCTTAATTGTAGCACAATTTACTATTTTAGCATTTTTTCAAGTCCTGAACTTTCACAACAGCTGTTTTGAGACCCTAAACGACGTTTTTTTGGAAAATGGGAAAACATCTATTAGTGAATAATGATTGCATTCGAAAGTTATAATCCTTGGATAGATATTTATAATGAGGTATCACGCGTGTCAAATAGAGATCGTATGCAGAAGTTATGACCCCCGTGAAGTTGATGTACTAATTTAGCCCAACGGGGTCCATAGTTTTGGCACTTCATCTCCTAGGGTTAGGTTTTTGGATGTTTAGGGTTTTCCATTATTTATAAACAATAAATAGGCCTTTGAGCCTCATTGTAACATAGTTCAGACACATGTAGCCGCCATATCTCTTCTCAGAGATAAGCTACTATTGTCTAAGCTAGTTTATTTGCATTCTGCATGTAAGCATATTTCAGTTCTTTGATATCAATTAAATGAAGTTTTTTTTTTTGTCGCATATTTGTGTTTATTTTTATATATGTATTTTGTTGTGTTCTTGCATAAGTCTGGACCAGTGGGATAAGTTGAAATTGGACATGAGTAGCCTAAGATGAGTTATATTCAATTCTCAGGTTAACAAGGCACAATTTAGTTGTAGTATCTGTAACTTGATCAAGTTGTTGTAATCGAGGCAAGACTTGGTTGGGTTCCCAAGACCCAAAAAAATTAAGGGTAGTTGTGATAGCATGACAACTAAGGAGTGTCAGGGCATTCCAAGGAATGAAAAGTCATGCTAACATGTGTTAGAAAATGTCAATGCATGCTGAGGAGTGTTAGGGAGTGCCAAAACATCATAATCAAGAACTAGGTCAAAATGCATGGAAAGAAACAAATTAGAATGTGTGCCAAAGAGTGTCAATGAATTCCAGGTGTCCCAATGATAAAGTGTGTTAGGAGAAGGTCAGAATAGGACTTGCAGGAGGTAGGCTTATGGTTACAACAAGTGGTTGGACAAAGCAACTTCAGACAAATGGATACTTTGGGTTGTGCACAACATTGTTTTGCTAATGACTTGGTTGGGTTTCCAAGTCGCAAATAAATTAAGGTTATCTATGAGGGAATGTTAGCTAGGGAGTACCAAGGTGTTCCAGGGAATTCCAGGAAGTACTAACACATGATAGATAGTTACAAGGTCTGGTAGGCATGCCAAGACAAGCCAAGTGCTAAGGCTTGCCAAGATGTGATAGGTGTCAGGGTGTGGCACAAACACATGCTAGTGAGTGTGAGGGCCAAGTGCCATGGGAACACAAGGGAGCACTAGTTTCAAATGCATGGAAATGAAATGTCAGCGAGTTCGAGGTGTGCTAAGGAGGGAGTGACAATGTATGCTAGGCAGTGCTAGGGAAGCATACCAAGATGTGCCAAGTGCGAAGGTGTGCCAATGCATGATAAGGAGTGTTAGGGACTGTCAGGGAATCACAAGGGAGCACTAGGTCAAAATGCATGGAAATGAATGAATAATAGTGTGTGATAGGGAGTCTCAGTGAGTTCCAGGTGTGCTAAGGAGGGATTGACATGGTATGTTAGGCAGCACTAAGTCATGTTAGAGTGTAAGGGCATCATGCGTCCAAGATGTGTGAGAGCGCACTAACTTGTGCTAGGAAGTGTTGGGGAGTTCCAGGGAAACACAAGGGAGAAATAAGTCAAAATGCAGGGAAATTAATGAATAAGAGTGTGTGAAAGGGAGTGTTAGTGAGTTCTAGGTGTACCAAGGAAGAAGTTACATGGCATGTTAGGCAGTGCTAAGTCATGTTAGAGTGCCAGGGTGACATGTGGCCAATATTTGTTAGGTGCCAAGGTGTGCTAACATGTGCTAGGAAGTGTTAGGGAGTGTTAGGGAAACATAAGGGAGCACTAAGTAAAATTAATGAATGGAAATGAATGAATAAAAATTTGTGAGAAGAAGTGTTAGTGAGTTCTATGTGTGCTAAGGAGGGAGTGAAAATGTATGCTAGGTAGTGCTAAGGAATGCTAGAGTGCTAGGGTGACATGCCAATATGTACCAAGTGCTAGGATGTGCAAACGCATGCCAGGGAGTGTTATGGAGTGCCACAGAAACACAAGGGATAAATACTTCAAAATGCATGGAAATTAACAGATAAGAGTGTGTGATAGGGAGTGTCAGAGAGTTCCAAGTGTGCTAAGGAGGGAATGACAAGGTTATATGCTAGGTAGTTCCAAGGCAGTCTAGAGTGTTAGGGCATGTCGAGGAGAGCTAGGGTGTGCTAGGGAGTGCCAATCTGTGCTATGGAATGCAAGGGATGTTAACATGCACCACATAGTTCCAAGGGATTGTTTGACATCCTAGGTGTTAGCATGTCTAGATGTAAACCATGTTGCTTAGTTGTTTTATGGCTACAGTTGGACATGAGCCTTGACTTGATAAATTATTAAGTGGGATGAGTTGAGATTGGACATGAGTAGCCTAAGATGAGTTAGAGCCAGTTGTTAGGTGAACAAGGCATTGTCTGGTTGTAGTGACTGTAGCCTAGTCAAGCTATAGTAGTTGAGGAAAGACTTGGCTGGGTTCCCAAGTCTAAAAAAAAGTAAGGGTAGTTGTGAGGGCGTGATATATAAGGAGTGTTAAGGCATGCCAAATAGTGAAAAGGTGTTCTATGACATGTCTGAAAATTTCAATGCATGCTGAGGAGTGTTAGGGATTTTCAGGGGAACATAAGCGAGAACTAGGTTAAAATGCTTGGAAATGAACGAATAAGAGTGTGTGCCAAGGACTGTCAACAAATTCCAGGTGTCCCAAGGATGAATTGTTATAGGAGAAGTTCAGAATAGGACTTGCAAGAGGAAAGCCTATGGCTGTGATAAGGTGTGGACAAAGAAGTTTTAGAGAAAGGGAGACTTTGAGTTGGGTACAACATATTTTTTCCAATGACTTGGTTGGGTTCCAAAGTCAATGAAAACAAGTAAGGTTATCTATGAGGGTATGACAACCATGGAATGCCAAGAAGTACTAACACATACTATATAGTTCCAAGGCATGTTAGGCATGCCAATACATGCCAAGTGCTAAGGCATGGCAAGATGTGTAAGGCCCCAGGGTGTGGCGCCAATGGAATCTAGGGGTATGTTAGGGTCAAGTGCCAAGGGAAACGCAAGGGAGCACTAGTTTCAAATGCATGCAAATGAATGAATAAGAGTGTGATAGGGAGTGTTAGCAAGTTCTAGGTGTGCTGGGTTTTAGGGAGTGCTAGGATGTGCTAGGGGGTGCCAAAGCATGCCAACGAATGCATGGGGTGCTAACACGTGCCACATAGTGCCAAGGGATTGTTATATGTGCCAGGTGTTATGGCATGTCAAGTTGTAAACTATGTTTCTTAGTTGTTTTACAACCATGGTTGGATGTGAGCCTTATCTTCGTAACTTGTTAAGTTGTATGACTTTAGATTCGACATGGGTATCCTAAGATGAGTTAGAGTTCTTAGGCGAACAAGGAATATTATAGTTGTAGTAATTGTAACTTGGTCAAGTTTTTGTAGTTAAGGCATGATTTAGTTGGGTTCCCAAGTTTCAAAAAAAGTAAGGGTAGTTGTGAGGGAATGATAGCTAAGGAGTGCCAGGGTGTGCCAGGGAATGAAAAGGTGTGCTAACAAATTCTAGACAGTGTCAATGCATGTCAAGGAGTGTTGAGTAGTGTTACGGAATCACAAGGGAGAACTAGTTCAAAATGCATGGAAATGGATGAATAAGAGTGTGTTCCAGGGAGCGTCAGTGAATTCCAGTTGTTCTAAGGATGAAGTGTGCTAGGACAATTTTAGAATATGACTTGTAGGAGGCAAACCTATGATTGTGATAAGGGTTTGGACAAAGTAGTTTCAAACAAAGGGAGTCTTTGGGCTAGGCACAACACTATTTTTTAAATGACATGGTTGGGTTCCCAAGTCACAAAAAAAATAAGGCTATTTATAAGAGCATGACAACTAGGGAGTTCCAAGATGTGCCAGGGAATGCCAAGAAGTGCTAACACATGGTAGACAGTTTCAAGGCATGTTAAACATGGGAATTTTTAGGGCATGCCAAGATGTGCCAAGTTCTAGGGTGTGGTGCCAATGCATGCTAGGGAGTGTTAGCGAGTGCCAAGGAAACACAAGGTAGCACTAGTTTCAATTGCATGAAAATGAATGAATAAGAGTATATGATAGGGAGTGTTAGCGAGTTCCAATTATGCTAAGGAGGGAGCGACAAGGTATGCTATGTAGTACCAAGGCATGCTAGAGTGCTAAGGAAGCATGCCAAGATGTAACATGTGCCAATGTGTGCTAAGGAGAGTTAGTGAGTGCTACAGAAAGTCAAGAGAACACTAGGTCAAAATGCATGGAAATGAATGAATAAGAGTGTGTGACAAGGAGTGTTAGTGAGTTTGAGGTGTGCCAAGGAGGGAGTGGCATGGTATGCTAGGCATGATAGAGTCTTAGGGCAACATGTGGCCACGCTGTGCCAAGTTCCAGGGTGTGCCAAGACATGCAAGGAATTGTTAGGGAGTGTCAAGGAAACATAAGGGAGAACTAGGTAAAATTAATGCATGGAAATGAATGAATAAGAGTTTGTGATAGGAATTGTTAGTGAGTTTTGGGTGTGCTAAGGAGGGAGTGACAAGGTATGCTAGACAATGCTAAGGAATACTATAGGCCAATGAAACATGCCAAGATGTGCTAGGTGCCAGGGTTTGCTAATGCATACCAAGGATTGTTTGGGAGTTCTAGGGAAAAAGAAGGGAGCACTAGTCTCAAGTGCGTGGAAATGAATGAATAAGAGTGTGTGACAGGTAGTGTCAGTGGGTTCTAGTTGTGCTAAGGAGGGAGTGACAAGGTATGTTAGGTATTTCCAAGGAATGCTAAAGTGTCAGGGCAGCATGCCAATATGTGCCAAGTGTCAAGGTGTTTCAATACTTTCTAGGGAGTGTTAGGGAGTGTCATGTAAACAAAAGGGAGAAATAGTTCAAAATGCATGGAAATGATCAAATAATATTGTGTGATAGGGAGTGTCAGTGATTTTTAGGTGTACTAAGGAAGGAATGACAATGTTATATGTTAGGTAGTGACAAGGTATGGTAGAGTTCTAGGGAATGTCAGGGAGTGGGAGTGTGTGCTAGGGGAGTGCCAAAGCATGCCGAGGAATGCAAGGAATGCTAACACGTTCCACATAGTGCCAAGGAATTCTAAGATGTGCCAGGTGATATATCATGTCAAGATGTAAAGTATGTTGCTTAGTTGTTTTATTGCCACGGTTGGATGTGAGCCTTGTCTTGGTAAATTTTTAATTGGGACAAGTTGAGATTGGACATGAGTAGCCTAATATGAGTTATAGGTAGTTCTTAGGTGAACAAGGCATATGTTGAATTTCCACGACACATGATAATATGGGTTTGGTATTAGAATATTTGATGCAAACACACTCAAGTACCACAACACATCTACTTTAGTGCACAATAAAAAATATACACATCAAGGAATCAACTAGTGCACATGACAATTTTTAAAATTTTCAAATTGTTCTTCATTTTATTACAAACTATAATACAATAGGTTAGAGCCCTCGTACCAGGGATCGTGCTCATTTACAGTCACATTTATACAATGAATACAACTAGGGCTTGGTGTTAGTGTTTTAACAACCAATTTGTCCTGAACAAGACAACACTTGACCTAATTGCGGATGGTGGCCACACACAACCCTTTCAGCCATGTGTCCTAAACACATCTGGTAGGTCCTCTTGCCTCCCATTCAACAACTCCTTAATCTGCCTCTATCAATGAGCTCAACTCCTTTAGGTTATTGAACTCAGCTACTAAAAAAACTCTACCCCGTGGCTTTCTCCTTTCTCCTTCAAGGTCTACAACACTTAGGTCTTTGATCAATTGTTCACAACTCTGTTTGTGAGCAACTCTTTGGCCTACTCACTTTTTCCATACTACAGCTCCAAGATGACAAGTCTAGGGATATGGAGGCTTCCCTTCTTCTCATGAATCAATCCTCTATAATATAGTGAACTTGGAATAGTTGGTTGGTCCACTTGAATGATACTTTAGTCCTACAAAGTATACACATCCTTAGGCCCTATACACCTGCCCTTTTATCGGTCTTATTGTCCTTCACAACTACAAAACTTAGGGCTCTTATTTGATAGTCACCTACCTCCAACCATACTTGGACTGCCATCAGTATGCTCAACCACAATCAATGATTTTACTAATCTAGAGCCCACAACACTATCCTCATCTAGGGCTCTTAAAATATTCCACCTAACAATGATTTGAGTCCTCTCAAAATCATTGTTCTTGTGTACCAATTTCTTTGTTGTCCAATCTATGAATAGATCTGAACTACTCCTCTTATCATCCTTCTAAAAATCTGTAGATGACTGAACTAGGGTCACAAATAAGCCACTAACAGTACATTGACTAATTTTTTATGGGTTGCTTCAGATTTCTGTCCAAGATTCTATGGAAAATCCACAAAAATGAACTCCTCTTCATGTCAATCCATTCTTCATATAGCACATTTCTTATACTCAATATTCTGCCTAGGTTCCACCCTCCTTTGGATATGTTATCTACACATACTTTTGTAAATCATCTTCCAGATCTGTGGTCTGTATTGCAAAGATAAATCTCACTCTAAGGGTCACAACTCCTCTTCCTCTATGCAGATTTGTCACAGTATTAAGGGCATACCTTATGGACTAAACATGTTAGGAAACCACCCTAACTAGGGAATTATACTTATGTTCTATTTTCTTTAGAACAAACCATATCCACTGATAACAAAAACAACAAATATTGCCTCCATAAGAGACTCTACCTAGCTCATATGGATCCATAGACTTTGGGCATTTATTTGACTAAATATTGGCATGAACTTTAGATCTCTATGACCCTCCGGGTTACCTCAGTCAATATTATGCTTGTGTCTACATCTGTTCTAGCCCTAAATTCCAGTGCAGGCCTTGCTCCATTTGTGTTGGTATTTATCATAGACCTTGCGGCCTACTAACCACCGCAATATAGGGTCTTAACCCTCTCTAATATTTCAAAATTTGATGCAGCCATCACACAAAGACACCACTAAAATCACTTGCCCAGATTCTCATGAGCATCCTCTCTTGAGCTCAATCTCCTAGAAGAGAACCAACAATATGACATCCTACTTTCAAGCGCGAACCCATTAAGGTATGCAACATTCTTGAGAACCCTCACTTGGTGATCTTGCTATCGGTGGATGATCATGGCCTCCCTTTAGCAACCCTTACTTGGCCCTTTAAATCAACCTACTTTAGGACTACATCTCTCCTAGCCTCCTTGATAAAATGAGCTCCTTCTCACTTGATGTTGTTGCCTTCATCCTAAGGCTTCCTTAAATAGTTTTTCCCAGCCCTCTTAAGAACCCTCTAGAACTTATGGATTTTATCCACTTATACCGTAGGAAATATTATTTTTCCTTTTTAATTTTCTTTTAGATTTTAAACGCCATCTTGGGTCCAAAACCCCTTCACTTGGGTTATTTTCCCATAAATCCTTTTGTGACCAAACTCACACAAACCCATCTCACTAGGCTTGTGGAGTACCTCCCAAGCTACATAATTCAACAACATAGTCTAGTTGTAGTAACTGTAACTTGGTCAAGCTATTGTAATCAGGCAAGGACTGGGTTGGGTTCCCAAGTTAAAAATTAAGTAAGGGTATTTGTTAGGGCATGATAGCTAGGGATGGTCATGGTATGCCAAGGAATTAAAAGGCATGCTAACACATGCTAGCAAATGTCATGCATGTTGAGGAGTGTTAGGAAGTGTCAGGGAATCATAAGGGATAACTGGGTCAAAATGCATGGAAAGGAATGAATAAGAGTGTGTGCCAGGGAGTGTTAATCAATTCAAGTGTGCCAAGGATGAAGTGTGTTAGGAGAAGTTTAGAATAGGATTTGGAAGAGGAAAGCCTATGGTTGCGATAAGGGGCTCGACATAGAAGTTTTAGACAAAGGAAGCCTTTTCTTGGGCACAACATTGTTTTGCCTTTAGCTATTATTTCTATATGAGATGTGGCACACTTTGACCACATGCTCATTTTTTAAACTATTCTAGATAATTTCATATTGTACATTATTGTGTATAATTTTTGGGGAACTCAGCTTGTGTCGGCTTATATCTTGTGTGTCTTTCTCATCTTTTGGTTCTTGCAAACTTTTAGTTAATTATTTATTGTTTATATGAACTGAACATACATGTGAAATATTACTTGTGTAAGCTATGTTGCTTAGTTTTTTTATGTCCATGGCTAGATATGATCCTTGTCATGGTAACTAGTTAAGTGGGACAAGTCGAGCTTAGACATGAGTGGCCTAAGATGAGTTATAGGTAGTTCTTCGGTGAACAAGGAACATCCTACTTGTAGTAGGTTCAATTGGTTAAGTTTTTGCAGTTGAAGTAGGCTAATGTCACATGAACTACAATAGCCAAGGACTTAATGGGGTTCCCAAGTCATGAAAAAAATTAAGGCTAGCTGTGAGGGCATGAGTACTAAGGCATGTTAGGGAATGCTAACATGTGTCAAATAGTGCGAAGGCATGTCAAGCAAGATAAGATGTTCCAAGTGCTAAGGCATGCCAAGATGTGCAAGGGTGTGACAATGCATGCAAGGGATTGTCAAGACAACAAAAGGGAGAAACTAGTTAAACTACAAGGAAATGAACACATAAGAGGAGCATGCTAGGCACACCAACACTAGGTGCCAATAGGTGCCAAGTGCCACGTCTTAGGGCATTATAAGTGTCAAATCTTTCTCTTTTGCTTCTCATCTACTTTCCAATAATTAATATCAAATAAATTTAATATTAAACCATGCTAAATCATACCAATGCATCTCATCACATTCCAGACATGTTAAGACTTGCCAAGAGGTAACACATGCCAAGTGCCAATGTGTGTTAGGGAGTGTTATGCATGCTATGAAGTGGAATGGCATGTCGAAAAGTGCCAAGGTGTGTTAGAGAGTGCTAATGCATTTTGAGGGCTGTTAGGGAGTACTAGGAGGGAGTGGAAGTGAATAAATATGGGGGTATGCTAGGGAGTGTCAATGAGTTCTAGTTATCATACCAAAGAGGGAGTGACAAGGTATGCTAAGCACTGGTAAGGCAAGCTAGGGAATATTAGGGAATCTCAAGAAGTTCCAGAGTGTTCTATGAGTTCCAGGGTGTGCTAACATGTGCCAAATAGTGCCAAGGTATGCCAAGACATGTTAGGTGCTAAGGCATGCTAGGACGTGCAAGGTGCTTGGGTATGCCAATATGTGTCAAGGAGTGTCAAGGAAACAAAAGGATGAACCAAGCTAAAATGAAATGAAATGAACATAAGAGGATTATTAAGTTAGGACTAATTATAGGTTCCAATACATGCCAAGTGCCAATGTGTTTCAAGTGATAATGTATGTCAATGCATGTCTAGGTATTCCAGGGCATGGTATGTTAGGTCCCTATAATACTAGTGATTACCCCATTCCTATTGTAGTTGTATCAATTATTAATATTGTTATGCCCCTATTGTCCCCATATTGTTATCACTGTGCCCCATAGAATCCCTCTATTTTTATTTTTGTGCCTTTATATTATTATTGTTAGGTCGGTTGGGTTATATTGTGACTCCTTAGACTCCTATATATAGAAAGGAGGTTTTGTCATTTGAATCATCAAAGAATCGTTCATTTGTGTAATGTAAAGGAGGTTTCCCCCTCAAAGAGGCTGAATTCCAAGGTATTGATCTATCTTTTTGTGAGCTAGCTTCATAACATTTGGTATCAGAGCTTTGGATTCTAGGGTTTCACTGCTCCAAATAGGTCATCGTGGCATTTTCACTATAACTTTTTTCTGCGATGTTTTAGAAGCGGGAAAAAAGACCCATTTGAGACGAAATCGCACTGAACCTCAGGTCTGAATTTTAGAGCTTTTCGCACTATATTTGCGGAGATATGATCTGAGGAAGTTGGTATTTTTGCAGACTCCTCAATTACATTCCAAACAAGTGACCTGAGGAAAATCATCATAAATTTGTCTCTGAGCATTGGATTGAAATTTCGTAAGAAGGTACAGAAAGAGGATGGAATGTAGTTTCTTGTATATATTTTTCAGAGCCAAAGGACGAAACAGGGACACGTGGCGCGTCGTACAAGTTTGCTCTACTAAACTAGTCTATAATCAGGTCATTGTGGGAGATTTGGCATAACTCTTCGTTGGAGAATCCAATTGGGATCAAACTGGTGGCATTGGAAAGAGGACACAGAGGGCTATTGCAGGTCGCAATTTCAAAATTGGATGATTTGAAATTACAGAGATACGTCAGAGGCAATATTGAGCTCCTACAAAGTGAAAAATGGTGTGTAGATTTTTAAATTTTTTTTTCTTAAGCTTGGTTTGAAAAATTATTTTGAAGGAATTCAAGGGGCATAGTAGAGAATTATTATCGGTAACTGATGCCCCAAGGAAAGAAAATGCAAACACCTAGTAAGCAACCTGAAAGCTCTAGCATGACTCATGAAGAAGAGGAAGAAATGCTACATGATATATCAAAATTACAAGACCAAGTGCAACAAATTTCACTCTCACAAAAGCTAACAGAAGCTAAGATAAATGGCGTGGAATCTAAGATAAAGGGTGTGGAAGCTAAGATTGACGATTTGAAGATAGATTTGAAGACAAATTTGACAAATTTTCTACAAGAAATACTTACTAATGGTGAAAGGGTAGTAAAGGAAACTCATGATGCGAACAAAAGAAATGTTAATCATGATTTCATAGACTCTAATGTTGGATCGAAGACCCACCATATTCCAAAAATCGATATGAGGAAGTTTGATGGAAAGGATCCCACAACATGGATATTACAGATGGAGCAATTTATCGATCTCAATAATGTGCAAAACACACAAAAGGTATGTATTGCAACTTTATATTTGGAACCAAATCAGTTTGTATGGTATCAATGGCTTTGCTCTTGTAAACAAATTATCACTAGGGCAATTTTTACGGAAGAATTGACAGCACATTATGAGGATACAAAAAGCAACACTTTTTTTAGCCAATTGATAAGTCTCAAACAAAAGGGTTTAGTAATGGAGCACATTGAGGAGTTCCAAAAATTGAACATAAGGGTAAAAAATATTCCAAAGGAGCATAGGATTGATTTGTTCATAAGGACTTTAAAGGATAATATCCAACATGATTTTTGCCTTTGGGAACCTGATTCGTTAGAGAAGGCATTCAGGTTAGCAAGAAAAATGGAAAGCAAAATTATGGCAACCAGGAAGCATACCGCTCACAACTATAAAGATGGAAGTGTTGTTGCCCCTAGTCTTCCACAACTTATAAGGTTGACACCACAACAATTGGAAGAAAAAAGAACAAAAGGGCTTTGTTACAGTTGTGATAGCAAATACACTAAAGGTCATAAGTGTGTTGAGAAGAACTTATTCTACATGGATTGTGAAGAGGAAGAAGAAAAGGAGCAAGAAAGGTCAAAAGAAGAGGATATACTCCAGGAACAAAGCCTAGATAAAGAAGAAATGAATCTGACCATATCTTGTAATGCATTGGATGGAATTACCACTCCTCAAACCATCAAGATAGAATGACAAATCAAGAAGAAAAAGGTAATAGTGTTGATTGATTCAGGAAGTACCCGCAATTTTATTCATTGTAAGGTAGCAAAAGAATTGAATTGCTTCCTATATCCAGCACCAAAGTGTCAAGTGATGGTTGCAAATGGAGGAACAATAAATTGCTCTGGAAAGTGCCATAATATCAAGCTATCCATGGGAGAATATGTATTAACTAGCCCAATGCTTTCCAATCCAATGGGAGGTTCTGATGTTGTACTAGGAGTCCAATGGCTACAATCCTTGGGTACAATAGATTTTAATTTTCAATAAATTTTCGTTAAATTTTTTGCAGAAGGAAAGGAAGTTAAATTAAGGGGTATTGCAGGGAAACCGGGAAAGATAATTAGCTCTAACGGTATGACAAAGCTTCTAAAAAAGGAACAAAGAGGTGTAATTGCACAATTATGTTCGCTAGATGTTTCCACATCGAAATCATCTATTTCTCCAGATCTCCAAAAAGTCTTGGACAATGATTCCAAGGTATTTGAGACTCCCAAAGGTCTCCCACCTATTTGTGATCATGATCATGCTATTCATCTGATTCCAGGAAGTGTTCCTCCAAACATCAGGTTGTACAGATATCGCTATGCCCAAAAGAGTGAAATTGAACGTATGGTTGCAGAAATGCTAGAGGCTGGTATAATTCAACCTAGTCAAAGTTTTTTCTCTGCTCCAGTAGTATTGGTGCACAAGAAGGATGGATCATGGCGCATGTGTTCGGATTATAGGGAGCTCAACAAGCTCACTATTAACGATAAGTTTCCCATTCCTTTCATTGATGAATTATTGGATGAATTGCATGGATCAATTTACTTCACCAAGTTGGATCTTTGTTCAGGATATCATCAAATCAGAATGAAGACTGAAGACATTCTGAACACAACATTTAGAACTCATGAGGGTCATTATGAATTTTTGGTCATGCCTTTTGGCCTTACTAATGCACCTTCTACATTTCAAGGTTTGATGAATTCCATTTTCAAACCCTTCCTTAGAAAATTTGTGTTAGTATTTTTTGATGATATACTAATCTACAGCAAGTCTTGGAAGGATCATGTTGAACATGTTGATAGGGTACTACAACTATTGGAGGAGAAAAAATTATATGCAAAAAGATCCAAATGTTTCTTTGGAGTACAAGAGGTGGAATATCTGGGTCATATTGTATCTCATGAAGGAGTTAAGGTAGACCCTAGAAAAATTAAAGCCATTAAGGAATGGAAAATCCCCACATCCATAAAGAATCTGCGAGGATTTCTCGGGTTGACAAGGTATTATCGCAAGTTTGTTAAGAATTATGGGAGAATAGCAGCACCTCTAACAACATTATTGAAGAAAGATGCATTTTCATGGACTCCAGAAGCAACAAAGGCCTTCGAACATCTTAAAGAGGCAATGTGCCAAGCACTGGTCTTAACTACACCGGACTTCACAAAAACCTTTATTGTGGAATGTGATGCTTCAGGAAATGGAATTGGTGCTGTTTTAATGCAAGATGAAAGACCCATTGCTTTTTAAAGTCGTCCAATCAAGGGAAAGTTTTTACACAAATCTATTTATGAGAAGGAAATGTTGGCAATACTACATGCACTTAAGAAATGGCGACCCTATCTAATGGGAAGACACTTCAAGGTAAAAACGGATCATGATAGCCTTAAATACTTTTTAGAACAAAGATTATCCTTCGAAGAGCAACAAAAGTGGGTCACAAAGATGTTGGGTTATGACTTTGAAATCATCTACAAAAAAGGGAAGCAAAATGTGGTGGCAGATGCACTCTTAAGAAAGGATGAGGATGTGGAAGCATTGTTGTGTGCCATTTCTATTATCCAACCAGATTGGATAAACGAAGCAAGGGAGGAATGGAAGAATGATGAAGAAGTGTGGGCACTTATTCGAAAGTTACAACAAGATTCCAGTACATCTGATACATTTAGCTGGAAAAATGATTCATTATGGTATAAAGATCGCTTATACCTCCGTAAGAATTCCCAACTCAAACAAAAGATTCTTATGGAATTACACACTTCTCCCTTAGGAGGGCACTCAATATTTTTAAAAACTTACCACAGGGTTAAGAAGGAATTTTTTTGGGATGACCTTAAATCGGATATTCAAAATTTTGTGGCGGAATGTTTGGTTTTCCAACAAAATGAAGTTGAAACAATTAAGACCCTGGGTCTATTACAACCTTTATCCATTCCAAGCCAACGTTGGGAGGAGGTTTCAATGGATTTTATCACAGGTTTACCCAAGTCTGAGGGAAAGAGTGTTATCATGGTGGTAGTTGATAGAATTACCAAGTATGCACACTTTTGTGCATTATCACATCCATTTAAAGCCAGTACAATTTCTACTGCATTTATGGAAACAATTCAAAACCTACATGGAAACCCAAAGATTATTGTAAGTGACAGAGATCCCATTTTCATTGGAAATTTTTGGATAGAATTATTTTCTTGTCTCGGTACTCAGTTAGCTCATAGCTCATCTTATCATCCTCAATTTGATGGGAAAACTGAGATAGTAAACAAATGTTTGGAAGGATATCTTCGTTGCTTTGTATCTGATAAACAAACACAATGGGTCAAATGGTTGCCTCTGGCTGAATGGTGGTATAACACTTCCTTCCATACAGCAACAAAAATGACCCCATTTATGGCACTTTATGGATATCAGCCACCATCCATCACATCATATTTAAGAGAAAATTCTATGGTGCAAGTAGTGGAACATCACATCGAGCATCAACAACAAGTCCTGCAACTCTTAAATGATAACCTCGTGTTGGTGCAGAATAGAATGAAACAACAGGCAGATCAACATCGCAGCGAAAGAAGTTTTGATGTAGGTGATTTGGTATTCCTACAGCTACAACCATATAAAAAAATGTCCCTCAAGCAAGCTAAGAAGGATAATAAATTATCACCAAAGTATTATGGTCCGTACAAGATGTTGCAAAAGATTGGTACTATGGCATACAAATTGGAGCTTCCTGCAGCTTCTCGAGTGCACCCAATTTTCCATGTTTCATGTTTAAAGAAGGTTATAGGTGACAAGCTCCCAGTTCAAACAATATTGCCAGAACTTGATGAGGAAGGAAAACTTATATTGGAACCAGAAGCAGTCACAGAAACAAGAACTCAACAGCTACGGAATCGATCAATTTCAGAGTATCTCATCAAGTGGAAGAACTTATCCACTGAAGATTCCACATGGGAGGATGAGAATTTTATACAGAAGCATCCAGAACTACTCAAGCGTTGAGGACAACAATTTTTTGAAGGAGAGGGGCATGTTAGGTCCCTATAATACTAGTGATTACCCCATTACTATTGTATTTTTATCCCTTATTAATATTGTTATGCCCCTATTGTCCCCATATTGTTATTACTGTGCCCCATAGAATCCCTCTATTGTTATTTTTGTGCCTTTATATTGTTATTGTTAGGTCAGCTGGGTTATATTGTGACTCCTTAGACTCCTATATATAGAAAGGAGGTTTTTTCATTTGAATCATCAATGAATCATTCATTTGTGTAATGTAAAGTAGGTTGCCCCCTCGAAGAGGCTGAATTCTAAGGCGTTGATCTATCTTTTCTATCTTTTTGTGAGCTGGTTTCATAACATGGTGGGGACTATAGGGCATGCCAACACATGTTAGGAAAGTGTTATGATGTGTTAGTGCATTCCAACATGTGATTGGGTGTCCTAGTCATGGTAAGATGTTCTCGGTACAAATATGTTCCAAGACATGCAAGGTGCCCAGGAATGTTAGTGTGTGCCAAAGCATGTTAAAGTGTGCCAGGATTGTTCAGGAGTGTTAGGTTTCTCTCATTAATAGAACTGATAGAGCTTGATTATGTATTAAATAATATAGTTCCTACACACACTAGTGGAACTCTATGTAAAGGTAATTTTCTACATAATAAACCTAATAGAGATGAATCATGTGTTGACTCATCGAAAAACTCTATTTTCATTACTTGAGGGAAATGATACACACTAATTACTTCTTAACAAATTAACTGACTCTAACTACTATGGCATTGGACACATAATGAAAAAGACATTACAATAATTCTCTTAAATCGTTATCTTTTGAAAAAAAATATAGCAAAAGGCACATAGTGTCATAAAAAACTCATTGGAATGATCAATGATGAACATTTTCTGACCGTCACCAAAAGCAACCAAAAATAGCATTGGTGAGGGTTAATAAAATATCATCACTAGAAGTGTCACCAAATAGAGAATTAGTGATGGACCTTTAACGACCCTCACCAAAAGTGTCATTGAAAATGGCTTTGATGACAAACCTCAAAGGACCATCACTATATACACTTACAACAACACATTTTTAAGGACCGTCACCATATGCGACATTGATGATGGACCTTAAAGGTCCATCACATGCATTACCCTCACCAATTTCGTTTTCTTGGTAGTGATATGTGTTCCTTATGCTTGTAGTCCATGTGCGTGTTTCATTTGCATGGTTTTGATCATGTTTGTAGTGATGTCGTCGTGTGAAGATCGATGGTGTTTTTGTGGGATGTGTCGTCATGAGTGTATGGTTGTATATGCATTTGTTATGCATGTTAGTGTCTATATGTTGTTATGCATGCATTTTCATGGTGAATGTTGTTGTGCATTGTATGCAATTAGGTCATCATGAGGTTATTGTTATGTTATTATGCTAATGGTTTGAATGAGTTAAAGAAGGAGATGCATATCATCAAAGTGAAGTTGCAACATTGGACCTTGAGGCAAGAACATGTCATCATACCAGTTTTTATGTTGGGCATACAGGTAGGTAAGTTAAGTATTTTTATATACATTATGGTTATGTCAATGCCTTTCATTCTATTGATGTTATGGTCACATACGTGATAGATGTTAGTTGATTAGTGTAGTCACATGCACATGTGTCGAATAGTCATGAATGATAGTAAGCTGTGGTTGTATACATTGCTATTGTTGTTTTAGGTTAGATAACTTGGTGATTATGTTATATGTTGTTGATGAGTAT
The DNA here is from genome assembly GCA_031772625.1 of Pinus tabuliformis. Lineage (NCBI taxonomy): Eukaryota > Viridiplantae > Streptophyta > Pinopsida > Pinales > Pinaceae > Pinus > Pinus tabuliformis. Next base: position 370,442,319 of record CM062814.1, read on the forward strand.
GTTATAGGTTAACTTGTTGTTGTTATATGATAGTTAGCTTGATGAAAAGGTTATATGTTGTTGATGAGCATGATATATAACTTGTTGTTCTTATATGCTAGTAACTTGATGATTAGGGTTATTACATTAAGATCTTGATGTTATATGTATCATGCTAAATTGTATTGGCCTATGAATATGGTTAGCATTATGAAATTGAAGTGTGGGTTACTATGTTGTGATATTATGCCATACTAATCTAGACTGACTATGAAAATGTGATTATTATGTATGAATGATAAATGTTTATGAGTTTATGATGTGAACATGTTAGCTAGTGACTATTATGGTTATCATGGCCTTATATATGTTTGAGTTCATATGTCATGAAGACAAGATTACCTCCCCTGAGATACATTAAGGTATGAGTTTTCTTATGTCGTATATTTGGTGCTTGACTGTTTGATTATATCATCTAGTTGATTAATTTAACATGGTATGTTTGCAAGTTGGTTGGATGTTTGATGAGTTGCACAATATGAATATGTGTTCAAATGATATTCTTTTAAGATGATTGTACTAACACATATGTGTCAACACAGTTGGTATGTACTTGAATCTAGTAAGTGACAATTGTAGTATTATGTTTAATGACTATGAGTTGACTATGGATTATGATATGATTGTTAGTCTTGGTAAAGGTTGATTTCAAATTAGTATATGTGTTGCCTTGATCATTGGAGCAGGTGTTTGACATGTGTGAGAAGTTGCAGGGTAACATGATCAGTATTATCATGACAAGGTAATATTTGATTTGCTTACATAACTAATAGTTGGGTGATGTGACAGTGCATAGTAAGACTCAATTGCAGCAAGGAAAAGGTCAAAGAAAGGAATTGGGAAAGAATTGTTTTGGATATGTTTGGAAACCATAACTCCAAACAAGTGAGTGCTTTTAATATAGGAAGTCTTATTAACTTTAATCTTGTATGAAATTATGTGGGTATGTTTTATATTAATGGACATGTATTTGACATGTATAACTGTTGGTGTCTATTTATAGGTGTATCTATTAAGGGAATTGGAGTCCCTTGAGACATGGCATGGATGTGTTCAGTTGCAAGAAATGTACTTGGCATAGAAAGGCAATGTATTTGATGTATTGTTATGTTTATTTATGCACTGACAGTTATGTGTTTATGGTAGTGTGATGCACGGAGTTGCATGGCAAGAGAATTTTCCATGAAATATTGTAGAAGGCTCAAGTTGAGCTTTCCTTGGGAACCATGGGATTGAGTCACGGTTTCTGTTGTTAGTCTTGTGCTTTTAGTCCTTGGTGATTTGTTTATCTCAATTGTGGTTTTGTTTATGACTGGTGGAAGGCATTGTCACTTTGTTATGGTGTCGTGTTGTTATTTGTTTTCACGATCTTCTTCTTGTTTGTTTCTTATGCTTTGCTTTTATGTTTTGAGTCTTGGGAATTGGTTTGGGAAAGAGGAAAGTTAATGGAGCCCAGGAGAAGCTGATTGAAACCCATTAGGAAATATAAGACTCAGGTGAAGTCGGTTAATGTATAAGGGTGGTTGAAGGCAAGAGTATGACAACTAGTTGGAATGGTTAGGTCCATTGGTGTAAATGGATATTGGCTGTACAACCATGAGAAAGGTAATCAAGAAAGGTAAGGTGAATGGATTTGAGGCATCATATGCCTTAGATATTTTGGGAAGGATTGTTCTCAATGTTGTGTGTGGTGTGCAAAGATAAAGGGATTTCTCTTAACCTTGACCTTATAATATCTGGTAATTATGCTATGCTCATGATTATGATAATGCTTATATACGTATGTATTCCATGCCTGACAGGGCCATCATTGATCATGATTGTTTAATGCTAATATTTATATGTATATAAATGCATGTATGTATTTCACTGTCTGATAGGGTTGTTAGGGATCATTATGTGGAGGAATGATTGCTTATGCAGGTGAAGGGCATGAAAGAGGTTCTTGGTCTTACGGGGAACCAAGTGGGAAGAGTAGCCTCGAAAAATATATGAGGTTAGTATCATGTGGTTATGACTTGATATTATGTTATTATACTATTTCTATATTTACGATATGATAGGTAACACTGAAGGATACATCAATGGAATGAACGTAGTGTGGTCTACGTCATGCTGGGACAAACATGGATAAGACACTGGAAGTAAGGTTTCTTGGTAGATATAGTGTGTTTTTGGATGTGTGATACTATTGTTGTGCATATGTTGTATATGTTATGCATGTTGAATCTCTGATGGTGTCACATACGGTCTTGTGTATATATAGTGTGTACATGTTTTTTATGCAATGTTATGTACATGGTGGTACAAATAGTGTTGTGTGAATGTTTCGTATGTAGTGCTGGGTATAGATGGAATTATGTACATGTTCGATATGAGGTGTTGTGTATATGTTGTACTGTGTTCATGATGGATATGTGTGTTGTGCACATGTTGGATATGTAGTGTTGTGTAAATAGGGTGCTATGTACATGTTGTATATGCAATGCTATGTACATATGGTTTTTTGGGCATGTTCTACATATGCTGCTATGTACATATGATGTTGTGTGCATGATTGTACAAGTGGTGTTGTGGGCATGTGGTTCCATGTACATGTTGTAAATATGGTGTTATGTGCAGGTGGTGTTGTGTACATGTCGTGCAAATGGTGCCGTGTACATGTGATGTTTTGTACACATTGTGCAGGTGGTGTCATGTACATGTGTTGTTGTGTACACATTGCGCAGGTGGTGTTGTGTATAGGTGGTAACGTGTACATATTGTACATGTGGTACTAGTGTACATGTGGTATTATGTGCATGTCATACATGTTGCGTTGTGTACATACAGTACTACGTATATGCATTGTGTAGTCATGGCATCGTGACATGTGTATTGATTATGTTGTATGTTGTGTACGTATATGTATTGTGTTTTACATTGGGTGTAGGTAGATGTATTGTGTGGTGGTGTACACTGGATGTAGGAGTATGTATTATATTGTGTTGTACATGGTGTATAGGTGTATGTGTTGAATGCCAAGTGTAGGTGCATGTATTGCATGGTCTTGTATGTCATGTGTGGTTGTATGTCTCTGATGCACACTATGTGTATGTGCACATGTTTTAGGAGAAGGTATTGGGTGTTTGTCGAGGGTGGTAACCAATCTGGTGTGAGTACGAAATAAGGACAAAGGTAGAGTCTAAGGATTGATTAAAGGATAAGTATCACTATTTTATTTCAGTTTTATTATGCATGTGATCTATAATTTTGGTTTATGATGGATACATGTGATTTATGATTTTGATCTATGATGGTTTTATTTTGAGCTAACCTGATGTGATATGTTTATACATGATGATTTGGTCAAATATTCTATATTGACTTGTTGTGATAGGAAGCGAATAGGATTGCAAGTATACCTTATTGGCGGGCAACCAATGAGGTATGATTTGAATTTATTTGAATTTATTTTGAATCTAATCAAAATTATTTGCTTGGTACAGGAAAGCATGAAATGCCCAGTTGGCTGGTTGAAACCAACTACAAGAATTAGTAGCGACAACAAATAGAATTGGAAAATGCAGCAGTATATTGGTAAAGTATTCAGCAGCAGGGCCATTATGGGACACTAGTACTCAATAGTGTCTATTGATTTCGATGAGCATGCTATGAACGGTGTGATGGTTTGAGGTAGGGATATGCCTTGGTTTTTTTATCTTCCGATGCAAGGAAGCCTTGCCAAGGGATGGATTTACCGTAATGGGGGTGCAAAGGAACCTAGAAGGTGTGTGACTGCATGAAAGGGGGTGACCGGATTGTCTAAGGGATCGTGTAGTAGAGAAGGAAAGGTTGTGGATGGATTTTTTTTTTGTCATTAGAATTTATATATGGAATCATATGCACATTGGGAGTGTTCCATGAAACAATGAGTCAGTAATTTTTCATTGAGAGGAAAATCGGTGTTGGATTGTTGCCCTAGAAATTGGAGGCATATTCGACCTTGCAGTGGATTATGGAATTCGTGGGAGGGAGGTTAATCCTGGTATTACTTTGAGGGTGGAGGCGTGAGCCTTTAGACTCCCTTGTTGCGGATTAAGGCATTGTATTTTTTTATTTGTTGGTTGAGAAAATGTGCATATGTTTATATGTTTGTATTATTGTAAATATTGTATCAAGATGCATTTATAAAGCTCCATAGATAGTATGATTATTTGTTGGGTGAAGCAACTGTATATGTGGTTATTATTATAAATATCGTAATGAGATGTGTTATAAAGCTCCATTAAATGGTATGTTTGTCATGTTTTAGCAGATGGTCATTGTAAATACTGCAACAAGATATGTTATAAAGCTCCATGGGCAGTATGTTCTGTTTTCATAGGTTTTCTAGTTTGTAGGTTTCATTGAAAATCGAGGATGGTGTTTCCCCAAGGGGATGGTTTCGTAACAAACCTGGTTAAAAATTTATGTAAAAATATATAAGACCACGGTCATGGGACATGTATTCCAAGCTAAATGGTGGGAAAAACATCATAGTGGGTGTTCATTCAGTTTATTATGGCTAAGTAAATTGGCATTGCCTTTGGAAAGGCATGAGGCATTTATTGGCATTTTATTTATGAAATTAAAAGGAAGGTGAAAGTTCACAGGTTGCATGTGAGGAGGAAATTGAAGGAGAATAAGGGAAAATGAAGAAAATAGAGGTCTTTTTAATAAAAAAGCTTATGAGGATCAATGGGTAAGCCTGGTCAATGTAGGCTTGGTCAGTGTAAGCTTGGTTAGTTCAGTTTTGGTGGAGCTCTCTTCTATTCTTTGTCTCTCATACTCTTGGATACTTAGAGTTTTCTTGGAGCACGCTTGGAGAGTGTGGCATGCTTGGATCAAGAAGGAAAGGGAAGAGTAGGAAAGTGCAAGAGAACATTGGGATCAACAACTACAATGAGTTTTTCTTGCAGGTACCGAGTTTCATGTATGTTTTTCTCACTAGTTTTGGAATGTATAGCACATGCATGTGGTTTATTGGTCATCATCTATCACTGGCATGGAGGATTTCCTGGATTGATAGTGTACTTTCCTAGCCTTTCCATTTCCTGGATAGCCATGGCGTTGTTGGTTTAATTCTTCATTTTTATGGTTGGTTCTCATGTTTCTTTTAGCTTGGGTTGAGTTACTAATTTCCTGGAAGCCTTGGTTGTAACAAACGTCTGGAAGCCCTGTAACAGCTTGGGTTCAGTTACTATTCCTAGAAGCATTGGTCCGAAAAACACTATGGAAGCCCTAGGTGGGTTGAGTTACTAGTCCTAGAATCCCTAGTTGGACAGATGCTCTGGAAGCCCAGAATAAGTAGTGGGTTGAGTTACTAGTCCTGAAAGCCTTGGTTAGAACAAACACTCTCGAGCCTTGGAAGGCTTGGGTAGAGAAAAATCTGATGATGGTTTTGTGATGTCCCACCATGAGGTGGAATCATTGTTTGATGGGTTGAGGTGGTTGGCCTCTGGAAGCCCTAGATGGTTTATGATTGATGTGTTTTATGAGATCCCACATTCATTCTTGGAATATGGCACGGGGTTGACTAACTGAAAGAAATATTTGGTTCATCCATGTCTATGGTCGGGTGGTATGTGGAAGTCTCGAACCTATTCAAATTTTCCTATGCTTAATAAAAGCTAATTTCTCTTGCTTTTGTACTTATTTATATGCGGATTTAATGGTTGTTATCTCACTATTATTTTCCTGGTTTTAAGTTGGTTATAAGCATGGTAAATTGACTGGTTCATGTCATGGTTATTTCATGTATTTACTTGTAATTTTTAAAATCATGGATGAAATATGCAATTTACATCATAAAAGTTCAAGGGAGAAGGTGATGATCCTTCTTTTCATGTCTCGTAAGAGTTTTCAGTCATTCATGCTTTTTCTTGTATGCTAGTCCTGTAGATTGTATTGATGCCAAGTGTTTCATAGAATGTCAGTCCTGGTCGACGATTGTCAAGCCTAGTCCTAGAGTTACTTTTTGGTTTATTAGTATTGTCATCGTGTGTTTATGGATTTCAAAACTTACAACAAGTTCTGGGAAATGTTTGGAATTCTAGGCTTGAAAAGTGCCTTAAATCCCATGGACCTTGGCACATGTCTACTAGAAATAGTTCCTGGACGTAGGCATGCAGGATTTTGGGAGCGTAAAGAGCTCTCTAGACACTATCATGCCCATAGCATGTGAGCATCCAAATGTTTAATAGCTTAAAAACATAGTGGGACCAAGGGGCTAGTTAGTAGAAAGGTTGAGATGGTTCCTAGGGGATCCTATTGTTGATGTTGAAGGTCTGTATGGTGTGTTTCCGTGAGTTCCACTTCCTTAACATGACTTAGGAGGTCGAATCATATCATAATAACTTATCGTCACATGTTTACCCCGGTTTTCTAGTTACTTGGGTAGATGTGGGAGGAGGGTGTACATTTTTCTTTTTGATGATCATCTCATCCAAGGAGTAATACTTTCTGTATCGTGCCACTAACCAGGCTATGTTTTTCTCTAGTTTCTCTTCTATATTTAGAACTTGATTAGAAAAAATAGTCATACATTAGTTCCTATGTGATGATTCTAGGGACTTCTATTGAACCTTGAGGATATTCTTTGATCCATTGTTCTAGTTGGTTTATAGCATTCAATACTCCTTGTAGCTAAGTTACTCAGTCCTTGGCTAGCTCCCAAAGATGTAGTAGTTAGGTTGAAATATCCCACATAAATTGTAGGCATGGGGACACTTGCAATACTAGAGAATTGTAGGACTCATGTGCTTCTGAAGTACATTCTTTATAGTCTTAGACCATGATGATCATTTCTTTCATTGTCTTGGTCTCTTCTCTTAGAAATTTACCCTACTACTCTAATGTAATTATCTATGCATATTTATTCTCTGATTTCTTCATGAGATCCCATACATTTATCTCAGTGGATTTAGAGAATTGCATGCCTATTAAGGCCATGCAAAGTAGGTCATTTCTGGTATAAGGAGTTAAGGACCTCTTGTAGTAACTCATACTGGTGGTAGATGTGGCATAAATTTTTTCTTCTTTATATGCTTCATGATTGTATTTGGGCTATGATCGAATGTAAACTTGTTGAAATTAATTACCTTCTTCCTCTTTTCTAACATGATTCCTATCCTTTCCATTACTATGTCACATCATATGATCTATGTAACTATTAGTGGCACTAAGTCAATCCCCATGGAATTTGAATCCTAATGAGCTTTTGGTTCTGGTTATTCTTGCTAAGCCTATAGGGTTTCTTCCTTTTCTTTAGCCTCTACTTCATCTTGAAGTTTTTTATCATTTTATTCTTACATTTCCCTTTATTCCTCAACTCTTCTTTCTTCCTCATCTCTTCTTCTACATTCCCTCTCTTTCCTCATATTATCCTCCTCTCATTCCTTGAGCTCAATTTATTGACCTATGTTAACAACTACCTGGGTTTCTGCCTATTCTTCCTTTATCTTTCTTCGTGTTCATTATAGATGCTTATTGATGAGATAATTTCTCTTAGACTAATGTTTCTATTTTTTCCTGATCCTTTCCTTTTTTTGTTTGAGAAGGATTGTAACCTACTCATGCAATAACTTTTGTGAAATTTAAAGAACTTGTTTTCTTCTCTTCTTCTGCCCAAGTCTTTGACTAATAATCTCACATTTACTTTCATGACTTTCATGACATTTTATTATATATCTAAGGTCATACCTATGGAAATTTATATCCCCAATGTGGAAAATCATCAATGTCTCATAATCTTCTTTATCTCTCTTCAACTCCTTTAACTAATATGCTCCTAGGTGTAAAGGCATGTATTTCCAAGGATTCTTCTTGGTTTGCAATAGTGATCAAACTACCCCTATGTTAACTTGATAGGATATTTCTTGAAGCACATCAGAGTCTATTACAAATTTGGGAAGTAGGTGGAGAGGTTCTATTGCTCCAAATATTATGCCATAAGTTCCATCATGGTCCACAAACTAGAAAAAAACTAAGACCACTACTTAATTGGACCTTTCAAACATACACAAAGTGAATTCATTGAATAAAGGTCCATAGAATGGCACTAGAAAATATTGGAAAATCATTTGTTGGGCCCACAAATTGTTCCTTTTGTTATTCCCTTTTCCCAACTTGAGACTACCTTAAGTACTCTATATTTCCCTTTTTAATGAAAATACCCTATTCATTATAATGTTTTTATTAAGGAATGGAAATGCTTATAAATCATGTTATTCAAGTGATAATTTAGATTCTTAAGTAGTCTCTACCTATTTTTGGGTTGTTTATGTGTTGGTCTGGAGAAATTACATTTCATTGGTTGTAGATACTCAAAGGATGCAAACCATTACATGAATTTAGATTTTTTGTTACTCCAGGGGTTGCTACTTGCAAGACCATAACATATCATTTATGTCACGTTACTAGAGCTTGAGCATCTAGTCTTTAACCGATGCTCAAGTGGGAAAGCGACAAAGGGACCAACCTAACAGTAAATAGGATCTGAAGCCACCATGACAATTAGGAGTCCATTGTAACAAGCTACCTTCTTTTGAATTATAGATGTAATAGTATAAGATATATGTAACATATTGTTGTATTAATGTGTACTAATTAGTTTTGATATTCGCTTTGGTTGTCACTCATCCAATTTGTATAAATTCAAGCGCTTTCATGGTTATTGTTGTTGAATATTTTCTAGAGGAAGGGGAATATAATCTTCTCAGCCCTTATTGGTGAAGGAAGGGCCCCCTTCACTTATCAGGTGTTGCAACTTTGTTATTATTAATATTAATTGAAGTGTATCCGATTTTTTTTTTTTTTTTTTTTTTTTTCTAGTTTTTAGATTGTATGAATAGTTTCTGTTTAACAACAATTGGTATACGTGTTTGCTACTCAATGGAGACTATAGATTCTTGGTGATGGTGTGATTGAGAGCTAATAATTGTTGAGTTTTCAAAGTACAACATGGTTAATTTCATATTTCTTATAATGTTTTTTCTCATTGCTTGTAGCACTATCTAGCTCGTGATTAATTGATTATTTTATTTCCTGTCATTCATGAATAATTTAGCACTGATTACTCATTACTTTTACTCATAACAATTTGGTGATGGTTTACAGTTGAGATGTTACTTGCAGAAGATTAGTTTGATAAGATAGGGCTTGAATTGCCATGTGGTGATTTCATTGTTTCTTTCTTGGCATAAAACTTGTGATTGATTTAGAATTTGATGCTTTTATTGAATCATCTCAAATTCGTATTTTGATCGTTTCAGTGTGATTGAATTTGTATGTGTTAATTTCTAAAATACATGACCATTGGACAACTAGCAATTAAAAACATCTCTCGTCTGCATATATTTTTCACACAACCTTGAAATAGCAAGATGATCATTGTTTTGAAAAAGTAAATGCGATATGTTTTAGTTGCCTCCAGTAGAAAATTGTAGGTATTGACATTTTTTGCATTGTTGTCGGGGAAGTTGTAAGGGCATGGGTAACTGATATAGTGGTTGATAGTTACATCATTCTTGGAACTATTGGGGCCTATGTTATGAAGACAAGATGGGAATCAACCTACACAGTTGAGCACCTATCTCCCTATAGGAACCAAACATGGTAGCCTCTTGTCCCATTGGTAGCAGAATAACTAGATTGCATGAATGAAACATATAGGAGTGTATGACTAGAGGTAGGAAAAACCAGTAGAAAAATAACAACCCTATAGGTAAGAAAGGTCACAAACAACAAGACTTGGGGAGGAAGACATATATACTTGATATAATTTCAAAGGCATAAGAAAAGTCTCATTACACTGCGATACCCAGTCATACAACCATATTAAGTGGACATTCTACCAAAACAGTTGAGGCCAGACCTAAGAGGAAATTAATGTATCAAAAAATAATTTACGAGATTGTAGAATCTGAACAACCAACTGAAATATAGGAAGAATTCAAGGAATATATATTAAGACTTGTTGGGATGGGGTCCATGGGTCAATTTTGTTAAGTTTTGGGAAAATTTTGTAAAATATTTTGTAATGAATGTAAAGTCTCCACGAAATGTGGAAGTGGAGTGAAAAGTTAGTAAAAGTCAAAGGGGCTTTAGTCCCTTAGTTGGGTAGGTGATAGAGTTGTTTTGAGACTTTCCCATGGTTTGCAGACCATGGTATTGTAAAGAAAATGCTATAAATAGATGAGTCAGAGTGAGTTTAAGTAAGAAATCTAATAGTGATGAATCATTGTAAGGGAAAGGTATTAAGGGATGAAAGGTTTGTTTCCTGTACTTAGGTGAAAGGGGAAGGCTCTTGGAGCTGAGTGTGCGGATACCTTGGTAAGTCCATAGGCTGAGTCTGCAGGCCCTTGCAGCTGAATGCACAGGGATAAGAAGTCTATAATTGAACGTTTATACTTAATAAACACTGTTTGAGATGATTTTGATGCATCTGTGCCTTATTAATTACTTCTGCTAAACTTTATGTATCTTTGCTTTGTGGTATGTTTTATATTAATTAATGCTTATTTAATGCATGAAACTAATAGATCTGTAATCATTTTGCATGTTGAGAGTAGTTAGCTATGTTCATGAAGATCTGGAAGCCATTTAGATAGATTTGTAGTAGTTGACTGTCCAGAAGGGATAAAGTTGCGCGAAGGTAGATCTATGCCATAAGGATATCAAGAAACCAACACACAGGCCTTTGGATGTAGAAGCTTGGTTCTAGCATCCCCCAATATTGCTTCGGGTGAGAATGCAGCCTGCACTATGCAGGTTTTTTCCGAAAGGGCCAACAGTTAGATTTTTGTTGGTTGGCATAGATAACGTTGAACATGGGTCAAGCCCCATCAAGCCAACAAATGGTTTCATTTCCAGGATAGAGATCTATCTGAGGAATGTGTGATGTCGAATAACTGGTTCCCTACTAATAAGGAAATCGAAAAGTGGCTCGATCAGAAATTGCATGTTTTTGCAGCTTATGAGAACAGAAACTCGCAGTTATCCAAGGAATAGTGGTTGGATAGATACATGTACACAAACAAAACTAGAGCCTTTTTTTGTTTCTTCCCTTGTGAATTACATGAGTGGTTGTCTAAATTATTGGACAGTTAGGGTGTGTGGAGGCTTGGCGGCCTTATTGTGTGGACTCTAGAGCTGGTGAAGTGCTTGGAAGCTTCAGAAAATAACATCATGAGGGTTGTCAATAACTGGATTGATCGTATCTTAGGAGGATTCATAAATGAACTTGCGATTGATATGACTATTAGTTACAGTGAAGCAGAGCATAGACTCTTCAAGGGACCGTGAGTTAAGTACTTAAAAATCTCTGAAAACTTGGATGAAGATGTTGTTGTGTGAATAACGAGTTATGCCATTACCTTGATGTTTGGGACTATGTGAATCAGAAAACTTTTAAGAAGGAATGAAGAATCAGGCTCTGAATACAGTCTGCTATTAGGATCCTCTTCTAGCGACGATGAAGGGACTATTTTGAATACACTGTGAAGCGCGTTGCAAATAGTAAGTCAAGGTATCCTGAGGATACTTCTTCCATCCACTCCACCTCCACCTCCACCTCTTCCGCATACTCCTACACCTTCACCTCCATCTCCACCTCCACATCAACCATTCAACATGGTGAACGCAATGAAGATGTCAATCTTTAAAGGGGTAGGAAGCGAAGACACCGAAAAATTCTAGTTTGTTGCAATTTTTTTGTGGAAAGTGCAATATATTATTGATGATAATTTAAAGAAAGTGTAGCTGGTCACAACGCTACAGGATAAGGCACTAACTTGGTGTATTAAATTTTGTCAAGATAGACCTAGCATGACGTTGGAAGAGACTCAGTAAGTGTTGAACAATGAGTTTAAGAAGCCTAAGTCTCAGGCACAGTTTGTAATAGAGTTTAAGGAGATACATCAAAAGGTAAATGAGTCCTTGTGGGATTTAGATCAGAGGTTAAAATACCTTATCCGATAGGCTAATATGAACATCACGGATGATCAATAGAGAGACTGGTACATTGCTTCATTGTTGCCTCATCTAAGATTACCATTATCATACCAAAAGATAGGAATTCAAGTAGAGGTTATGGAGACTGAGATGAGGTTGGAAGCCTCACCAGTACAAGATACAAATGTTGGAGTACAACAGATTCAGTTGTAGTTGGCAAGTCTGCACATGGAGTTTTAGAGCTTAAAGACGGGGAAGGAACCTCAACCAAAGTTGCGCACTGAAGTATGGTGTATAATATGCAAAGAAAAGGTGCCTTGTTTATCAAAATTACTTGATTGGAGGAGGTCACGTGCCTCTAAAACTTGATAACACTCCAGGACCAAGTATGGGAGTACCATTATGGTGCATTATTTGCTAGATAGCTGGGAAGCATGAAACTAATAATTGTCATATCTTGCAAACATTTTTTCAGACATTGCAACAATTGTTTCGTACTTTCTGTAAAACGGTTGGACATGATGAGTGAAACTGCTAAAGTTATGAACTGATGATGCAAAGGACCCTTACCTATCGAATGCAGGCAAAAAATTGGCCTCAGGATCAGGGCGCAGGTGCAGTGCACGGAGGATTTCAAGGACACGGAAGAGGAAGGGGAAGAGGGGCTAGCAGAGTTTGTGGATAGGTTATTTTTATAACCGTGGCAAAGCTGGACATTTTGCGGGCAGCTTTCAGAACCCAATGTATCCACCTTGTTAATATTGCAGATAGTTTGATCATGTAATAGAAGATTGCCTAGTGTTGATAGCTAGGATGGAGGAAGAAAAAGATGCAACAACCTACGCAAAACATCCAGATGATGAGGGCGAAGCCTTGCGAAGAAGATCACAATATTAATATCGTAACGTGCGGTGGTATGGCCATGGGAGAAGATAAAGGAAGGCAACCAGAGACTGAAGGATGGGTGTGCAAGGTTGCTGAAAAATAAATCGAGTTTGACCTCAACCAAGCTAAAGAAACTTTTATGGAGGTGAAGAAGAATTTTGTTGAAGCTTCTACATTAGGGAGTCAAAAGAAATCAGCTGGAAATAGTGAAGTGCATGATTTAGATCCCTCACTACTAGCCACTTTTCTAAAAACTTGTATGAAGTCGTTGAGGGATAAGAAAGTAGTGGAAGGGCTCCAGGAGCTAATTGACAATTGTACAAGAAAAATTAAGTTTCCTTCAGAACAACAAGTTGTGAGGAAACTGGGTAAACATAAGAAGCGAACAGGGTACGAGATGAGGCTGATCGCGCAGATTGGAGAATATGAAATGGATCAAGTCATCCTAGATTTGGGTTATGATGCGAACGTACTACCTAAATAGATATGGGAAAGGATGGGGAGACCTGTGCTACAGTGGTCTCCTATACAGCTACGCATGACCAATCAACGTAAGATCCTTCCCATGGGGTGCCTCTATGGGGTAACAATAGACATTGAAGGAGAAATTTCTCTTGCTGATTTTGAAGTAATTGAAATAGTGGATGACAACAATCCTTACCCCATGCTACTAGGAATTGATTGGGCCTTTGAGAAGAAGGTGCTTAGGGTTATTGTGCCACTAGATCCTATTGAAGGAGCGTGGTACATTGAACCGGTTTACGACTATGTGGAGGAAGATGACTTGGATCAAATATACAAGATTACTACGCATGATGAAGACTGGATTAATCCCACTATAGATGGACGGATCACGTGGCATAGAGACATCTCCTGCACCTCATAGTCAGATGAAGAGCTCAAACACTAGCAAAATAGATTACATGAAGTATCTACGCTATGTTGCAATATGATGACAAAATAGTTGCGGTGCGTATCAATGGAGGTAAGGAATATCCCTCATTATGATGGCTTAAATGATGTTAATTTATTTTTGGATGAGTTTGAAATAGAGGTGCCTGAGGAACATTGATTCAAGGCACTTGCTCTGGAACTATGCAATACTCCTACCCATTGGTCGGGTACGCATAAGGATAGCTTTGTTGACTAGAAGAAATACAGGTGAATGATGAAGCTAAGGTTTGGTTACACTAATACGTGGATGACTGAAAAATATAGTGGGAAGGATGATCTGAATGAGAATTTGGCATCGTGGAATGAAGCATGGGGCAAAGAGCCACAAAAGTAATGGGTGCATATCTTTTGTCATACCCTAGATACTATTCCAATGAATTTGTATTTAGCAACAGAGCTACACCACGGGACAACCGAATGGGATATCTTGAGGGAAATTTTCTTATTAACCTTCAACTTTGAGGATGGATTTGAGTGCATTGATGAAGCGCTCTAGGAAATCAAGGATGTTATATTTAGAATCCTTGGAGAGTCAGTAGAATGGGTTCAACTAGACTAGAGTACCCAGCTTCTCCATGCACTAGAGTGCTACAATGTGACTATAGAAGAAGAAGAAGAGGATCCACAGAAGATCAACATTCCAGAGACTGAAGGACAACACGAGGTTGAAGGCCATAAAGCAGCAAACCCTGCTATATGATAACCTTTGAAGATCAGGAAAGCAAACATTGGTCTGATGTGCAGCCTCTGTTTGCAAAGATAGGTGATTATTGGGAGGAAGACACAGTTGATAAAGTTGGGGAACTTCTGCACGAATACTAGGACTTATTTCCTACTAGGTTCTCGGACCTGAAAGGAATAGTAGGCGATTTGGGAGTTATGAAGATCACTTTAAAGCTCGATGTGAAGCTCATAAAATAGAGACCTTAACATCTAAATCCTAATTATAAGGAGAAGGTTTGCAAAGAGTTGGACAAAATGATAGAAGCTGGAATCATTGAGCCAGTAGAAGAGTTTGATTGGGTAAGTCATATGGTTGTGCAAGAAAAGAAGCAACAAGGTGAAATCAGGATATGCGTGTAGCTGAGAAAGCTTAATGATGCATGCATTCATGACCCATTTCCAACCCCGTTTACAGGTGAAGTTTTGGAGAATGTTGGAGGGCAGGAATCTTATTCGTTCACTGATGGGTTCTCAAGGTACCATTAGATTAATATTGCACCAGAGGATCACAACAAGATGACCTTCGCGGCGGAGTGGGATGCTTCCAGTACATAGTGATTCCATTCATATTGAAAAATGCGCATGTGATCGTTTGAAGGGTTGTAATTGCAGCGTTCAAAGAATTCATCCATAAATTCTTAGAAGTGTATTTTGATGATTGGACTGTGTTTGGATTGGTAAAGTTCCACGTTTCAAGTCTGCGCCTTATATTTGATACTTGTCACAGATACTAAATTTCTCTAAATTTAAAGAAGTGTATATTTTGTGTGCCTTATGGGATATTCCTCAACCATTTGGTCTATAAATAGGGATTAGTGGTAGATCCAACAAAGATTGAGGTGATTTTCAATTTAGAGTTTCTGAATAATGTAAAGCAGTCATGTGCAATGCTGGGCCACACCAACTATTATAGAAAGTTTATCAAAACTTATGCATAGATAACTACATCTATGGAGAAGCTAGTGAAGAAAGACGTGACCTTTTGTTGGAATGAAGAGTGTTAGCATAGTCTAGATGTATTAAAGGAAAAGATGGTGACTGCGCCCATTTTGGTATTCCCAGATTGGAGGAAATAATTTCCTGTTCACGTGGATGCCACTTGTATTGCATTAGGTGTGGTATTGACCCAGCCAAATGAAGGCGAGATAGATGTTATAGCTCCAAATATCACCCTTGGTATTTGTGATGCTTGGTTTATGGCCTAGGGCAACCCATCCTTCCATAATTGGTCCAAATATTTAAAAAACAGTGTTTTACTCCCTGTACGCTACTTTGCCCTGTGATAAAAGCATGTACACGCAGGTTCGCCTATACCCAACCTGCGTATATGTGTTAAAACACTTAAAAAAATTAAATTTCCTTAATGATGGGTGGAGTTCATGGGTTTTACCTGTTGATTACGTCCTAGTTCCCGTGGCCCAACTGTTTCCCAACTAAAAAACTAATTGGGAGAGGTATAAATAGACTTCTATGGGAAGGCCTTAAGGAGGAGAGAAGAGATAGAATTACTTTATTGAGATTATCCCCTAACCATTTCTGAAGTATCCTTGTGCTTCAAGCACTTCCCCAAGTTTAGGAAACCCTTGTTTCCTTGAGTGTTGATATTCTCCCACTTGCTTGAGATATCATGGTATTGGTTATGGAAGGAGGCTTTTGAAGACTGGGACTGGACGGACCTGGAGGACAGTTCTGCTTGGAGTCGGAAGAAGAAGACTCAGGTGAACTCTTTCTGTGTTTATTATAATTTTCTACAATAAAAAGAAATGATGTCTTGTTCCTGAGATTGACCTTGTTTATGCATCAGATGTTGTTGTAATTCATGTATGAATGATTATTTTCATGTATAACTAACCATTTGCTTACATGATATAAAGTCGGTTTCATTAAAATGCTTTATCTATATGCTGCTATGTACGTTTGGATTGGTTGATTTGCAGATTCGAAGATCATCAGGAGTTGCAGAGGGTCTGAACCCTGCTGGGACTACCCAAACGAAGGACATCGAGATATGATCATCCTTACATATTTTGTTTATTTAAGCATGTTGCCTGAGTTGTATGCATGTTTCTTGCTGTAGATTACTCTTGCTCTGTTGGGGCTCTAACCCAAAGCCCTTGGGTACTTATTCCCGTAATAGAATTGGTGACTCCACTGGGGATAACAATCTTGTTATTTCTAGTTTGGGTTGTTTAGTGTCAATCAGGGCTTAGTTCTTGGTTTGCTTGCTCTGATAGTATTTCTTGCTCTTGTAGGAACTCAGACCTCAAGTCTGATCTTTTTCATCTGGGCTTGTTTTTTATTTTTCTTGCAAAACTTAGTATACGCACCTTTGTCTGTTTATACACACACTTGTTTCTGTGAAGTGAAACTGTGTATAAGTGAGTTTCTTTTGTCAGAAGTGCGTGTACATGCACCTATGTTGGAACACAGTTGCGTATACCATTTTTTGCATGCTTTTTTCAAATCTTTCTGCCCAAAAAGATTTGTTTCATGGTATGTTTGGTTTCTGAGTGGTCAGTTTTTGTCTTTAGAATCTAATTATTCAGTGAGCTTACTATTTTGAATTCTCTTCTGCTTTGAACAGTTTTGGCCTAGGTTTGTTTCTTTTGTCAGAAGCGTGTGTACATGCACCTGTGCTGGAACACAGTTGTGTATACCATTTTTTGCATGCTTTTTTCAAATCTTTCTGCCCAAAAAGATTTGTTTCATGGTCTGTTTGGTTTCTGAGTGGTCAGTTTTTGTCTTTAGAATCTAATTATTCAGTGAGCTTACTGTTTTGAATTCCCTTATGCTTTGAAAAGTTTTGGCCTAGGTTTTCTTTTGAGTGAGTATTATGATTTGTGTTTGAACACACAAGACTTCTTATAGAGGTTCTTGATTGTTTTGGTCTTTCGGAACAGAAGATTGTTTTCAATCTTTGTGTCAATCTTGATTGTTGGTCTACTTGGTTTTCTTTCCGTCATTTCGTGGCCATACACCTTTTCTTTCTTTTCAAAAGTTTCTTTTTGATGAATTTGAAAGTGTTTCTTTCTTGACTTCTTGGTCAGTTTCTCAAAGCTCTTTTGCTGCTTTTGGATCATTTAGAGCAAGTTGAAACCCTTTTTTGTTCAAGTTTTCATTCATGTTGAATTGGTAACGTACAAAGTTTCCTTGTGCTTTGCTTTCGGTCTTTGAGCCTTTAGTGGCATTTTGAATGATTTTGAAAAGTTGTTTTCACTGTTTCTTGAAAAAAAACATTGTTTTTGCTTTCTTTTTCCAAGTTTGATTTTGGTTTCTTTGTTTTCTTGAAAGTGAATTGTGATTTTTCGAGATTTGCCTTGCTTATTTGGAGGAAAATTTGTATTTGAAACTTGCATTCTTTTCAAACACTTAAGTTGGCTTATTAAAATTTTTAAACAATTGCTTTCATTTATTTTTAGAGTAATTTAGAATCTTGCATTTTCATGTACACCTTGCATTAGGGTAGTTTTGCATTATTAAAGAATCAATAGTCTTTTTAGTTTTTGTGAGTGTGAAGTTTGCTGTAAGAAAAGAAAAGGAATTTTCTTTTTTTGCTTTATAGAAGTTTATTAGAACCCAAGTAGAAATTGCTTTTCATCGAAGAACAAACAAGTGCATTTCATATAAGTTAGTTTTTCATTAATTTCTTTTGCGTCATACAAACACCATCAGTTTCATTTCCATATTGTCCCTTTGACTTAAAAGAACAACCACTTAAAATCAAGTGCTTAATAAAATAAACTAGAACTTTTTGTATTGTCATCAGAATACACCAACAAGTTTTAGGTTTATTTAGGGCCTTGGATTAGGTAAGAGGAGAGTAAACTCTCCAAGGCCACTCTAAATTGTAAAACATAGAAGTCTGATTAAAGAGTGAAATCCAATAGCATTAGGAAGACTAGGAAAGCTCCGTGACTGGGAGTTAAGCACGAGGGTTCATGAAGATAAGGACGAGAGATACCCCCTCTCTTACTTGTTGGATCCTACCTCATGACTGTTCCGCCCAGCTTCTGATACAAGTTGGTGTCTATAGTTTCCTATCCTAGGGATCTACATAGGTGGCTGCGGAGGGGAATCCCATGGCACCTGAGGTTTACATTGCATCACACTCAACAGTACTTCTAGAGGGCACCCTTGCAAAGCTTGGGGGCTTGCACCGGCAAAGGCTATTTTCTGCAGGTTAGCGTAACTACCTCTGATACCTTTGCTAGTAGACCTGGGGTGTAATTAACCCAGTGTATTTTCGGAAGGCCCTTATTATTAACTTTCTTGTATTTTGGTGTCTGGTCCTAATCACCCGGAGTGGAAATACTTGGAAGTTGTTTGATTGCTGATCTCTTTAGGGAAATTTTTAGAAGGGACGACTCTGCAAGAAGACCCAAACTTGTAGAAACTTGGCATAAATATCCGGGAGACGCAAGAAAATTTTGATGAACTCAGGACGACCGTGCGCACTTTGGCACCAGTCCAACGCCTTACTTGATTGCAAGAAGGAAAACAACTGCAATCACAAATTGAAGAATTGCAACAAAAAGAGGTTGTCTTAAAGGCCAGAATACAGTCGTGGACAGAGGAAGCAAGCCAACTTACTTTGTCAGTCCAAGAGAAGTTGAAGACACTCCAATAGACACAAAGGATGATGCGCCTCATGATGGAAGGCCCAACTACAGAAAAGCTGGTAGAGGAAGTGCAACAGGACACGGTGCAGGGTTCTGCTAACATAGAGGTGTTGAAGGTGGAGTTCAATGACCTCTACAACAAGATAGATGAGTCAGTTGAATGAATCCAGGGCTAGTCACACAATTTGTGTTGGGGGCCTATTGGGATGGGGTCCTTGGGGTCAATTTTGTTAAGCTAGTATAAATCAAAGGGGTTTTAGTCCCTTAGTTGGGTAGGTGATAGAGTTATTTTGAGACCTGCCCATGGTCCGCAGACCATGGTATTGTAAAGAAAATACTATAAATAGATGAGTCATAATGAGTCTAAGTAAGAATTCTAATAGTGAAGAACCATTGTAAGGGTAAGGTGCTAAGGTAAGAAAGATATGTTTCCTTTACTTAGGCGAAAGGGGAAGGCTACTATAGCTGAGTACATGGAGACCTTGGTAAGTCAGCAGGTGATGAGCCTCATAAATGGGTAATTATATGGGCTCATTTTACCTCCTAGCCTAGTCAAATCAATCATTCTCTTAGCTTATCGTATGATTTTCTGATTATATTTATGCTTATAGGGTGAGTTGAGTTAGTTATTATGCCATGTAGTCTAACATGTATTTAATGCAAATTATTGATGGATTTCGAGGTCAAAGTCAAGGATCTAGTGGTCAAACTACAGTAATAGCTCGAAGTAGATAGAGAAGAAGACTTATATGAGGGAATCCCCCTCATTTATTGCTCCTCACTTCGAATTCCCCTTCATTCAGCTCGGAGTACAAGCAGCGGAATCATTCACTAGAAGGCAACCGAGCAAGTGGAAGATGATTGATAGTTATCTTGAGTTTTGGGAGCCAAGCCTCCCTGATTTTAAGGAAGCTTTTGGTATCTTCAGATGTATAAGTAGAGAGGCTTAGGGCCTCACTAGGGTCAAACTTTTTTTGCTTGTGTAAACTCTGCTCAAATTTCGAGCTTACTATTTTATGACAGTTTTATGTAATCTTGCTATTTTTTGATAATGAAGATGGAATCCCTTTTGAGCTAGCACTGTGTTACCTCAGAGGGCTGAATCTCTTGGGTTAGGGCCCAATCCAAGCATCCAAGCTTCTCTTTACTTGTATTTTTATGCTTTACTTTAGTTTGTAGATTAGTTTGCTGTTAGATGTATTTCTCTTATGGTTAAGAATAGGTTGCTTTTGATGATTTAGTAGCTTGCTTCCGTTTGTGCTTTCTATAGCAGGTTAAGAAGTGACCAGAGAAGATTCAAAAGGCTAGAAAAAGTCCCTTGGCCTCTCTTCCACCCTCTGGGATCATGATTTGAGGCAAAGACTCTCTTGCTGCCCCAAAAACACAGATTTTCCTCATTCCTATGACTTCTAGTGTTTGCATCTCTCTAGTAGGTTGATAGTCTAGTTTTTCTTTGATTTAAAACTTATTTATCATGTTCACTTCCTCATTTGCAATAGCCCTTTTGCATGCTTTCCTTTCTTACAGAATTTCCCAGCATTTCGTTTTATACATCATAGTTTAGGCCATTTTAATGCAAAACTCTGTTTTTCCTAGGATGCACTCATTTCATTGGTTGCTTGATTTTCTTGGTTGACTGTTAGTTTCTATGCAGCAGATTTATTCCAGTAGTAGGCCAGCTCACCAGAAATCACACCCTCCATCTGATCCATGCCCTATAGGTCTCCAAAACCTCACCTCAATTTTGCCCTAGTTTCCTTCATTTTTCATAGAACTTCTTCCTCTCTCCTTGAGCAAACCCAGTCATCTTTCTCTCTCCTAGTGATTCATGGTAGACCTGAGGTGCCCTGAAACCTCATTCCAACCTTCATCCACCTTGTCCACCCACTCTCACACCCTCAAAACAATGAAAATTTCTCTCGGCCTCCTCTTGTAGGCCTCCTGTAGTTTCCCTATTTTCCTCCTGTAGTTTCATGTGTCCTCCTGTAGTTTTTCATATAAGCTTTCTTTTGAAGGACGAGTGTGGGAAAAACCTCCAGAAGGCCACCTAAGACCTTCTAGGACCCATCCACACCATATTACATCCTCCCAAGATCCAAAACCGCCCTCTAACGCCACCTATTCGCTGCCACACACACACACAATAAATTAGATTCATGTTAAATTCACATAAAAACACATAAAAATCCAAAAATATGTATTTTGCTTATTTACTTCTAGAAATAGCATGGTTAGATTTTGTTGACTTCCTTGAGTAGATAATGGCATTTCTTTCATGGTTTTCATAATGTTTTTGGCAAAAGTAGAATTAGCTTGTTAATTAGGGTTTACTAGGTTTTGCTTCACATTCTAGTTTTTCTCCTTTCTTTTGTTAGAATAGCACCTATAGATTGTTAGATTCGGTCTTGTCAGTCCTCTAGCAGAGATCAAACATGCTCTTACAAAGTTATTTTAAGGTGTCAAGGTCAAATTTTATCATTTCAGTGAGTCTTCAAGCAAAATTTGGTCACTAGGTACTAGGTCTAGGGTTTGCTTTTACTATGGTCAAAGTTGTCCAAATGTCAGTCCATGTCACTGTTCAGCTGAGTGTACCATCATTCAGAGGGTTTTCATTATCATGTCAAGTTCCACTGGGTCATTTTACACCTTGTTCATGCTTCAGTTGCGCCTAGGTAAGGTCATTTCCCTCTCCTAGGGTTTTGAAGGCAATTTCTCTTGGACGGTCAAATCATCGGAAAAAATTGTATCCTAAAGTTCATACACCTTCCCCTATCCTTAAAGTACCTTATAAAACACTTCCCATCACTGAGATCCCCCAAATTCCTCATTTTCGCACAAACCCTAGTTTCTTGCTACAACCTGGCAATTTTCTAGGTTGGACCTGTGTTTTGCCTTTTTGGACCCCTTCCCCTCACTCAATATTTGAAATTCCACTTTCCCTTGCTTCTTAACATCCCTCCCTACTTCCAAGAATTTTCCCAAGAATTTAGAAACCTCTTATCCCCTTCAGTTCGCTTCATTTCGACAAATCCCTTGTTCCACACATCGGGATAGGTTTCACTCAAATGATGTTTATCAGAAATAAAAGATGAATTTTTGAAAAATGAGAGAGGGTTTTGTCTAGAACATGGCAAGGAATAAAAACCTCCTTCACTTTTTACACAGGTGTCATGGTTTTGGAGAAATGTCAAAAGTACAATCGCCTCGGGAGAATTGATGCACCTCTGAAGTGACCTTGGTAAAATCAAGGTTTCGCCTAGCTCAGTTGGCCAGATGACTTGCTTGGTGCGCCAAATAATAACTAGACACAAAGAGCTTTCAAATGAGCTATCATGAGCTCAATTTGGAGTTGAAAAAGGCATTCAAACGTTGACTGTAACAACACTCTACCTTTAGGCAGCCTCATTTGGCACATTTTGATCAGTCTTGGGAGATTTGATTTTTGACAGGGCAAATAACTCCAAATTGAAAAATTCCGGTTGCGTTGGAAAATAGACTCAAATACCTTTCTAGAAAGCTATCTTTCACCCAATTTGGACACCAGGAAGGCCTCCAAAAGTCAGCTGGAAAAGGGCGCGACGCACATAGAGAGCGCGGCGCACTGGGAGAAAATTTCCAGTGTAAATTTACACTGGCGCGGCACATAGACCTGCCAAGGCTGATTTTGCTTAGAATTTGCAACCTATCGCCTTAAATCCTTTGAATTTTCCAGGTAGGGTCAATCTCTGAGTGTTTCATCCATTTTTATGTTAGTATGAGGATAGTTTATGGCGGCTTATGGTTGCACAAAAACTCTTAAACCCTACCACCTAAAGACACCAAAGCCATTGTTGCTAGGGTTGCAAAATTGTAGTGTTGATGCCAAGGCTCCTATTTCACCTCTCATATTTTCCCTCCTCTCCATTTTTCCCTATCCTCCCTTTCTCATTTTTCCTATTATCCCTACCCTAAAACACTACCAAACCCTATTCTCTTTCCCCTCCTCTGATTTGTCAAATATACACCCCAAAACCCTACCTTATCAAAACCCCAAAACCCTACCCTATCAAATCCCCAAACCATCCTATATATCCCTAAACAAAACTTCTCCCCATGACCCCTATTCCCATCATATTATCCCCTCCTAACACTCCCTTTTTTCATTGTTCCCCTTGGTGGTAGATATCACAAACAACACCTAGCTTCACACCATCATCAAAGGGCAGCCTAAATACAATACACACAGCAGTCATGGCATCACAACATTCATCAAAGTATGAGATGGAGACATAAAGTGACTCATCCTCAGAAGAGCAAGCTCCCAGGAGACATCACAAGAGTGGCAAACATGTTAGGGATGAGCCAAACACCCTCACTGAATTGCAGGCATGCCCTCTTGCTATGTCATGTTTCCAGCACCTAGCATGTTTTGAATTTTGTCAAAGGGTGGCTAATGTTAGAGTTCATCATGAGTTGGCCCGTCTTTTTGTGCTCCACCTACATGGAGGTCAGTCTATCTTGGCTGGGGTCACCTTCACATTGACACCCGAAACTATCTCAGTGGCAACAGGGATACCAAATGTTGGAGAACAGTGGCACAAGAAGAAGAAGCTGGATAGGCAACACTATGAGCCTTACATTAAGGCCAGATTCTTGATTCAGCTCACAAGAGTCTTTCCATTCAGATATTTGAAAGATGAGTATGCTCCACTCATGAAATTGATCATGAAGTACTTCAGTTGTGAGGTATGAGTGCAAAGGCCCGGATAAGGAGCTTGAAGGCAAAATTGAGCAAAGCAACAAAAGAGGCAAAAGAGGAAAAATAGCAAGATTGGCATCGAATCTTGGCTTAAGCTTCTTTGGCACAGCATAGCACTTCATAGAGAAACTCCAGCCCAAATTCCAAGAAATTTGGGGAAATTTTGGGCACATGACAATTTTTTGGGAAAAACACAGGTTTTTTCTCCCAGTGGTGCGACGCTAAAAATTGGGAGCTCCAAATGAAGAACGGTTTGCATTTTTGGATTCAGCATGAAAAATCACGACTACTGGTGCTTGGAAAAGAAATTTGGGCAAGATCTGAGTCTCCAGGAGGTAAAAAACACCCAACAAATGACATCTCTGCCCCTATTTTGACACACAGGAAGCAGTCTTGGGAGAATGAAGATTTGGAGGGGCAAATGAGCACCAAATTCAGAAATTCCACTTGGGTTAGAAAGTAGACAGGATGGGTGTTCCAAAAAGCACACTTGGGCACATTTTGAACTCCCGTAAGTGCCTCAAAATAGGCTCCAAATTGGCGCAGCACACACAGAAAATGGCGCGGCGCATATAGGAAAAAAGCCCAATTTTACCTCCATTTCACGAAATTTCGATTCACGACTTCTCCAAGTGGGCCCGCTCATATACATTTTAGTTTTTTGGCACCTAAGGTGGAATTTAAATTATTTTCTCTCCATATTGGCTTCTATCCAAGTGGCGAAGGAAGGAAAACGATCACCCAAGCCATTTGTCATGTTTGTAACGCTGCACATGTAGCTGATGGTTGGCTCTTCACCTCCATTTTGTAATGATTCGAGTAACTCCCCAACCCTTGGGCGTTCTATCTCTTCATAGCACATTCTATATATTGTATGCAAACTATTTGCAAAGGTTTGGTTGGATTGTAACTTTTGGGAGACTGTGGGAAAGAAACTCTGCTTCTTCACTGTATATTTTTGACAGAGAATTAATGAAAGGCAGCGGCTTTGTTTCATGAGATTCATGTGGTTGTGAGGGTAGCAAATGTGTCTCTTATGTTTTCATATGTATTTCGTCATGTTTCATAATTCAATTCATGTTCATTTCCAGTGAAATTTTCTGAGTTAGATAAGGTAGAATTCAATTTTATTGCTCTGCCTGTGGGAAAATTTCATGTTCAGTGTTCTCCTTCTGTTGAAAAGGATTCATGTTCCTATGCCCTTTTCACTCTCCTAAACAATCTCCCCATTCCGCGTTATTTCAAACTAAATTGCTACACTTTCCGCCTGCCTTGCCTCACGAAGTAATCTGTGCCTTTGTATTAAATTCTATGTTCTTTGCTGACCGTTGGTCCCATACCATCCCAGAAGCTTAGTCATTCATAAATGGTTGTTTCTTGTATCCCTATTCACTTACTAGCATAAGATCAATACTTCACTGTAAGTCATCTCAGACCATTTTTTGCTTATCTATTCACTGAGCATGACTCGGAGAGAGCCCTCTCCTATTCTGGTAGGGCTAGCTACCAGACTGAGCATGGTTTGTGGTTACCCTGAATTTTTCCTTCCTTCAGCCTAGGGAAGATTTAGGTGCTAACATAGAGTAATCTTTCTTTCCTTTCATCACACATGGAGCTTCTTTTGAAATCTATAGAAGTTGGTTTGAGCTCCTAGTGATCTCGCGTCGGCTGACCAAGTGACAACCTATAGTGAGAACTAGTACTTGTGCATATAGCACCGATGCTTCCAAGTTTGTTACGAACTATCAAGTTGATAAAAGTAAGGTTGGTAGCCTAGGAGTTGCAACATTCTTGCTCCAATACTGTTGCCCTTGTTTCCTTCATTTTTCATAGAACTTGTTCCTCTCTCCTCGAGCAAACCCAGTCATATTTCTCTCTCCTGGTGATTCATGGTAGACCTTAGGCACCCTGACACCTCATTCCAACCTTCATCCACCTTGTCCACCCACTCTCACACCCTCAAAATAGCGAAAATTGCTCTCGGCCTCCTCTTGTAGGCCTCCTATAGTTTCATTTTCCTCTTGTAGTTTTCATGTGTCCTCCTGTACTTTTTCCTGTAGGCTTTCTTTTGAAGGCCAAGTGTGGGAAAAGCCTCCAGAAGGCCACCTAAGACCTCCTAGGACCCATCCACACCATCCTACATCTGCCCAAGCTCCAAAACCACCCTCTAACGCCACCTGTTCGCTGCCACACTCACACACAATAAATTAGATGCATGTTAAATTCACATAAAAACACAAAAATCCAAAAATATGTTTTTTTTGCTTATTTACTTCCATAAATAGCATGGTTAGATGTTTTTTACTTCCTTGAGTAGGTAATGGCATTTCTTTCATGGTTTTCATAGTGTTTTTAGCAAAAGTAGAATTAGCTTGTTAATTAGGGTTCACTAGGTTTTGCTTTACATTCGAGTCTTTCTCCTTTCTGTAGTTAGAATAACATATGTGGAGTAATATTTCTTTCCTTTCATCACACATAGAGCTTCTTCTGAAATCTATAGAAGTTGGCTTGAGCTCCTAGTGATCGCACGCCGGCTGACCAAGTGACAACCTGTAGTGAGAACTAGTACTTGTGCATATATCACTGACGCTTCCAAGTTTGTTACGAACTACTGGGTTGATAAAAGTAAAGTTGGCAGCGTAGGAGTTGCAACATTCTTGCTACAATACTGGCACTCACTAGTAGGCTGAGTGTGTGGGCCCCTGCAGATGAGTGCACAGGGATAATAAGTCTGTAATTTAATGTTTATACTTAATAAAGAATGTTTGAGATGTTTCTAATGCATATGTGCCTTGTTAATTATTTCTGCTAAAGTTTATGTATCTTCGTTTTGTGGTATCTTTTATATGAATTATTGTTCATTTATTGCATGAAACTATTAGATCTGTAATATTTTTTCATGTTGAAAGTAGTTAGCTACGTTCACGAATATTTGGAAGCTGTTTAGATAGGTTGGTAGTAGTTAAATATCTAGAAGGGATAAAGTTGTGCGAAGGTAGATTTAAGCCATAAGGATATCAGGAAATCGTCACATAGGCCTTTGGATGCAGAAACCTGGTTCTAGAATCCCCTAATACTACTTCAGTTGAGACCGCAGCCTGTGCTATGCATGTTATTGCCGAAAGGGACAACAATTAGGGTTTTTTGGTCGGCACGGATAATTTTGAACCTGGGTCAGGCCCATCAAGCCAACAAGACCCAAGAATCAACAACTAGTTGAAGGGAAAGGGGAAACAATGGATTTTGTATCAAACTCTTGTAATTTGATTCAAGGGACATCCAATGAGACTCTTCATCTCAACCAAGGTAGTGTTGTTAAAGCTACAAAAATAGAGGTAACGTCCCCTATTTCATTTCAACGAGTTCCTCCTGACTTTAGAATCCTAGAAGGTTATTGGAGGAATTGGGAATATATGGACAACACTACTTCCACAATTGAGTTCCCTATTTCTAATACTCACAGGAATGCACCTATGAAACCTATCTCCTTGGAATCCATTCCCAATTTTCATGAAATTACCAATGAAGACCCAAATTCATTCTTTTTCGAATTTTATGTGTTGTGTCGAAGCTATGAATATATCGATGATTTGCAGAAAATGAAGTTGTTCCCAACAACCTTAAAGGGATTAGCCATGAGGTTGTTTAAGGGTCTATGTTGAAATACTATAAATATATGGGATAAGATGGAGAAGAAATTCCTTGGAAAGTATCAAGAATATTATATAACTTGAGGGCTTAAGGAGGATTTCTTTAAAATTCCACAAAATGAGGAAGAAAATTTTGACGATTTCATGGATTCGTTTCAATACAATGTGTGTAGGTATTTTTATGCTTCATTGAGAGGAAATATTTTGAGAATTTTTTTTATTAAGGGTGTAGGGGATGAATGACTGGATCTTCCAAACTTAATGGGAAAAGGATATATTTCCAAAGAAACTTATGACAATATCTGTAATTTATGCAAAAGTTGTTCATGAGGATCAACTAGGGGCAGAATAGGGATTAGGGACCTTTCCAAGATCACAGAACCAACCACTAAGTACTTCGTGTGAAGATTGGAAATTTGTTACAATATTTTAAGACCAACATCCTTGGAACACTAACAAGTTAGTTGGATGTGTTTCAAGAAAAATAAAAACAATTTGAAGCCGAGAAGGAACTTGCTATATTCTACTTGAAATGTAGAATTAAATATCCTTCTAGGGAATGTCCGATGAAATTCATTGAAATATGTGGGATATGTGACTTAGAGAATTCTACAAAATCATGTCCATCCTTGCCCAAATTTAAAGCAGTTTACTAGGGCGATAGTGGGGAGGTTGAACTAGCTTGTTTCTTGGGCTCAAAGAAGTTGTGGAAGCCATGACCCCCTAGGTATGAATCATGATCCCTTTACATTTTTCAATACTATGGATACTCAATACAATCTTCCACAGACACAATCATATGCTTCTTAGTAGCAGAATGCCTAAAAATTCCAATACCATTCAACTTAGGTGCAATGATCAATTAAACTAGTAGAAAATCAATCATGGTCATTTAACTGGTGAAATTTTCCTTTTCATGGACAACAATTTTTAGTATCCCAATAACAAATGCCCTCATTGGTCCCCCCACAATGTCAATTACAGTTTCATTTTAATCCCCTAGTCAATGCTCCAAAAAATTTCAATGTTATTCGACCTCAACTACCTATTCAAGTTGCACCAAACCCAAATAATAAAATGGTGCATCAGATTGAAACCACCAACTTCCTAGCCTACAGTATTGGTCCTTTTGAGTGTAATGATAGACAACTTAGGTTTGGGAAGACAAAAAGGGAAATTCTCAATATACCGAATATCCAAGAGTAACAGAAGAAACAACAACACAAGTGATTGTTTCTAATCCACCTGATACTCTAGTTGTTACTCGTCCATTTACTGAACGAATAGTAATAGAAAAAAATCCCTACAACCTAAGTTTAATATGTTGGGATAACTAAAAAATATGTATGTTAATATTCCATTGATTCAAGAAATTAGAGACATGTCAACTTATGCTGATATTGTTTGAGACTTATGCCTTAATAAATCTATAAGAGAACCTAAGTATTCACCCATTTTTCATGTTTTAGGGAAATTTCCTAGTTTAATTTTGGGAGGGAATAAGCCTGTTAAGTATGATGATCTCAGAATCCCAACAATTATGGTTGAGATTCAAAAGATATTTTTCCAAATGCATTAGTGGACTTACGTGTAGCCATTAACATTATGACCAAGGGATCTTAGTAAATCTTGGGAGCTACACCTCATAGGCCTACACCCACTGTCCTTGAACCAATTGATCGGTCCATCATCTCACCCGAGTAGATTATGGAAGATGTGGTCATATTTGTAAATTCCTAGGTCTATCCCACAAATTTCATTATTTTCTAGACAAAATATAGCCTTAGTAATCATATGTTGATCTTGTGAAGGCTCTGGTTAGTTACAAATTATTCTTATATTGGGTGTAGAATAGGGAATATGATGATCTCCCATATGGAATTTACGAAGAAATTGACTCTTTATCCCCTAAGAAAACCTAACCCGACTTGTGAAGATCCTATATGGACCAATCTTGAACCTAAAAGTGACATTTATCAGTCCATATTGACTATTGAGAAACCCTTTGCATTCAAAACTAAAACATAGGATTATATAATAAATGCATTTATTAGTAACCCTTCCTCTATTTCACAACTTGTTCATCAACTAATATAAATGGAAATGGAAGATAATATTGTAGGAGATAATATTGTAGGAGATTCTAATTGAGAAAAAGAAGAGGAGGAAATACCAACTTCATTCATCCATAATAGTGTCCCTCTTGAAATAGAGCCAAGGAAAACATTGAATATCAATCTAAACTTAACCCCTGAGTAGAATTATAAGTTGTTACAAGCTCTAAAAATTCAGAAGGAAACCTTTGATTGCAACTACAAAGATGTGAAGGGAATGCACATTGATCCTTATACACATTGTGTTTATGTTAAGGATGACTGCACTCCCATCTGACAACAACAAAGAAGAATGAATCTTACTTTAAGGGATGCCATTAGGCAAGAACTCGAGATGTTGTTGGATGCTAATTCTATCTATCTAATATCTAACAGTGAGTGGGTTCCCCTCTTAAGATTGTCCCAAAGAAGAATGGTAAGCTGTAAATCTATGTAGAACATCATGAATTGAACAAAGAAACATAGAAATACCATTTTCCTTCTCCATTTATTGACCAAGTCTTGGATACACTATCAGGGGGAATGGTTTAATGCTTCCTCGATGGTTTTTGTGGACATAATTAGATTGAGATCTTTGCATAAGACTAGGACAAGATAACTTTCACTTTGCCATGGGTCACCTTTTCATATTGTGTTCTTCCCTTCAATCTCTGTAATGCATCTGCCACCTTTCTACAAGCTATATTAGGCATATTTTTTATTTGGTTAATGATAGTAGTGAAATACAC
The DNA here is from genome assembly GCA_031772625.1 of Pinus tabuliformis. NCBI lineage: Eukaryota > Viridiplantae > Streptophyta > Pinopsida > Pinales > Pinaceae > Pinus > Pinus tabuliformis. The sequence goes on from CM062814.1 coordinate 370,472,742, forward strand.
ATGGATGATTTCACACTGTATGGAACTAAGTTTGATCAAGCACTATTTAATCTATAGGAAACACTCCAATGATGTATAATGGATAATATTGCATTAATTACAGAGAAGTGCCATATGATGATGACGAAAAGTGTAGTTTTGGGACACCTTCTTTTAGTTGTTGACATTCAGGTTGACCTAACTAAAGTTCAATTGAATTTGAGCCTACTGCCTCCAAAGACACAAAAAGAGGTATGCATATTTTTAGGTACAACTGCATATTATCGTCATTTCATTGAAAATTACTCTAAAATTGTGTCACCTTTCTATGAACTATTGACGAAGGATGCAACATTTCTGTGGACTAATTACTATCAGGTTGCTTTTAAAAAATTAAACAACCTTATATATACAACTCTTGTATTGTGTAGACCTAATTGGAAATTTCCATTCCATATTGCCTCAGACACTTCTGACATGGTTGTGGTAGCTGAACTTGACAAGAGGAAGATAAGAAGTCATATGCCATCTATCATGCCAAAAAAAACATGTCATCAACAAAACTGAAATACATGGTAATGGAGAAATAATTTCATGTTGTCATATTTGCCATTAACAAATTCAAGCTTTATATAACTGATGACCCCACATTTTTGCACACAGATCATTTAGCCATTAGGTACTTAGAAATAAACTTGTTACTAGTGCATGTGTTATTAGGTGGTTGGTACTTATGCAACAATTTGATATTACAATTATTGACAAATCTAGTAGGGATAATGTAGTTGCAGACCTTTTATCTAGGCTGGTTATAAATACTGACAATTTTCTTATAAAAGTTAGTTTTCCTTATGAATACTTGTTTAAAGTGTCCATTCATACATTGGGGTATGTGGAAATTGCAAACTACCTTGATGCAAGAAAATTGCCAAGTCATGTGTCTCCACGATAAAGAACAAGGATCATTCAGCAGAGTACCATCTTTTCCTAGATAGATGGCTACCTTTTTTACATAGGATTCAATTAGATAATTCAAAGATGCATCAATGAAGATGAAATTTAGGAAATTATTAAAGCCTATAATGATGGTCCCTGTTGTGTTCATTTTGTAAACAGACGGACCCATAATAAGGTGTTGTGTATGGGTTACTATTGGCCCACTATATTCCAAGATGCTAAGAAATATATTAGAGGATAAAATATCTCTCAGAGGATGGGTGATCTGAAATCGCCCCTAGGTGACCTCAGGAAATTAACGAAGGTATTACAGACTCATGTGCTGGTGTGTGTGTCTATGTTATCTTGTGCAATGGATCCTTAAGATTGCGAAATACACAGACACTTGAAATAGTAAGAGATCACAGTAACAAACATAAACAGAACAAAATTTAATAAGGAGTTCACCCAATCCTCCTGGGCTACGTCTCCTGGTCCAGCCTTCAGTGGTGGCCTTTTTATTATGTTTATAAAGCAGAGTCTTATAATAAGGAGCTCAATCTGAGTCTCAATTGACAGAGGATGATCAGTAGGATGGCACTTGGAATACACAAGTCCTTAGAGTTCACACACTCCCCTTACCGAATTTCGACCTCAATTGGTCTCTGTCTGCTTGATGCTGCCCTTACTCTGATGGTCAGCTCGGCTTCTCTGTCCTCTGCAACTTTGCCTCTCTTTCTGTGTCTCTCAGCCTTCGACTTCTTCACTGCTTCTTTGCCTCACAGTCTGTCTAGTCTCTATTAGCTCGTGGCTTTAAAGCTAGTTCGTTACTTCGACTGTTCATTTAGGCTTCCCGGCTCTCTAGATCGCCCTCCTTTTTCCGCTAGGACTCCTTTTCCCTGCATCATCATTGCTATGTAACGCTTTACAGAGAGGTGGCCCCTTGTCCCTTTGTGAACTGAGTGTTAGTTCTTCCTGAACAGGCATTTTTTCCATTATTTCCTAGATGCCTGCGAAACCGATCCTTCTGTCGTTTCATCGGTCAAATCAGACTTCAAATCTTATGTGCCATAGTTTATTTCTCCCTCAGGTCTAGTCATCCATCGAGTTGAACCTCTGCCGTTGATCTAGAGCCCCCAGATCCTACGGTCTTCGCTTATATTACGTAGTTGAGTTGCTCGACCGTTGTTCCATGATGTAAGCGGTTTCTCTCTCTCCCCACCAGACACACGTCACTCAGTGTATGGAATCGTTGGGTCCTCAGCTAAACCCACTTACCACTCGAAGTGCCTCTGATATTCCGCTGGTTTTGAGCACAGGACCTGCCTTGTCAGTTTTAGCTCTTTCCCATGGTTTTCTGGTTTTCCCTTGTGACCGAGCACTCGAGGCCTTTCCTTATCGATGGGGTTTTCCCAGCGATACGTGATTAGCGCTAATCACATATCAGAAATAGCCTCCATTTCCAGATATGAGCTTCCCAATTGCCATTTTTGTGCCATGCACGGTCTCCATGGGCCAACAGTCAGCGCGCTTAGACCGAAGGTCCTCATTGCTCCATGCTGGCTCCAAATTTCCATTATTCAGAGGTTATTTATGATAGCTATAAGATTTATTGAAGTCTGTCATTCATTCTTAAAATTCATCAAATTGTTTGAGGATCCAATTCAGATCACGACCTTCCCACTGAAAAAGATTTCGGACCACCAAAAGTTGGTTTTCAAGCATCGACTAAGTGAGGATACAAATTTCTCACCTGTCCAATCTCTATCCATTTTGCACTGCTTGGCTTTGAACCCCTGAGCCCAATTTTGAGGCACTCAACATCTCCCATGCGTGTCGTTCTCACCTTCTTGTCCAAAATTGTGTCTTCCTGCAATTCATTAAGATATTCAGGTAACAGGTCATCAATAGAAGGCAATTGACTCTTCTCTTTAGGATCTTCAATTAATGAAGGTTCAAATAGTATCAAGCTGTCTGCATTGACGACTGAGTAGATGTGCATATAAGTTGGAAAATCAAGGCGAAAAGCATTCTCACCAGTTTTCACAAGGATCCTGAAAGGTCCATACCTTATTGGTTTTAGCTTTTTACCTTCACCTTGCATCCTGTCCTTGCTGATATACAACTAGACTTGATCACCAACTTGGAAACTATGCTCCATCTGATGCTTGTCATGCCTTGCCTTGTATTTGGTTTGGCTCTTTTCCAGCTGTTCCTGTACTGCTTGATGGATCTCTTGGATTTGTTCAATGAACCTAGTTACCTTGTCCACATTGATGTGTCCCTCAACTGTTTTGTCCTTACCAAAGACAAAATCCAAGGGAGACCTTGGTGTGAAACCAAACCAGGTCTCAAAAGGAGATCTTTGTGTGGAAGAATGTTTGGCTCGGTTGTAAGCATGTTGCACATAACACAAATGTTCATCTTAAAGCTTGGGATGTTTGTTGCAATATCCCCTGAGCAACTGGATCACTATCCTATTGACTACTTCTGTTTGGCGATTGGTTTGCGGATGGAAAACTATGCTTTTCTTCAGTTTGGCGTCCATCAGTTCTCACAGACTTGACCAGAACTTCCCCAAAAATCTGGTGTCTAGATCCAATATAATGGAAGTGGGTAATCCAAAATGAACCGATACATGTTGAAAGAACAATTTTGCAGTTTGTTCAGCTGTAATCTGTTTATTGCAAGGTATCAAGATACACATTTTGCTGAACCTATCCACAACAACATACAAATAATCATGAACCTTCCTAGATTTAGGCAGTCCTCCAACAAAGTCCATGGAAACACTTTCCCAAGGATGAGAAGGAACTGGCAATGGAGTGTACAAGCCTAGTTTCCTATTGCTGGGCTTGCTTTTTAGCACACATAATACACCCTCTTACATATCTAGAAACTGACTTGTTCATTTTTGGCCAATAACAAAACCTTTGCAGTTGTGCAACTGTTTTGCTTACTCCAAAGTGATATGATATTAGAGAGGTGTGTACTTCTCGAATTATCTTTACTCTTTTAGTTTGTGGAATGCATAGCTTCCCACAATGATACAAGAGTTGATCCTTAATATGATAATCCAATTCTTCTACTCGTTTTCCTTGACTTAAAGTTGCATATACATCTTTAAAGTCTATATCTTGAGAATATTGTTCAATGTAACTTTCATGTAATACAGAATTGTACTTAAGTATAGTAGATGCATTTATAATAGGTCTAGATAACATATCTGCAACTTTATTATGTATTCCCTTTTTATATCTGATGACTAAATGAAACTGCTGTAGGAACCCCATCCACCTATAATGTGTTGATTGCTGCAACTTAGTTTGGGAGTGTAGATATTGAAGTGGTTGACGATCAATATGGATAACTATTTCTTTGCCCATTAAGTAATGTTTCCACTTTTTCCCACTCTATACTAATGCATACAATTCCTTATCATATGTTGGATAGTTAACTACTACAGAGTTAAATGTCTCAAAATGATAACATATGGGTTTACCGTGCTGTATCAACACTGCTCCCATGGCATAGTCACTGGCATCTGTTTGGATCTCAAATGGTCTTTGAAGATCTGGTAGTGCTAGAACTAGTGTTGTATTAATCTTTTCTTTCAAGATGTCGAAGGATTTTTGCTATTTTCCTCCCCACTGAAACACCTTGTTTAATCATGTTAAAGCATGTAAGGGAGCTGCAATCAAGGAAAATTTAGAAATGAACTTTCTCCAATATTGTGCTACTCCTAAGAAGCTCCTAACTTCTGTAGCAGATTTGGGTTTAGGCCAGTTTATAATGACTGTTGTGGGGAAAAATGCCTATGCAGGACGATCCTATCCACCTAAGGTGTGACAGTGCCTTAGCAACAAACAGAGACAGCTATTCTAGTATTCTTCCTTTATGAATTAAGAATGGAGAGAGATGGATGGACTAACCGGTGTCTTCCGTTTGTCCCTCAATCCAGTTTCTCTTCTCTTTGGGAGTCCCCAGCTACTTGCCTTGTCGCTCGCCCAGCTTCAAGAGGTTTCTGCAAGATCACAAGAAGAGAGCACTACACAAAGACATAGATTCATATTCATAACTAGTTCAGGATTAGAAATAAACTAAACATACTAATGCAATCATACATCAAAGATACACCAGTATATAGGAGAAACCAAGATAGCTTTATTGATGAATAACAAGGTTCAGGAAGAGATACAACCCAGAGGGCTCCAATCCAGCATCTCCTTCCCAGCAAATGAAATTCCTATCTTCACCTCCCTTCAAAGCATTAAGCACCCAATGATTCCAGTCTCAAACCAACAGCAATTCTTTGCAATAACAAAATTCCAGCCTCCCCCCTATGCATCTCTGGGATGAGAGATCTATATATAGATATTTGTAGAGGTGTGAGTCAGATCTGGGTTTTTGATTAGTGTCTTCTCTCTGATAGTTCTTGATGCCACTTGGAGATCTCATTGATCTCTTACTCATCCTTGGGCGATTTTGAGAGGCAAGTGTCCCATGAGAAGTTTAAGATTCCATGATCATCCACCTCGCAAACTGTCTCCGCCACTTGTCTTTTCCTGATCAGCGCACCCTCACAGTGTATTTAGGTGCACTGAAATGCAATTCCCGTGTTTACAACCTGCGTTGAATGTCAAAACCTCTATGTTGAGGGTGCACTGATCCAGTTTTGACCAATTTTGAGTAGTTTCTGGTGGAGAACTTCTGGGAGAAGCTGTAATTTGTTGACCTTGTTCCTTTAGGGGTAGGAACAACATGTTTAGGGACTTTGGATCCCTTAGATTATGGACATTTCATGCTTATAGCTGTAAGGCACAAAAATGTCTATAACAGTTGCCCCCTAAAGTATGAGGCCGTTTATCGGGTGAAATGCTTTACCAGGAGGAGACCTGTAATAAGATACAATACAATACATTATTTTTCATACTGCTTTCATGATCTAGCTGAGGCGGGCATTCCCATGCTCAGCTTTATAAATTCATTTTTCTATACATAGAACAGACAATCGTCTGATGGTAGACTGATAATTTTGATGAAATTATCATCCTTTGGGTAGGATGATTATCTGTTGCAATGATGTACATGTCAATGTCTTTATCTTTCCTGAATATATATCGCAGCCCGGATGGATGAAACTAGACCCGGGGTCTTCAAACTCGTTCGATCTTCACTCTAAGTACAAGTCGATCCATGTGAGAAATGTTCTGAAGTCGAACATGGAAAGACATCGCTTGATTACCGGTCAATGAGGTAAATCGTTAACAAGCGCGAGAGGAATCTCCGATAATGATAATGACCCTCAAGGTACTGTAGTACAATTCACGTGGTGTGAATAAAGGACTTGGCGTCGAACACCACGCAAAATCTTCCGGTCGAAGGTCATTGATGTATACCTGTCGCCAGAAGTGAGAAACTTGCCATTGAGGCATGCAAGCTTCAAAGTACTGAAGGGGTTGTTCCTAGATCAACTTCTCGGATAATGAGCTGATGTCGACAAGAAGCGATCCGTCAAAGGAGGGCCTTAATGAATCCCACATCAGTGACACGGAACGGAGCAAATGATTTTGATGGAGGTGAAAACGATCTGATGACATATGATTCAGGGTGGCGGTCATGAAAGGATGAAGGATAATGTATGGCAGTGGATGGGACACGGTTGACTTCTCTGAACGACTTCTCTTGAACATATGGCGACACTTATGTGATGGATCGGAAGCATTACCCCAAATATGGATGGTATGGCGAGACCATGGTGATGTGACCGGTGAATGAAACAACCCAACCCGATTGTGGTACGGAGGAAAAGTGTCATGTTCAAGAGCGACTTGCTACCATCAAAGTTTTCTTGAGTTTCTCCCAATTTTTCCCCAGTCATTGCTGACTAGTACCTCTTTATTTTTGTCAAGCTTGAGGAGGATAACATATGCTTGTTCTATAACTTGCCCTTCGGGCAAGCCCATCGCTATGTTTTAACGAGCCTAGCGATAGTGAAACGCGTTCTCGTCTAAAGACAAGTTTGTCGCTATTTAATGATTTTAGTGAGTCTAGCGACAAAGATAACTCGGTCCTTCTCATTTTTAGAGAGTCTGAAAAGGTACGTAAAGTCAACTCCGAAAGTCCTTTTTCGTCATCTAATCCCTTAAGTCCGAAAAAGTATAAAACAATACAGAAGGGATGAGTTTTCGATAGTTTTAACGAGCCGAACAAAACAAGCGCTCGATCTTTTTGTGCAATAATCCTTTAGGTCCAAAAAGATTAAAATCTAGAGGAGGGATAGCACTTCCGGTCGCTTTAACGAGCTGGAAGGCCAAAACTCGGCAATCTTTTCATTTTTTACGAGTCAGATGAAAAGAGCTTAAAGAAGACTCGTCTTTTGAGGAACGAGTGATGAAACAGGTTAGCAGCTGATTCTAGGTAAGGATTGGAATTTTCCAATCACGACAGTGTCACAAGGATGGCTAGCGAAATCACTCTTCGCAGCTGTTCCTCAAAATGGGTAAACAATCATATGGAGGTGAACGATCGGCCAATGGAAAAGTGGAGGTCATGGGCAAACACGACCAAGGCTTTAATGGCTGATGATATTACATTCACGGTGGTTATTTACCAGAATAGTTCATTTTTTAACGAGCTTAAACGTGGGTGGAAACATTTGCTCGATCTTATGTTTATTTTTTAACGAGCATGAACTATGTGTTAAAAATGCTCAATGCAGGTTTATTTTTTAACGAGCTTGAACCCTGCGGTAACACTGCTCATGGCGGGTTTATTTTTTAACGAGATTGAACCCTACAGTAACACTGCTCGTGATAAGTTTGCATGCCCCCAGCATAACAACGCAAATCGAGGTGCATGCCCCCCAAGCTTCATTGCATTCAACTTGGTGGTTGGAATGAAGGTTTACCTTTGAGATTTGGAAAGGAGATTGTTTCATTTTTTAATGAGGTTGACACAGTAAAAGAACTATCCTCATGACTCCTTGTTTCATTTTTTAACGAGGTTGACACGAGATTAGAACCGTCCTCGGAGCCCACTGTATTTACAGTATTTCTATCAGGGCGATGATCCACGCTGACAAAATGTTTAGGAATCTTCCGAATCCATTAGATATAGAAGATTTCATATTGTAGGTTTCCACTGTGGCCACTTCCGCCAGATTACTTGCAGGCGGTACGGAAAAAGTACCCATTAAGGCAGGGTCTTTTAGGAGACCTACTACAATATTTTGAAGCGAATGATTGCTTCCATGGATCATTGGAATGCTTCCCGTAACTTGTAAACTGTCGGGGAGGAAAGTTTGTTGGTCGATGACTGTAATTCCTCCTTGAAAGGGAAATGCAATCTGCCTGAAGTAGGTCGACACAACTGCGGCCATGGCATATATCCAGGGCCTTCCCAGTAGGATGTTGTGATCGAGGCTTCCATCAATTACTTCAACATCAATTCCTACTGTTTTTCCCCCTAGTTCAACTTGCAAGTTACTTAAAATCCCATATGGAGTGTATGATCGTCCATCAAATGATTTTAACGTCGTTGACGATCTCGACAAGGGTGGTGAGCCTAAATTCTTCCAGCAACTCATCGACATAATACACGTAGATGCCCCCTCATCAATAATTGTTCAATGAACAGTTTTGTTGAGGGCTTTCACTTGAATAAGGAAAGCTAGTTGAGCTGGTAACTGAGGGTCATATCCTTTATGATCAAAGGCCACAAGATTGGAGTCCATTGGGTCAATTTCACCTATCGCTGATAATAAAGCTTGCTCTTGGGAGAGGCAATGTTGCGGTACCTCAAGCGTCGACATAGCGGACGGCGATTGGGCCAGGTCCTCTATTATATTATAATTCTGTGTTATTTTTGCACGAGGATTAAATGTCGACTTGTACACTACTCCCTTTGGTGACTTTATCATTTGTTCAGGAATGATGGGTGGCACAACTTTGGTCGAAGTTGTTGTCGAATTACTAGGTTGTTCATTAGCCTTGTTAATCGACACCTGTGGATTCCCGTAATCTTTATTCCTTGCCAAAGCATCATTTTGCTACTTTGAGATAGACAACATAAGCACCTGGGATCGGGAAGCATTTTTATTAGCAACCAGTTTGGTACCCGGGCTTGGAAACGGATCAGTCAATACTGCTGAGGTTTTTGAACTATTAAAGAGTTTCTTAACTTCAGCTATATGTGGACAATCTCTCATCCAATGATCCTCATCGTATATATGACACCCCGCAGGGGGTTTCCTTTTTCTCCCTTTCTTTTTCTTCTTGCCCCCTGGTTGCTTCAGTTGTTTGCCCTTGTCGGTCGACGCGGCATTTACTTCCGAGGCTAGAATTTCCTCATTTGCATTTTGACTAGAAATCTTACGGGCCCTTTTAGATGTAGCCTTTGTCGATTTCGTGTCTGTCGTGCCAATCACGCCATCGATGGCATGAGAGTCATTGTTTGATTTAGGAGGAGGAGGAATTGAGAATTCCGGTCTAGGGGCATCAGGTATTTTGTTGTAGAGCGTGCCAGACTGAGTATAGACCAAGTCCAGATATTGCGCACGAGCGATGACTTGCTCTTCCGTTACGACTCCCCCCTTTGCCACATCTTCCGTGATTGTAGGAAGTAAGGATTTGATAAACCATTCAGCTAATAGCTGATTGGGAACATACGTTTTTACCATCCTACGACGACGTCGCCACTCAAGTATATGATCAGATATGTGAGTGGCCGTTGTCTATTTGAAGTTGGTTAGGAGTTCCGTTCCCGTTTCATACCTTATCGGTAATTGAAAATGGGTTAAGAAAGTCGTGGCTAAGGTACTGAAGTTGTTGAACGAAGCTCTAGGAAATTCAATATACCATTTTGCCGGTGGACCAGTTAACGTCCTCTGAAAAAGGCGAAGCCTAATCGAATCATCATTTAGGGTGTTTGATGAACACCACAGATGAAATGTCATCACATGATTCGACGGATCTTCACCCAGATTTCCATTAAATTTAGGAATATCTGACGGAAGCTTATGCGGAATCGCTCGCCACCAAGGGGCATAAGCAATTGGATCATTCGTCAGCCGGTTTAGATCTGGTAATTCTAGAGTTGCTACAAAGGGCAACTGTTGATTCAGGTTAGGCGAAGCATACCCAGGATAAGATGGAATCGCCTGAGAAGTGGGTCTTTGCATACTAGCATAATGCATTTGATGCTGGCAACTTTGACAAGGTTGATGGGCATAACCATTATAATATGGTTGTTGATTACCGCTTTGGAAATGCGATTGCCCATTACTTACAAAGACTTGTTGCTCAGGTCCTCGATATGATTGCTGGAATGGGGGTTGTTGAGTTTGAACCAGCTCTGGTTGTTGAACCATTTGCTGTTGACCAATACTGGATGATTGACCAAGATGAGGAGTCACAGTACTTGTTTGATCCTGAGTCGCTCCAGATAAGGAGGAACTAACCTGAGGTTGTGATTGAGTCGTTGAGACAAGAGGCTGTTGTATTGCAACCTGAGGTTGTTGGGGTTGACATACAACAGGTAGCGCTTGTACTTGCGACGCAGTAACCATAGCAGGTATAGTGGGAATATTCGACACAGGGTGGACTGGTTGCATTGAATATATAACCCTTGTTTGCTGAGGCAGTATTGGTACCCAACCGCTGGATGTAATTCCAGTTTGACTTGAACTTTGTTGTAAACTCCCATATGGTTGTTCTCCGGGAGGGAACAATGAAAAGGCATACTGCCCTCCATATGGTGGCAATCCAGTACTTAAAGGGCAGATTGGCCTTTAAAGACACATTGGATCAATTTGTTGAGTTTCAACATAAGAAATACCAGATGATAATCCGGATGAAGAAATAGGAACTAACCATGTCGTCGAAGCAGTCCCTGATGGGACTCCGGCTTGTTGTTGATAACTTGCCTAGACAGATGGTATACCATCGAACATCGTTGGGGTAGCAGCAGGAGGCTCTACCGCTGCTGTGTCGGATGACACAGTCCTAGATGTCGACGGTTGTTCAGACATATCTAGTCTATCCAAAAGATTTTCTAGCGATTCTACAAGAACTTACGATGAAAAGAGACTAACTTCGAAGATCAACGAGGGAATGGTGATGATTATTCCATTTAAAATAAATTTTAACGACGCTTAGACACAACCTGCTTTTTCAATTTTAAAGAGTCGAGAAAAAGCAAAAGATGACTCTAGTCTCCTTCGATGTTTTAACGAGCCCGAAGTGACAAATGCTCGGATGGACTTTTTCTGTTATAGAGTCTGAAAAAGGCCAAAAGGAACTGTTCTGGAGTTCTAGGTAGAGGGTGTGCCAAACTTTTCACAAAACCGCAGAATACTTTTTAAGGTACGGGCGGTCAATCTTCCTGAATGCTGTGTTCAGTGCATTGCGATTAGTAGGGCGCCGACACGGCTTCCTAAGGATAAAGGTTTTATGCCTATAGGGGTCTCCCAATATATAATCGACGGTACGTGGGAGCACAATCCGTACTAGCGCTATCGTCCCTCAGGAGGAATCACCCACCATTAGCGAGATCGATAGTCACCAGGCTTTACGACGCCGGAACACGTCTTTAGCCTAGACCTCTATGTTGTGCGTTAAGTTACAAAGCGTTGTTAAGTTCATTCAATTTATTTTAGGTTGATCTTTTTAGAAGTTTGCCTTTTGAGGTTCACCACGAGATGTATGATACAATTCCTAAATGCAGTCTAAAGATGATAAGCAAGCTTTATATCTTTTCAACTATGAAAATCATAGCTACAAAGGGAAAAGAAAGACACCATCTTTTCTCAAAGAGCAATCAGCACACTCTAATGCACTTTCCCTAAATCAAGCATGCAAACTATCAAGATGCAAATGCACAATGCAGGTGTTTGTTTTCCGCTTTCTTAGTATTGATGCCTAAAAAGAAAGCTTTTTGTACAACTTTGAATTTGCTTTTAAATGAAAAATACAAACAAGTTTACTTTTTCGAAATCAGAAAGGGTAGAAGAGATTACAACACTTCACGATTTTCGAAATGAACACTTGTTTCGACACTTAAAAGAGACAAACTCAAACCAAAAGCAAAAATGAATGTATAACCAACTGTAAACAGCCAATGAACTCTCTCCTAAGATCACAATCAATAGATCTGAATCAAGGGCTACAGGATGATTACTTCACTCTTGCAAAGGAAAACTGTAAATGACGCCACAAACACATAAAAACACTCACAGTCTTTTGTACAAAAGGAGGCGGAATTTAAGCAGAGAAAAGGAGTTATCAGACAGGTACCTATGCTGGTTACAGGCTGCAAAAATCAGAGATCAAAACAAGGCAAAACAGAGCAGATAACCCCAGCTCCACAAGGCCTAACTGGATCAGCGCACCCTCAACACAGGGGTTTTGACATTCAGCGCAGATAGCCTTCACGGGACCTGCGTTGAAATGCAGAACCTCTTCACAGAGTCTGCACTGAAGGAGAAACGAGACTTTCTCACTGGGTTCTGGGTCACAGTTTGCTATTTAATCTACAGTTTCAGGCCAAATCAAAGCAACAAGCAAGGTACAATCAAAGGGATGATTTGAGGGAGGACTAAGATCTATCACAAAGGATCATCAAATCATTTGTGAATCCATTGTTCAGATCATAGACAAATCCAGTGATTGGATCAAAGCAGCAGCTGTCTACTTTGCATCTGAGAATAGCAGATGCAGTTCGATTGTTGCTGTTGAGTCTATGAAACAAACAATGATAGAAACACAAATAAAATGACTAAACAGATCTCCCCAGTGGAGTCGCCAATTTATTGTGGGGAAAAATACCTATGCAGGACGATCCATCCACCTAAGGTGTGACAGTGCCTTAGCAACAAACAGAGAAAGCTATTCTAGTATTCTTCCTTTATGAATTAAGAATGGAGAGAGATGGATGGACTAATCGGTGTCTTCCGTTTGTCCCTCGATCCGGTTTCTCTTCTCTTTGGGAGTCCCCAACTACTTGCCTTCTCGCTCGCCCAGCTTCAAGAGGTTTCTGCAAGATCACAAGAAGAGAACACTACACAAAGACATAGATTCATATTCATAACTAGTTCAGGATTAGAAATAAACTAAACATACTAATGCAATCATACATCAAAGATACATCAGTATATAGGAGAAACCAAGATAGCTTTATTGATAAATAACAAGGTTCAGGAAGAGATACAACCCAGAGGGCTCCAATCCAGCATCGCCTTCCCAGCAAATGAAATTCCTATCTTCACCTCCCTTCAAAGCATTAAGCACCCAATGATTCCAGTCTCAAACCAACAGCAATTCTTTGCAATAACAAAATTCCAGCCTCCCCCCTCTGGATCTCTGGGATGAGAGATCTATATATAGATATCTGTAGAGGTGTGAGTCAGCTCTGGGTTTTTGATTAGTGTCTTCTCTCTGATAGTTCTTGATTCCACTTGGAGATCTCATTGATCTCTTACTCATCCTTGGGCGATTTTGAGAGGCAAGTGTCCCATGAGAAGTTTAAGATTCCATGATCATCCACCTCGCAAACTGTCTCCGCCACTTGTCTTTTCCTGATCAGCGCACCCTCAAAGTGTATTTAGGTGCACTGAAACGCAATTCCCGTGTGTACAACCTGCGCTGAATGTCAAAACCTCTATGTTGAGGGTGCACTGATCCAGTTTTGACCAATTTTGAGTAGTTTCTGGTGGAGAAGTTCTGGGAGAAGCTGTAATTTGTTGACCTTGTTCCTTTAGGGGTAGGAACAACATGTTTAGGGACTTTGGATCCCTTAGATTATGGACATTTCATGCTTATAGCTGTAAGGCACAAAAATGTCTATAACAATGACTGCCACCTTAGAGGGATCTATCTTCAATTCACCACCCCCTACTATATGTCCCAAATAATTCAAAGATGTTTTGCCAAATTCAAATTTTGAGAGTTTAACATAAAGTTTTTCTCTTTTCAAAACATCTAGTGTCTGCTTAACATGATTTAAATGTTCTTCCCATGTTTTTCTAAATATAAGAATATCATTTAAATATACAATAACAAAATCATCAAGAAAAGGTCTGAGCACATCATTCATTATTCTCATGAAAGTAGCAGGAGCATTAGTTAAGCCAAAAGGCATAACCAGCCACTCATGCAATCCCTGCTTTGTTTTGAAAGAAGTCTTCCATGCATCTTGTTCTACAACTCTGACTTGATGATATCCACTATGCAAGTCTAACTTGGAAAAATAAATAGCTTCCTTTAACTGATCTAATAGATCATCTATGTGAGGAAGGGGATAACGATTTTTGATTGTTATTTCATTCAGTTCTCGGTAATCAATGCACATTCTCCATGAGCCATCTTTCTTTCTTACCAAAACGATTGGTGACCCACATGGTGATGTGCTAGGTTTGATGAACCCCTTCTCGAGCAACTCCTACACCTGCTTCTTGATTTCTGCATTCTCTAAAGCGGAAAACCTATACATCCCAATGTTAGGCAGTGGAGCATCTTGCTGCAAATTAATATCATGCACTATTTCCTTTTTGGGTGGCAGACCTTTAGGTTCTTGAAACAAGATATCATACTCCGAAACAGCTTTTTCTAAATCAGATTGCTGTTTAGCATCATAGCCCTCAAATACATTGGTTTTATTAGGTTCCTTTTCCTTTACAACCATCAATAAAAATTGTTTGCATGAATTTACAATTCATTTCATCTGCCCTGAGTTTATGAGAGTATAATTATTCTTGAGCTTATGAGCTCTTACAAAGTATTCAATTCCATCTTTAATGAGTAGATACTTGTTCTCAGCTCTATAGAAAATAGCTTTTCTGTCATACAAGTAAGGACTTCCTAAAACAATTCCACATATATCCAAAGGAATTATATCTAACTCAACCTCATCTACAAATGCTGACTTAACCAACCTAATGGGTATGGTTTCTTGTGAGGTGTAGTTAGTAATCCCAACTTCTTTACAATTGATTTAGAAATTAAATTTACGTGTGAGCCACTATCAAACAAAGTATCAATCTTTTGATGTTTGGAAATAAATCGAATATGGAAAAGCTCATGTCTTTTTCTCTCATTTTCTTCATCAATAGTAGATTGTGCAGAATTACTAGTAGATGCTTCAGAATTCTTACCTTTATACCTGTGGCTGCAATAGTTGTTTCATCTCCTGAGTCCGACCCCAAATCTTTCTGAATAGATGCAACAATCTTCTTCTTCTTGCCCTCGAACTTCTTAGGTCTCAGCTCCGGATGTAGAATCCAATAGTGCTCATCATCATGCCCATCCTTCTTACAGTGAGTGCATGAAGACTTAATTTTCTGTGTAGTGTTGGCCTTCCTGTCTTTCTATTTTTGTTTTATTTTCTCCTTATTCTTGCTTGCAATGGGATTGGATGATCCTCCAACCTCTGGGTTCCCATTCTTTTCTCTATCTTCTAGATGCATAGCTTGAACAGATACTTCATCTATACTAGTGGGATTAAACATGAGGATAGTGTGCCTCATGTAGCTGTGTAGACCACCGATGTACTTCAATAGAGTCTCAGGTGAGTCTAATGAGATTCCTAGAATCAAATCTCTCTTCCTAAATTCTTGGGTGTAACCCTGTACACTTTTCCCTTTCAATTGGCGAAGAGTTTGCTAGCTCATCATGGTTTGCTGCATGTAGGCCAATGGATAGAACTGAATTTTGATTGCAGAAACAAAGTCACTCCAGACAGAAAGAGTCTTACCATGTCTCTTCATGTCAGCTTGGGTCCTGCCTTCCCACCAAACCAAGGAAGTGCCCCCAAGGTGTAGGCTGGCCAGCTGAATCTTGCTCTTGTCTGAGTCGATACTCTGCACTCTGCAATAAACATCAATTTGTCTAATCCAATTGTCCAGCTTTTCTGCATTCAACTCTTCATCATATATTGGTAAATCAAATTTAACATCTAGTTTAATCAAATATGTCTTCTTTTTATGTTCAGGGCTATTAAGAGGAGTGAGAAAGTTTTCTTCTTTCCCTTTGCCTTTTGAGTGGTCATGGAGGAGAGACTCTTCTTCTCCTTTATCTTGTTTGGAGCCTGATGATTCCTCATCTTTATGTTTTCTAAAGTCCTTATACATTTCCTCTACCATGGATCTCATGGCCAGGAAACTATCTATAAATTGAGGGTCTGGGCCCACAAAACCTTCCTCCGACATTGTCTTCTGAGGGTAGACTCTTCCAAGTTTAGGATTAGTTTCGACCAACTCTCCTCCTAATTTGAGCTTCGATCTAGTTAGCATTCAACAACTAAATCCAGAACAAGCTTGTCTAACCTTAACAACCCTTGGCTCTGATACCACTTGATCTGAAATCACCCCTAGGTGACCTCGGGAAATTAATGAAGATATTATAGACTCATGTGCTGGTGTGTGTGTCTATGTTATTTTGTGCAACAGATCAATAAGATTGCGAAATACACAGACACTTGAAACAATAAGAGATCACAGTAAGCAACATAAACACAACAAAATTTAATAAGGAGTTCACCCAATCCTCCTGGGCTACGTCTCCTGGTCAAGCCTTCAGTGGTGGCCTTTTTATTATGTTTTTAAAGCAGAGTCTTACAATAAGGAGCTCAATATGAGTCTCACTTGACAGAGGATGATCAACACTTGGAATACCCAAGTCCTTAGAGTTCACAGACTCCCCTTGCCGAATTTCGACCTCAATTAGTCTCTGTCTACTCGATGCTGCCCTTACTCTGATGGTCAGCTTGGCTTCTCTGTCCTCTGCAACTTTGCCTCTCTTTCTGTGTCTCTCGGCCTTCAGCTTCTTCACTGCTTCTTTGCCTCACTGTCTGTCCAGTCTCTGTCAGCTCGTGGCTTTAAAAATAGTTCGTTCCTTCGACTGCTCATTTCGACTTCCCGGCTCTCTGGATTTCCTGCCTCTGTCCACTGGGACTCCTCTGCCCTATGTCATCATCGCTGTGTAACACTTCGCAGAGAGGTGTCCACCTATCTCTTTGTGAATTGAGTGTCATTTCTTCCTGAATGGTCGTTTTTTCCGTTATTTCCTAGATTCCTGTGAAACAGATCCTTCTTTCATTTCATCGGTCAAATCGGACTTCAAATCTTATGCATCGTAGTTTATTTCTCCCTCAGGTCTGGTCATCCATCGGGTTGAACCTTCGCCGTTGATCTGGAGCCCCCAGAGCCTACGGTCTTCACTTATATCGCGCAGTTGAGTTTCTCGACCGTTAGTCCATGATGTAAGTGGTTTCTCTCTTTCCTTGCCAGACACGTGTCCCTCAGTGTATGGAATCACTGGGTCCTCGGCCAAACCCACTTACCACCTGAAATGCCTCCAATATTCCATCGGTTTTGAGCGTGGGACCCGCCTTGTCGGTTTTAGCGCTTTCCCACAGTTTTCTGGTTTTCCCTTGTGACCGAGCACTCGGGGCCTTTCCTTCTCGAGGGGGTTTGCCCAGAAACAACCTCCATTTCCGGATATGAGCTTCCCAATTGCCATTTTTGCGCCATGCACGGTCTCCATGGGCCAACAGTCAGCGCGCTTTGACCGAAGGTCCTCATTGCTCCATGCTGGCTACAAATTGCCATTATTCAGAGGTTATTTCTGATAGCTATAAGATTTCTTGAGGTCTGTCGTTCATTCTTAACATTCATTGAATTGTTTGAGGATCCAATTCAGATCAATGGGCCAACCCATTCAGTATAATGAGATGACCTTACAGACACAACAAGTGATCGAGCCATTTGAAAAATGGGCCCTTGATTTTATCATCCTTGTCAATCCTTCATCACATCATAAATATTACATGTTGGTCTGCACTGACTATGTGACCAAATTCTTCGAGGAAATATATTTTTCATGTGCCAAAAAACAAACTATCATTGGCTTCTTGTATTAAGATTTTTTTTTATTGATATGGGATACCAAGAAAAGTGGTCACAAATCGTGGAGCTCAGTTTACTAGTAACATCGTCAAGGTAATTCTTGAAAAGTATAAGGTTAGGCATCAACTCACCTCTCCCTATCATGCACAAACAAACAAGTAGGTCAAGAGAACCAATAAATTATTACAGAAAATTCTCACTAAAATAGTAGTCAGTCATCTTCAAGATGGGGCTGATAGACTGTCTGAAGCCTTATGGACTTAGAGAGAAACATGGAGAAACACAATAGTGTTTTCCCCATTTCAGCTGGTATATGGAAAGTGTTCCATATTTCTGATCAAGTTTGAAATCAGAACACCCATAACTATATTGGCAGTTGGCTTGGATTTATTAGCAGCACGGAAGCATCCTCTAGAACAACTTCATGAATTGGATGAAATATGTTTTGCTACATTAAACCATACAGATATTATGCAACAAAAATGTTCCAAATGGCATGAAAATCTAATGAAAAAGAAGTTTTCAAAACCTGGAGATTGATCACTTTTATATGATTCCCAATTCAAATATTTTAAGCAGAAATCACATAGTAGATGGTTGGGCCCATATGAAATAGGTAATGTATTTGACAATTGGATGATCAAGATAGTAACCATTTATGCAAAACACACCCCTTCAGTCATTAATAGGCATTGACTTTGGTTGTATCATCATCCAACCTCAAGGCATTCCTTTATAAAAAATGTTCTTACTATAAGTCAATTGGAAATCATGCCTGAGGAAGAGCAGTCCTCCACAATCACCTTTGCATCTCCACCTCCATCCCCACCATATATATATATATATATAATTCCAATGTGAAAACTCTTAGGAACATAGTTTGAGCAGCTGATAGGTGAAAACTAGCTTTCTAGCACTTGAAAATAGAAAAAACAAACAAAAAAAGAAAGTGAACTTTATATATACATGTGTGTGATGAAATCTAAATAATGTTTGTTTCTAAATGCAATGTTGTGGTTTTTCTTGCTGCAAGGAAACTATTGTTATTTTTAAAGTAATAACTTGCTAATACTTGTCAAGCAGTATCTCTCTCACTTTTTCAATAACAGCCTTCTACTCTTTTGACACCAACATTGCTAGTTATTTCTACTTGTAAAGGAGATCACATTCCTCGTTATTTCTATCCACTGTGAAAAAGTATTTATCATCACTATTATCTTTACTACCAACATTGTTGAATACTAGGTCTCCTTAATATCTTATCAAGTGACTTGCATTTTTTACCATTGATTTACCGACATAATTCATGCCATGTGCGATTACATTATGAACCATTGTCTCATCAACTATGAACCATACAATTTCCTCCTCGCATACCATAAGCTGAAGTCATATACAAATTATTTGTCATTTATTTATTGCACTAAATTAATGTGGTTAATCATATGCCACTACCAATCCTTCCCATGAATGAGGTTGTTTAAACATTTAAGTAGGGGGAAGGAGGTGGTTCCAGCATCCTTGATGATTAAACTTCATACTCCCCACTATTATACCCAATCATGTTAAACCATACTCACCTAATTTAAAAAGAAACTTACTAAATTGGGAAAATACATAGCATTATCCCCCCATCCTTTACATGTAGAATCAAGAGTAGTTCAGCTTCAGTTGTTGGGAATTATTTGCAAAATGGGAGGCCTGATAGTCTTCCATCAGCCTAAAGATGTGGGATAGTTGCAGAAGAAATAGGTTGTTTATGAGGTATTCCAGAACTCAGAATGGATGGAATATTTTGAAAAACTAGAGGGTTTTGATGAGGAGGTTACAGTGGAGTTTGCTAAGAATCTAGAGAATGAAAGGTTTGTGGTTAAAAGAGTAGAAATTATGGTAACATAGGAAATGACAGAAAAAGTAATAGGTCTTTCGCAATAGGGTGCATATTGGTTTGTAAGGAGAACATCATTGGTTGAAGAAACAAAATAATTTGTCAAGAGAAAGGAAAATCTCCAACCATGTGGAAAAGGCTACACCCATGACTCCCTGTCAATCCTGTGGAAGGATGTAGCTTTCTTTGTACAAAAGTATGTAACTTTTGAAGGATATTATAAGGTACTATTTGCTTACCATTTGAAGTTTTTATCACATCTATGTCATAATAAATTGATAAGTCTTCCATATCTTCTATTGAAAACATAACATCACATGGCGCACACTAAGAAGGGTTCGAAGCATAGTGTAGTGATAGTAACAAACCACGGGCTAGTAAAAATCTTGGTCCTTGAATCTCTGAAGGATACTTAGGAAACTTGGGAATAATTCTTGGGTTTATTAGATGAATTGGAGATAGAAAAACATCGTGAAGAGGAAGCATGGGAATTCAATGAGTCTATGTAAAATGTGAAGGGTTTTGTGATTAGGATGATGACCATGAGAAGGATGAATATGAAGAGAAGTCTAATATGCCTACTTCACCACCCTCAGAAGATATTGAGTTAAATAATCTCAGTATCACCCCAGAGGAGTAATGCCGATCTCCCAAAATTGAAAAAGCACAAGTAGAATTGTCGGTGCCCTCTAGAAAAAGAAAGAGACTCGTTCAATATTTTGTATCCATTTTAACTAGGAGAAGAAAAAGGTCAATGGGGTTAGATATAACACCTCCTATTACACCACTATTATTGAAAATTTAGGGTGCTAAGCTTGCTCCATAAGAACTAGGGGTCAGCGAAATTGGGGAAACTAATAGAGAAATTACTGAGGTGATCTTCGAATTGAAGAATGGAACTGCGGCTACTACAGAAGAACTAGACACAAAAAAACTAGTGAGTATAGAGGTTGTATGGGGTGTAAAAGGGGAAAATTAATTTGAGTCTACGGTTGTCACACAAGAACCAACCGTAGAGGAAAAAATAAAGGAACTTCCAAGCTCACAAGAACTTGACACAATTGAAGAATTTAATCTCGCACCTGCTAATGAGACCTGGTATTGCAACAAGGACTTTCAAACTCCCAAGGCTACCAACTTAGATTATCAACTTGGGGTTCATACAAACTTAAAATGTGTTAGCACTATATGTATAGCATACAATGTGTCCTTCTTTCTTTGGTCTGATGCAATTTCATACAAACTTAAGAGGTTGTAGTATTGTATGTGTAGTAGGTGGTGTACTTATACCTAAGTTGGTGCAAGAGACTATAGTACTCTATGTTTGTAGAAAGGAAAAGGAAAACTAATCTTACTTGCAGAAAAGGAAACCTATTTACTTTTGTAGAAAGGAAACCTAATTAATTTTGCAGAGACGGAAACCCAGTTACTTTTGTAGAAAGGAAAGACTATTCTACTTTGCATGAATCTAAATTCTAATATTACTTGCAAAAATGTAAACATTAATAACCTATCTGCAGAGTGTAAATGGTACATCAAAAGGAAACCTAGTCTATGTAATTGAAATAACAATATTGGAAATGGAAATCCTAGCTTAAGATGCATGAAAAAAACCTAATCATGAAATAATTCTTCAATCACTACATTGAAGATAAATTTTGTCAATAGAATTGACAAGGTGCTTCATAAAGTAATTGTGAAAATCATCGTTATGCTCTTCAAGTCAGGACTTTGTCCACTAATCCAAACTGCAAAGGTGAATTACAATAGAGAAGAGGTAAGGATTAAGAGGTATTTGGTCTTACTCAATCACAAATTCAAAGTGTATGGGGTCATGATTAAGGTCTAAGAGAAAAAAACCAAGCTTTTGGAGTAAATTTTGTCAAGTTTACACGTGATACATGACTGCTACAGGATTGTGACACGACTGCTACGGGATTGCTACTGCTCGAGATAACTTATTGAATGCCCAAGAAAATCAAATTCAAATGAGATGAGATATTTTTTTATTAATTACGGTATCCTAGGACTCCATTCCAAGTGGAATCACTCAAAAATACCCCTATTAACATGTGCTAAAAAATAACAGAAAATTACAACTCTAAAAATTGAAAATTCAAGAATCAGTGAGTTCGTTAATGTATCAAATGCCTAGCCTAATCAGGAACAAATGACATGGGGTAAATCTTATTATTAACTTTAATTTTTTATGACTCAATACAAGTGGAAACAACTCAAATGAAGCTCATTAACACGTTTTAAAAAATACCAAAAAATGACTACTATTTTGCTACAAGAGACTTCCAGAAATTCTAGATTTGTGAACTAGAAAACCAATCTAAGTAGCTCAATGATGAACATGAATTTTCAAAGTTGTTATAAGGATGAATCATGCTTGTGAAACTATATATAACCTAAAAATAAACTCACTTCAATCATTTAACCAATATGACCTTGTTGACGGTCTTGGACTCACGAACATGTCAGGGGATCTCCTGGGTAAGAAGCCTCAACTAGACCTCAGACTGTTTGGAGTAGGAGTCCCAGAGTGGGTAGTACAGTATCATCTTGACTACGGTTGCATGTAGAGTTAAGTAAGATGTCCTTGTTTCTAGTAAGGGTGTGACTGATTTGTTGTTGAATGTTAGTTTTTTTGTGCTAATTTCAACCTCAGATTTATAAACAAATCCTTGTTAATTTCTTCATGTGCATGGTTCTCTTATGGTGTTTGTGATTGGAAACAGGGAAATTTTATCAAGTTTTATGTGAAATACATGAGAAAAATAGCATAAAAAACAAGTGTTGAACAACAGGAATGAAAATTACAGCAAACCATCAACATAACACTTAACATAGTGTTTTGATGGAGTTCACCCCTCCAGGGCTACATCTCCTTGGTCCAGCTTCCATGGCTTGGGCCTTTGTATTAGCTTAATTTGGAAAAAATGTTGTTTACAAAGCTCCACTACTCCTGAAACCTACTTTAATGTCTTCAGAATGCTCAAATTATCTAGGAACACCTTTTCTTAAGCTCAATTTGGTCAAATGTTTCTCGAGTTGTGGTCAAAATAGTTTTCCCTAGGAAAACTCCTATAAAACTGGAGGAACTCCATTTAATCCCTTTATTTTTGGAGTTAGGGCCGAAATTGGTGGGTCCGCCAAAAGTTCACCAGGTTAAACTCGAGTTTAATTAATATTAAGTGGAGTTTAATTAACAATAAACTACAGATTAGCGCATTAAGCGCGTAGTTAAGGGCTAACCGTTAGCCTTAACGCTGGCGATCTTCATGAGTGGCAACATGATGTTGTTAGGTGATAGTTAGCACAATAGCTGCATGGTTTCATAATCGTTGACCTGGCGATTTACAAAATTTCAGGCACATGTCATTAAATGTAGCGGTTGTGGTCTCCGTAGCTGATGGCGGCTTCCGCTAACTATTAACATTAGTGGTTACATTATGTGTGTTCACATGGAGGGGGCTGGCTCCCTCCTAACCCCCAAATGCTAGACCATTACAATTTAAATATATGTGGAAGTCATTATATGTTAAGTTGTAATTTGGCAGTGGAACGGTAAGCTGTGAGGTTTATATGGCACAGGTCCTGGGTTCGACCCTCCAGCCTTCCACAAAATTTTTCTAACTACACACCGAGCCGACCTTTAGGGAGGGACATGTGGTGGCTTTCGGTCTTTCCACTTGTCCCCTCCTCATTGGTCCACTTTCAACCATTGTAAATGAGCCATGTCACCAACTTGTTGACCAATAGAAAAATGACACTTGTCAAACCCTTACTAGATGTTGACCATCCATTGACCTTGCCCAATCATCTACCACGTCAGCGGTAAATATTGTTGATTGGGTAGTGAGTGTACAACTTTTTTGCAAAATTTCTTTTGTTTGGAAAAAGCGGACATAATTCAATATCTTCCTCATATGAACTCGATTTTTAGTGAAATGAGTTGCATTGCGATCGTTTCGCTGAGGCGGATGTGGTAATTATAGTTTCGAGCCATTTCCAGAACTTTGATTTTTGAGCGAAATACTGAACACCTGATTATTCCTCCCCACTAGAAGCCTTTTAGACCCCAAAAGATACTATCAATTGTTTAGCAAGTGAGGCTACAACTCCCTCACCTTCTCGATCTACAACCATTTGGATTTACAAGGATTTTTTTCCCTTGAGTCCCAATCTTAGTTATTCGACATTCCCTCTCTTTGAAGTTCCGGTTCTTCTGTCAAGTATGAGATCCTTATGAAGTTCATCAAGATATTATGGAGATAAATCATCTATTGATGGCAGCTTAACATGCTCTCCTTGATCATCAATCAAAGGAGGCTCAAAAATCTCAAATTATCAACATTAACAACAGAGTATATTTGCATATAAGGAGGCAAATCTAGCTTAAATGCATTGTTACCAATCTTTTCTAGAATTTTAAAAGGACCATAACATATTGGATTAAGATTATTACCTTCCCCTTGAAGTCTCTCTTTGCTAATATGTTGGGTCCCTATAATACTAGTGATTACCCCATTAATATTGTAGTTGTATCCCTTATTAATATTGTTGTGCCCCTATTGTCCCCATATTGTTATTACTGTGCCCCATAGAATCCCTCTATTGTTATTTTTGTGGCTTTATATTATTATTATTAGGTCGGCTGGGTTATATTGTGACTCCTTAGACACCTATATATAGAAAGGAGGTTTTGTCATTTGAATCATCTAAGAATTGCTCATTTATGTAATGTAAAGGAGGTTTCCCCCTCGAAGAGGCTGAATTCTAAGGCGTGGATCTCTCTTTTCTATCTTTTTGTGAGCTGTTTTCATAACATTTGGTATCAGAGCTTTGGATTCTAGGGTTTCGTTGCTCCAAACAGGTCATCGTGGAATTTTCGCTATAAATTTTTTTCTGGGATGTTTCAGAAGCTAAAAAAAAAACCCATTTGAGAAGAAATCGTGCTAAATCTCGGGTCCAAATTTCAGAGTGTTGCACGATATATTTGCGGATATATGATCTAAGGAAGTCGGTCTTTTTGCAGACTCCTAAATTACATTCCAAACAGGTGACCTAGGGAAAATCGTCATAACTTTCTCTCTGAGCATCAGATTGAAATTTAGTAAGAAGGTAAAGAAAGAGGACGGACTATAGTTTCTTGTATATCTTTTTGATATCCAAAGGTCGAATCAGTGACTCATGGCACGTCATACAAGTTCGCTCGATTGAACTAGTCTATAATCAGGTCATCTTGGGAGATTGTGCATAACTCTTCCTTGGAGAATCCAACTTGGATCAAACTGCTGGCATTGGAAAGACGACACAGAGGGCTACTACAGGTTGCAATGTCAGAACTGGATGATCTGAAATTGCAGAGATACATTAGATTCAATATCAAGCTTCTACAAAGTGAAAAAATGTGTGTAGTTTTTTTTAAATTTTTGCATAAGCTTGGTTTGAAAAATTAGTTTGAATCAGTAATTGATGCCCCGAGGAAAGAAAATGAAAACACCTAGTAAGCAACTTGAATGCTCTAGCATGACTTATGAAGAAGAGGAAGAGATGCAACATGATATATCAAAATTACGAGACCAAGTGCAACAAGTGTCACTTGCACGAAAAGCAACAGAATCTAAGATGGATGGTTTAAGGAAAGATGTAGAAGCTAAGATGGATGGTTTAAAGAAAGGTGTAGAAGCTAAGATGGATTTTTTAAAGAAAGGCGTAGAAGCTAAGATGGATGGCATGGAAGCTGAGATGAATGGCATGGACGCTAAAATTGATGGCATGGATGATAAGATGGAAGAATTGAAGATAAATATGAATAAGTTGCTACAAGAAATGGTCACTAATGGTGAAAGGGTAGTAAAGGAAACTCATGATGAGAACAAAATAAATGTTAATCATGATTCCATAGACTATAATTTTGGATCGAAGACCCACCATATTCCAAAAATCAATATGAGGAAGTTTGATGGCAAGGATCCCGCAACATGGATATTACAGATGGAGCAATTTTTCGATCTCAATAATGTGCAAAACACACAAAAGGTACGTATTGCAACTTTATATTTGGAACCAAATCAGTTTGTATGGTATCAATGGATTTGCTCTCGTAAACAAATTATCACTTGGGCAATTTTTACGGAAGAATTGACAGCACATTATGAGGATACAAAAAGCAACACTTTTTTTTAGCTAATTGATGTCTCAAATAAAAGGGTTCAATAATGGAGCACATTGAGGAGTTCCAAAAATTGAACATAAGGGTAAAAAATATTCTAGAGGAGCATAGGATTGATGTGTTTATAGGGACTTTAAAGGATAATAGCCAACATGATGTTCGCCTTTGGGAACCTGATTCATTAGAGGAGGCATTTAGGTTAGCAAGAAACATGGAAAGCAAAATTATGGCAACCAGGAAGCATACCACTCACAACTATAAAGATGGAAGTGTTGTTGCCCCTAGTCTTCCACAACCTATAAGGTTGACACCACAACAATTGGAAGAAAAAGGAGCAAAAGGGCTTTGTTACAGTTCTGATAGCAAATACACTAAAGGTCATAAGTGTGTTGAGAAGAAATTATTCTACATAGATTGTGAAGAGGAAGAAGAAAAGGAGCAAGAAAGGTCAAAAGAAGAGGATATACTCCAGGAACAAAGCCTAGATAAAGAAAAAATGAATCTGACCATATCTTGTAATGCATTGGCAGGAATTACCACTCCTCAAACCATCAAGATAGAAGGACAAATCAAGAAGAAAAAGGTAATAATGTTGATTGATTCAGGAAGTATCCACAATTTTATTCATTGTAAGGTAGCAAAAGAATTGAATTGCCTCTTATATCCAGCACCAGAGTGTCAAGTGATGGTTGCAAATGGAGGAACAATAAATTGCTTTGGAAAGTGCCATAATATCAAGCTATCCATGGGAGAATATGTATTGACTAGCCCAATGATTTCCATTCCAATGGGAGGTGTTGATGTTGTACTAGGAGTCCAATGGCTACAATCCTTGGGTACAATAGCTTTTAATTTTCAAGAACTTTTCATGAAATTTTTTGTGGAAGGAAAGGAAGTTGAATTAAGGGGTATTGCAGGGAAACCGGGAAAGACAATCAGCTCTAACGGTATGACAAAGCTTCTAAAAAAGGAACAAAGAGGTGTAATTGCACAATTATATTCGCTAGATGTTTCTACATTGGAATCATCTATTTCTCCAGATCTCCAAAAAGTCTTGGACAATCATTCCAAGGTATTTGAGACTCCTAAAGGTCTCCCACCTATTCGTGATCATGATCGTGCTATTCATCTGATTCCAAGAAGTGTTCCTGCAAACATCAGGCTGTACAGATATCCCTATGCCCAAAAGAGTGAAATTGAACGTATGGTTGTAGAAATGCTAGAGGCTGGTATAATTCAACCGAGTCAAAGTTCTTTCTCCGCTCCAGTAGTGTTGGTGCACAAGAAGGATGGATCATGGCACATGTGTCCGAATTATAGGGAGCTCAACAAGCTCACTATTAAAGATACGTTTCCCATTCTAGTCATTGATGAATTACTGGATTAATTGCATGGATCAATTTACTTCACCAAGTTGGATCTTCATTCAGGATATCATCAAATCAGAATGAAGACTGAAGACATTCCAAAAACAGCATTTAGAACTCATGAGGGTCATTATGAATTTTTGGTCATGCCTTTTGGCCTTACGAATGCACCTTCAACATTTCAAGGTTTGATGAATTCCATTTTCAAACCATTCCTTAGAAAATATGTGTTAGTATTTTTTGATGATGTACTAATCTATAGCAAGTCTTGGAAGGATCATGTTGAACATGTTGACAGGGTGCTACAATTATTGGAGGAGAAACAATTATATGCAAAAAAATCCAAATGTTTCTTTGGAGTACAAGAGGTGGAATATCTGGGTCATATTGTATCTCATGAAGGAGTTAAGGTAGACCCTACCAAAATTAAAGCCATTAAGGAATGGAAAATCCCCACATCCATAGAGCATCTGTGAGGATTTCTCGGGTTGACAAGGTATTATTGCAAGTTTGTTAATAATTATGGGAGAATAACAGCACCTCTAACAACATTATTGAAGAAAGATGCATTTTCATGGACTCCAGAAGCAACAAAGGCCTTCGAGCATCTTAAAGAGGCAATGTGCCAAGCACTGGTCTTAGCTACACGAGACTTCACAAAAACCTTTATTGTGGAATGTGATGCTTTAGGAAAGGGAATTGGTGTAGTTTTAATGCAAGATGAAAGACCCATTGCTTTCAAAAGTCGTCCAATCAAGGGAAAGTTTTTACTCAAAGCTATTTATGATAAGGAAATGTTGGCAATACTCCATGCACTTAAGAAATGGCGACCCTACCTAATGGGAAGACACTTCAAGGTAAAAACGGATCATGATAGCCTTAAATACTTTTTAGAACAAAGATTATCCTTTGAAGAGCAACAAAAGTGGGTCACAAAGATGTTGGGTTATGACTTTGAAATCATCTACAAAAAAGGGAAGCAAAATGTGGTGGCAGATGCACTCTCAAGAAAGGATGAGGATGTGGAAGCATTGTTGTGCGCCATTTCTATTATCCAACCAGATTGGATAAGCGAAGAAAAGGAGAAATGGAAGAATGACGAAGAAGTGTGGAAACTTATTCAAAAGTTACAACAAGACTCCATTACGTTTGATACATTTAGCTGGCAAAATGATTCGTTATGGTACAAAGATCGCTTATACCTCTGTAAGAATTCCCAGCTAAAACAAAAGATTCTTATGGAATTGCACAATTCTCCCTTAGGAGGGCACTCAGGATTTTTAAAAACTTACCATAGGGTTAAGAAGGAATTTTTTTGGGAGGGCCTTAAATCAGATATTCAAAAGTTTGTGGAGGAATGTTTGGTTTGCCAACAAAATAAAGTTGAAACAATTAAGACACTGGCTCTATTACAACTTTTATCCATTCCAAGCCAATGTTGGGAGGAGGTTTCAATGGATTTTATCACAGGTTTACCCAAGTCTGAGGGAAAGAGTGTCATCATGGTGGTAGTTGACAGGCTTACCAAGTATGCACACTTTTGTGCATTATCACATCCATTTAAACCCAGTATAGTTTCTACTACATTTATGGAAATAATTCAAAAGCTACATGGAAACCCAAAGATTATTGTAAGTGACAGAGATCCCATTTTCACTGGAAATTTTTGGATAGAATTATTTTCTTGTCTTGGTACTCAGTTAGCTCATAGCTCATCTTATCATCCTCAATCTGATGGGCAAACTAAGATAGTAAACAAATGTTTGGAAGGATATCTTCGTTGCTTTGTATCTGATAAACAGACACAATGGGTCAAATAGTTGCCTCTAGCTGAATGTTGGTATAACACTTCCTTCCATACAGTAACAAAAATTACCCCATTTATGGCACTTTATGGATGTCAGCCACCATCCATCACATCATATTTAAGAGAAAATTCTAAGGTTCAAGCAGTGGAACATCACATCGAACATCAACAACATGTCCTCCAACTCTTAAAGGATAACCTCGTGTTGGCACAAAATAGAATGAAACAACAGGCAGATCAACATCGCAACGAAAGAGGTTTTGATGTAGGTGATTGGGTGTTCCTACGACTACAACCATATAAGAAAATGTCCCTCAAGCAAGCTAAGAAGGATAATAAATTATCACCAAAGTATTATGGTCCGTATAAGGTGTTGCAAAATATTGGTACTATGGCATACAAATTGGAGCTTCTGCAGCTTCTCGATTGCACCCAGTTTTCCATGTTTCATGTTTAAAGAAGGTTATAGGCGAAAAGCTCCCAGTTCAAACAATATTGCCAGAAATTGACGAGGAAGGAAAAATTATATTGAACCAGAAGCAGTCACAAAAACAAGAACTCGACAGTTACGAAATCGATCAATTTCAGAGTATCTTATCAAGTGGAAGAAATTATCTGTTGAAGGTTCCACATGGGAGGATGGGAATTTTATACAGAATCATCGAGAACTACTGAAGCGTTGAGGACAACACTTTTTTGAAGGAGAGGGGCATGTTGGGTCCCTATAGTACTAGTGATTACCCCATTACTATTGTAGTTGTATCCCTTATTAATATTGTTGTGCCCCTATTGTCCCCATATTGTTATTACTGTGCCCCATAGAATCCCTCTATTGTTATTTTTGTGGCCTTATATTATTATTGTTAGGTCGGCTGGGTTATATTGTGACTCCTTAGACTACTATATATAGAAATGAGGTTTTGTCATTTGAATCATCCAAGAATTGCTCATTTATGTAATGTAAAGGAGGTTGCCCCCTCGAAGAGGTTGAATTCTAAGGCATGGATCTCTCTTTTCTATCTTTTTGTGAGCTGGTTTCATAACATAGTATATAACCAAACTTCATATCCAACTTGAAATTTTTTATCAACCCGATGTTTTTCATGCATTTTGTTGTAGCTACTTTGACTCTTTTCCAGTTGTTCCTGGACTGTGTGATGTATCAACTGAATTTTCTCTCTATGAACTTCCTTGCCTTATCAATGTCATTGTGACCATCGATGGTGACATCTTTCTCAAATATGAAGTCCAATGGAAATCTTGGCAAGTACCCAAATCATGCCTCAAATGGTGATGTGTTTGTGGAAGAATGCTTTGCCTTGTTGTATGCATGTTCTATGTAACTTAATTGTTCATCCCACAACTTGGGATGTTTGCTGCAATATCCTCTAAGAAGATGGATGACTGTCCCGTTGACCAGCTTAGTTTGTCCATCAGTTTACGGATGAAAGGTTGTACCCTTCTTCAACTTTGTGTCCATCATGTCCCACAAATTTAACCAAAAATTCCCAACAAATAGAGAATCTCGATCACTTACAATGGAAGTAAGAAGACCAAAATGAACCCAAATGTTTTGGAAGAAAATATGAGTTGTTTGTTCAGCTGTAATTTGGTTTTTACATGGTGTTAGTTACACATTTTGTTGAGGCTGTCTACAACTACATACAAGTAATCATGAAGTTTCCTTGACAATGGAAGACCTCCTACAAAATCCATTGAGATACTATCCCATGGACGTGAAGGTATCAGAATTGGAGTGTACAATCCTAGTTTCCTATTGTTAGGCTTACTTTTTGCACACAAAGAACATCCTCTAATGAAACGAGATACATTATCAAACATGAGTGGCCAATAGAAATACCTTTGGAGATTCACTACTGTCTTGCCTACACCAAAGTGTCCAGAAATGAATGAAGTGTGCACCTCCCTTATGATACTGTTTCTTTCTCCCTATGGAATACATAACTTGCCCGAGTGATACAAAAAACTGTTATGTACATGTTAATCCAACTCTTCAATTTGGTTTCCTTGATTCAAGCTTGCTTAAAACTCTTGAAATTCATTATCATATGCATATTACTCAATGTAACTTTCATGTAAAATAGAATTATGCTTGAGTAAAATAGATGAATTTACAATAGGCCTAGAAAGCATATCAACTACCTTATTGTAGATTCCCTTTTTGTACTTGATAACTAAACAAAATTGTTGTAGAAAACCCATCCATCTGAAGTGTCTTTATTTCTGCAACTTTGACTGTGACTGTAAGTACTGCAATGGTTTATGGTCGGTATGGATAATGGTTTCCTTCCCCATCAAGTATTGTTTCCATTTTTTGACACTTTGTACCAATAAGTAAAGTTCTTTGTCATAAGTGGGATAGTTAGTCACAACTCCATTAAAATTTTTAGAATGAAATGAAATGGGCTTACCATGCTGCATAAGAACTGCTCCCATGGCATAATCACTAGCATCCATTTGAATCTCAAATGGCTGTCTAAGATCTGGAAGAGCCAATATTGGTGTTGAATTGATCTTTTTCTTTAAAGCATCAAATGATTTCTGTTGTACATCTCCCCAATGGAAGACTTTCTTGACACTAGTCAATGCATGTAATTGAGCTACAATGGAAGAAAAGTTAGCAATAAATTTCCTCCAATATTGTGATGCCCCTAGAAAGCTTCTTACCTCTATAACTGTATTGGGCTTGAGCCAATTCAGAATGACCTCAACCTTAGAGGGGTCTATCTTCAGCTCACCTCCTCCAACAATGTGTCCCAAATACACTAAAGAAGTCTTGCCAAATTCACACTTTGACATCTTTAAAAACAACTGTTCTTTTCTCAAGACATCAAGTACTTTGTTCACATGCATGGCATGCTCATATCTAGATTTGATTAATATGAGAATATCATCTAAGTAAACAATGACAAAGTCATCTAGAAAAGATCTCAATACATCATTCATAACTCTCATGAAAGTCGCTGGAGCATTTGTAAGTCTGAAAGGCATAACAAGTCACTCAAACAATCCTTGTTTAGTTTTAAATGCAGTTTTCCAAATGTCCTCTTCAGCTATTCTAACTTGATGATAACCACTTCGTAAGTCTAACTTAGTGAAATACTTTTCATACCTCAACTGATCAAGAAAATCATCAACTTTTGGGAGTGGATAATGATTCTTTACCGTGATTTTGTTCAGTGCACAGAAATACACACACATGCGCCAGGTTCTCCCCTTCTTTGGCACCAAGACAATGGGCGAACCACATGGCCAAGTAGATGGGCGTATGATACACTTGTTCAATAATTCTTGATTTTTCTGCTTGATTTCCTTACTCTCCATAATCGACATGTGATACATGCCAATGTTTGGAAGTAGAACATCCTGCTGCAACTGTATCTCATGTTGAATTCCCCTCTTGGGAGGTAACCCCTTTGGTTCCTGAAACATCTCGCCATGCTTGCTTACCACATCAAACAAATCAGATTTCAATTTTTCATCACAACCTTCAAAATATTCATAATCAATATCATTATTTTTCTTGATCATGAGAAGCACAAAATTTTTACTTACATTTACTAGTCTCTTCATCTTCCCTGCATTAACCAAAGAAATGTTTAGATTTTTATGATGGTCTCTCAAAATGTATTGCACCCCTTTCTTGAGCAATAAGTATTTGTTCTCATGGCGATAAAATACTGATTTCCTATCATACAAATAAGGACTACCCAAAATGATTCCTAATATGCCAAGTGGAGCTACATCTAACTTAACTTAATCAATGAACTTTTCATTAATGGCGAACTTGAATAAGCACTTCCTTGTAACCTGTAAATTTTAATTTTTGACTATCCAACCCAATGGATATGGCTAATGATGAGGTACAGTTTCAAGGTTAAGATTTTTTACCAAGTCTTCTGAAATTAAGTTTAATTGTGACCCACTATCAAATAATGCATCAATCTTTGTATGATTTGAAATTACCCTTACATAGAGTAGTTCTATTCTTGATTCTTCATTTTGAGTGTTGTTTTGACTATGTGAGGAACTAGTGCTTGCAACAACTTCTTTTCCTTTTATGACCATGGATGAAATCTTGGTCTCATCACCAAAATCTTACCCAAGATAATGTTGTGTGGTAGTGACCGTCTTTTGTTTTTCCTTATTGTTTGGTTTCTTAGGCCTTAGTTCGGGATGTAATTTCCAACAATGGGCTTCATCATGCCCAACTTTGGAACAAAGTTGGCATATGGTTTTCTCCCCTTCTTTATTCACACTTTCATTCTTCTTTCCCTTCCATTTTCCACCCTTCTCTTTCTCCTTACCCTTCAATGGATTCTTCTTACTACCCTCTTAATGAATGTTATTTCCTCTTGCTTCAAGGTGTGTGGCTTGCACACATACTTCATCCAAATTTCTTGGATTGAACATAAGCATAGTATGTTTTAAATAGGAATGTAAATCCCCAATATATTTCAACAATGTATCTTAGGAATTCACGTTTACTCCTCACAACAAATCCCTCTTTCTAAACTCATGGGTATAGTCTTGGACTATTTGGCCCTTGAGCTGCATAAAAGTTTTCCAACTCATAATGGATTTTTTCATATAGGATAAACGGTAAAAATGTCTTCTAATTTCATAAACAAATTCAAACCAAGAAATGGATATCTTACCATGAATTCACATTTCCCCTCCAGTCTTTGATTTCCACTAGACTAATGCTTCTCCTTCTAGCCTTAATGAAGCCAACTGGATCTTTATGTCATCTTCTTGAAGGTTCTGAATTCTATAGTAAGCACCCAATTGTTGAATCCAATTGTCTAACCTTTCTGTATTCACTTCACCACTGTACATGGGAAGTTCAAACTTAATGTCCAATTTGAGTAAGGGAGTTTTTCCTTTTGGGTTTTGGGAATGAGTATGGACATTTTTTTTGGTGGAAGTGGAAGATGTTTCTATTTGAGATGTTGAGGATGATGAAGATGAAGATGGTGGATATGGAGGAGGATTTCCTCCATTACCCTTTGAATCCTTCTTATCATCTTTTTTATCTCCTTAGCTTCCCTCTCCATGTGGAGGCTTAGAACTCTCTCTAGCCATTCTAGTATTCCTCTCTTCATAGAGGACTCTAACTATGTCATCCAAGTCATAGAAATATTTCTTGAATGCTTCCTCTTCTGAATGACCTTCAATCTCTCTTGCTACAGACATGATGGCCTTAGATTCAAGCTCAGTTTCTGGTACTTCTTGTATCTCCTCAATCTCAATTGAAGGAAAAATTTGAGGTGTTTCAAGTGCAGCTGGAATTGGAAATTTGGGTGGAGAATGTGGCCTTGTGGCTCTCCTTCTTTTGGGCATTACCTTAGAAGTTTCAACCAAAAATTTCCCTTCTCCTCTCTGCAACTTTAACCTTGTAAGCATAACAATTTTTCAACCATAAAAATGCTACTTTCACAAACTCAAGCAATAAAGAAAATAAACCTTTTCTTTGATACCAACTTGACCTATTGTTGAATGTTAGTTTTGCTGTGCTAATTTCAACTTCAGATTATAAACAAATTATCGTTAATTGCTTCATGTACATGGTTCTCTTATGGTTTTTGTGATTGGAAACAGGGAAATTTTATCAAGTTTTATGTGAAATACATGAGAAAAATAGCATCAAAATCAAATTCTGAATAGAAGCAATGAAAAGTACAACAAACAATCAACATGAAAACTTAACACAGTGTTTTGATGAAGGAATTCACCCCTCCTGGGCTACACCTCCATGGTCCAGCTTCCATGGCTTGGGCCGATGTATTAAGCTCAATATGGAAAAAAATGTTGTTTACAAGCTCCAATTCTCCTGAAACCTGCTTCAATGTCTTAAGAATGCTCAAATTAGTTAGGAACAAGTTTTCCTGAGCTCAATTTGGTCGAATTTTGCTCAAGTTGTTGTAACAACAGTTTTCCCTAGGAAAACTCCTCTAAAACTGGAGAAACTCTAGTTAATATTGTTATTTTTGGAGTTAGGGATGAAATTGGTGGGTTTTGCCAAAAGTCTACCAAGTTAAACTCGAGTTTAATTAATGTTAAGTGGAGTTTAATTAACAAGAAACTGCAGATTAGTGCATTAAGCGCGCGGTTAAGGGCTAACCATCAGCCTTAACGCTGGCAGTCTTCGTGAGTGGGCACATGATGTGGTTAGGCGACATTTAGTGCAATACCCATGTGGTTTCATAATCGTTGACCTGGCCGTTTACAAAATTGCAGGCACATGTCATTGAATGTAGCGGTTGTGGTATCTATAGCCACAAGAGGTTTCCGCTAACGGTTAACATTGGCGGTTACATTATGTGTGTTCACATGGAGGGGGTTGGCCCATGGGCTGGCTCCCTGCTAACCCCCAAACGTTAAACTGTTACAATTCAAATATATGTGGAAGTCCTTATATTTTAAGTTGTAATGTGGTGGTGGAATGGTAAGATGTGAGATTTGTATGGTGCAAGACACAAGTTCGACCCCTCGGTCTGCCACAAAATTTTGCTAACTATGCAGCAAGCCAACCTTTAGGGAGGGACATGTGGTGGCCTCCAGGCTTGCCACTTGTCCCCTCCTCATTGGTCCACTATCAACCATTGTAAATAAGCCATGTCACCAACCTGTCGACCAATAGAGAAATGAACCTTGTCAAAACCTTACTAGATGTTGACCGTCTGTTGGCCTTGCCCAGTCATCTGCCACGCTAGCAGTACAGAATGTTGACTGGCAATGATTGTACATTGTTTTTTGCAAAATTTCTTCTCTTTGGCAAAGCGGACAGAACTCAATATCTTCCTCATAAAAACTTGGTTTTTAGTGAAACTTGTTGCGTTGGGATTGTTTCACCGAGGCGAACACAGTCGTTGAAGTTTTGAGTCATTGTGAGAACTTTTATTTTTGAGCTAAATATTGAGCACCTAATCATTGACCTTGCAACAAGTCAAGGAAGGTGCATGAGAGGATCTAACACATGGAAGGGGGAGTGAGTGCACTCCTTAGAAACCTGTGATAGCATGCAGCTTCAGAGGGAACACACAAGCAGAAAGACATCACGAGATGGAAAGCAGGATAGTCGATGATCCAAAGTGATGGATTATATCAACAACATGCTTTGATAAGCTTCATACAAACACATATAAAATATTTTGAGCTAAGATTTCTGTGATCCATAATAGTATTAACAACATATTTCACAAAAAATCACATAAGATATATTCTTATCGATGCGTTTCAAACTAGCCAGTGTGGTTCATCTTCAGGATAAGATGAGGAACTAGATCTAGGCCATGAAATAAATAGATGTAGAGAGCTACTTTACTAGCCATTAGCGAGTAACAACTAGTTTGACTAAGGGTAGAGAAAAGATTTGACAAAAGGTTAAGGTAAAAAGATAATTTAAAATTTTATTATTTTTATGAAAATATTAAAAGCATTTATAATAATTCATTTTATTAAACCCTATATAACCCTAATAAATCTTAATTAATATAATATTAAAATTTTTATTTCAATCCTCAAATATTAACTAATAAAATTAAATAAAGAGAATCAATAAAAAATAATAGAAGGAGGATTAACAAAAAAGAAAAAAACACACACTAAGGAAATAAATAATTTTAATTATTATTATTATTATTATTATGAAAATATTATAATAAGAAAATAAAAGCGTTTTAAGGACATAAATCATTAATTTTATTTATTATTTATTATTTTTATTTATTTATTTTTGATGAAAATATTATAAGGAGTTGTAATAATTAATTTAATTTTACTCTTTATAGTCCTAATAAATCCTTAATTTAAATAATATAAAAATATATCTTAAATAAAAAAAATTAAATAACGAGAATCAATTAGAAATAAAAGAGGGAGGATTAATAATATTATAAAAATAAAAAGAAATACTAATATTGGCTAAGGGAATATCCACAAAAATAAAAATTAAAAATTAAAAAAATAAAAATAAAATATATAAATATATAATTTTACAATTTAGGAAGAAAGCGCAGGAATCCAGCATCTGCTGATGCTCCAACCATCATCCCTATTTAGATTAACATGACGATGTTTAATCTCTAGGGCCTCCCTAAATTTATGATGATGAAAATGGTCGATCCTCCCAATGGCCCTAGCCTCTTTGATCCAGATGTGATGATTGGTTTTTTCTGGATGTTCAGCCAAAGCAGAGGAATGAGAGCTCCCATGCTTGATGTCTGCAACATGTTCACAAATCCTTTGGTTAATAGATCGACTGGTCTCCCCTATATAAGGAGTTCCACAGGAACAGGGAATGATGTAAACACCCTTCCCATCCTTAGGGTTAACCAGGTCTTTAACAGAACGAAGAGAACTCTGAATAGTGTTAAGGGGTCTAAAAGAGGAATGAATCTTATGTTTTTTCAAGACCCTAGTGATTCTATCCGTAGTCCCTTGAATAAAAGGAAGATGAACCCTAGAAGACCAATCCTTGGGTTCAATCTTATTCTTAGGACCTTTTTCAACATTTAGAAAATCCCTAAGACCTTGAGACTTGCTATAACCATTTTTATTAAAGACTTTAAGGAGGTGGTTCTTCTCATCTTCAAGGTGATTTTCGTCAGAAACCCACAATGCCCAAGTGGCTAAGGTGTTGAGAACGCCTAGCTTTTGAGTAGGAAAATGATGAGAACTAGCATGAAGATATTGCTCTGTGTGAGTTTTCTTACGAAAAACTTGATGAGAAAAAGAACCATCATCCTTCTTTGAGATAAGGACATCAAGAAAGGGAAGGCTACCATCAACTTCGAATTCCATGGTGAACTTTATGAAACTTGATTGACTATTAAGATGATGGTAAAACAACTCCAACTCCTCTTTATCGTGAGACCAGACGACACAAGTGTCATCCACAAACCTTTTCCAAAGTTTGGGCTGGTAAAGAGCGGAAGACAAAGCTTTGGATTCAAAATCCTCCATGAAGAGATTGGCCACAACTGGGGAAAGGGGGGAACCCATAGCCACACCATAGGTTTTCTCATAAAATTCACCCTCAAAACTAAAGAAAGTAGAGGTGAGGCAAATCTTAACTAAAAAAGCAGTATCAGGATCAGTGATGCGATTGATAACATCAATGGCCTCGTTAATAGGGATATTGGTGAATAAGGATACCACATCAAAACTCACCAGCTGATCCTCAGGGTCAAATCTAAAATCTTTTAACTCGTTAACGAATGAAGAGGAATCTTTAACAAAGGATTCAGTCCGACCTACGAGAGGTTTGAGCTTGTTGGCAAGAAACTTCGCTAAAAGATAAGTAGGCCCACTGATAGTATTGACAATGGGGCGAAGAGGGACCCCATCTTTATGGATCTTGGGGAGACCATAGATTCTGGGAGTAAGGGGGTTGCCTTCAATAAGCTTCTTACTAAGGGAGCTAACAGTGCTACTTGATTTAATGGCAAGAGAAACTGTTTTAGAAACCTTTTTTAGGGGGTTCTTAGCAAGCTTTCTGTAGCTTCCGCTATTGCAAAGGTGATCTAACATCTTATTTCGGTAATCCTCCTTGTTAAGAATGACAATTGCACCCCCTTTGTCAGCTCTTAGAACAACAATGTCCTTGTTACTATTCAGGGATTTGAGAGCATCAAACGCAGGCTTACTAAGGTTGTTCTTAGGGGTTTAGCCTTTATAAGGATAACTACGCAATCATGTCTAATCGGGTAAATCTTGAATCCCAAATTCAATGTCACAAATGATATCATTCACAGGAATTTTTCTAGGAGCAACAGCGAAATTTAAACCTTTTTCTAAAAGACTAAAAACATGGGAATCAAAAGAGAAATTGGAAAGATTAACTACTTTATTGTTGGAATAAGAAGCCCTTTTATTAATAGTAATTTTTTTTAAAGGAATAGATGAAAGATTATTACTATCTGAATTATTATTAAGTTCAGGGTTGATATAATGGTTTTTATTATTACTGTTACTAATAAAGTCAAATTCTTTATTAATATTATTATAATTATTATTAATTTCAGTTTTATATCCAATATTCTTATTAAATTTATTATTATTATTACTAGTAAATACATTTTTGTAATTATTATTTTTATATTTATTGTAATTATTAGTTTTATTGAAACCTAAAGGGCTATTAGGATAATCAACGAAAGAATGGAGAGAGGAAAGTTGAGGATTCGGAACCCCAATGGTCATTGACCTAACTCTCAATGGTGAGGGAGGATTCAGACAGGTCAATGGAGGATGAGGGGAGGGTGAAATCGGAGGATCAAGGCTGGAGGGTGGATAGGCCGAAGCAT
This sequence comes from Pinus tabuliformis, assembly GCA_031772625.1. Lineage (NCBI taxonomy): Eukaryota > Viridiplantae > Streptophyta > Pinopsida > Pinales > Pinaceae > Pinus > Pinus tabuliformis. The sequence goes on from CM062814.1 coordinate 370,512,134, forward strand.
GAGGACAAAGATCAGATGAGGAATGGGACATAACTCGAGGAGGATCATGCGAGTTAAGAGAGAGCTGACTTGAGAGTGATCCTTCAGACCCGATTAGAGGAGCTGTATCATAGTCCACCATTTCGGTATTCACAAAACTCTAATCAACGTTAACAACTGGTCGAGGAGAGGATGACGAGGGCGTGAAGGGGTTTTCATTGAGTCAAAGGGACGAGGATGGATGGGACCTAGATTCCTTAGAAAACAAGGAAGAAAGAATTAGGTAGGGGCTATTACATTCATTGTAGGAGTAGGTACCCCTGTTAGATGTTGGAGTTTATTTTGAGGAGGAGCGGAGGCATAATGAACTAGAACCGAACCTTGAAGAAGCTAACGATTCACATGAGGGGATTTCGGCCTGGAGCAAGCAGCTATGAAGAGAAGGAGAATACTGAAGAAGAGCCATGCCAGATGAACCATCACAAAACGAGCCATGATAATCATGAATTACGATCGCCTGGGTTGATCGATTTTGTTCGAAAGGGAGCGTTGGTATGGACATACGAAATAGTCCATACATGCATGCATAAATAAAAACTACATATAGCATTAGAGTAACCAGGATAGTTGAACTACAATAACAACATATGCATGAAATGTGATGGCTTTGTTTTACTAAAAGTGTGAAAGATCCAATCATACATACAACCAAGATTTCCACTAGCCTCGATAACGGAACATTACAGTCACTGCCACCTGCGCCTCCAAAGAAACGTAGTAGCTCTTCACTGTGGAGAATCCAAGGTTCGTTACAATACTCTCCAAGATTTCTCTAAGTTACACCTATAGGAAGCTTGGCTCCCAAAATACTCTACAATGAGTTATGAGGTTCTATAAATAGCAAAGGGTGGGGTGACCCTTGACATTCCCCTTTGTGACTCTTCACCTACCCTCATGACTCTACAACTACTACATGACTGTTACATTCTACTATCGACACTTGGTCTTTCACTTATACAACATGTTTACAGTACAATCTGCACATGTACCCATGTGACACAAAATAGGCTTGAGTAAGCCATACAAGACATCACTCAGATTCAGACAGTTGTGGGAAGACTAACTCTTCAACATCCTCGCGATGATAGATGGTGGTGAACTAATGCCAAGTTGCATAGTCAGTTATGGTGTCCACGTACTCTGTGTCAACATCCTTCTTAAATAAAACTCTTGCCTCCGTTGCATCTAAGTACACTAATTTTGCACCTCTATCCAACTCGTCAGATAACATGCTCATCATAGTCTTAAGTGTAGCCAGACCAACAACATACTGATGCATAGTGTCTTCACTCATCTACAAGTCTGTGTTGGTGGCTACATGCATCAACTGATCAACGTACATGTCCAACTACATTCATACTTGGTTCTTTGACTTCACCTCGGTGTGTGTGCCAATGGATGGGATCACATGCATGCGCACAATGAAATCCATGCTCCTGAATACCCATGCATGTAAAGCCTGTAAGATGGTGATGAGCTGCAGGAGTTCCTCATAGTTTTGGAACTGGATCCGGATGTGTGACTTCAACTCTACCGTATTTGGCATTATTATCTTTGGCAAGTGCAATGGGGCTCCCTTATACCTCATTGTCCATATCTCCATATGATCGAAAGAAGTGTGCAAATCTGACAAGAAGCGTTCTCTCCTAACACAACGCTTCTGCCAATCATTGATATGGAAAACTGACTTATGCATGGTGATGAACATGAAGTACATCTTTTGCATGACTATCCCGAGAGACGGTAATTCATCTAATATTTCTCTCCTCAACTCTGCTCTGGCAGATGATGTAACCTATTCTCCTCCCTGCTTGGCCGCTTGTAACTGCTTGGCCATGCACTCGTTCTCAACTATCAAGAATCTAACACCTAAGATGGTGGCTTCAATATATGCTTTGGTAGCATCGGCCAATGCATCTGGATTTCTGCGCACATCGGATATGATTACTCATTCTTCAAACTACACAGGAGATACATGGACATCCAGAGTAGGAACTCTGTGCGATTCCACAACTCTGTGTGATAACTTGTCGAAAGATATGTTGTGCATCTCCTCTTCTGGATTGTCTTCAAGGATTTATTTGTCTCCTTGATCGCTTGGGACTTGCTTTTCTTTCAGATTTGGTGAATCCGATGGAGTAACCTGTTGGTTCTGAAGCATGAGGTCAATATCCTAATCTAACTATGGTTGAACCATATTTGTGTCCATCTGCTCTAGCATCCGTTTAATCTCTTAAGATAAGTCCTTCTCCTGCGACTTGTCACCCTGTCTTCTCTGTGCCAGCTATTCAGATGAATCAATAACCTGTATGGGCACAAATTCATCAATCTATGTATGTTGCACCTCCTCCTATTGTTGTCCCTACTGTGATTCCTTCTCTCTTATACGCCGTTCTTATTCTTCTTTGAGTTGCTTCTTCAACTTTTGCAACTCCTTTTCTTCTCCCTCCATCTTCTACTTCTCCCTTTGCCTTTATGCGATGCTTCTGTCGCGCTATCACCTCTTAGTCTCAATCTCCAAAGATTCTCTCAACACAAGTGGATCTTATTTGAACTTGCACCTTTGCTCTGCCTTTATGTTATCAACAACCTTCCTCTTAGCTTTGTCACGTGCCAGTCTGCTACCCTCTGTTGCTGCTGATGATGCTGCTCTCTAAGATGTTGTTGCCTTCTACTTTTCTAACCACTCTACAACTATATTTACAGGTTCATTGAACCTTGAGAAGTGATATAAGTATCTCGATGGGTCTTCCTCAGGCCAATGACATGCCCCATGGCTCCAAGGATGTTACACTCTCCTACAGTCGTTCTTCACTAAGCAATGTGGGTCATACAGATTGAAGCTTCTGGTGGCAAAGGTGAATCTCTTGAATTCCTCTGTCTCGGCCTCAACATGCTTGAGATTCCAAATATCATACAACCCAATTGCCAAAGGAAAAGTAGGTCAAGGTTCCTTCTTCTTCCTCTGCGGTCTCACTAAAAACCCTGTCGCGATGTGATATGACACTTCTTGCATGATGAGCTTATCCATGGCCAACTTCTGTAAAACATGCGAATCCTTCTCCATTTTGAACATCTAGATGAACATGCCAAAGGGTGAGGCATACCAATCTGATATGTTGATCAATTCCTCCATCGTTGCCTACGACATGAAAGGTGGATCCTCCTCAAAATCATCTTGTATATCGGGGTGACAAAGTGGTCTGGTAACTATATGATAACTCCATGGAAGCTGAATTCAGAGAACAACCTGCAATAAGTGTGCATAGAGGTTTCTAAAGGTGTCCATGCTCAACCAAAGCCCTGTAACTATTGACAGGCATAGACTGCATCAACCTAATTCTGAGCTTATGTTACCTATTCCTTCAACCTGAGAGCCAACATGTCGGACCAGTTGAAAGGTATTCCTTCGCTCGCCAGTTTATCCAACACAATCACCCAACTTTGTGGGAAGGTGTCTATGCTCTATTGGTTGTATAGAAGCATGGAAAGATTACCAATACTAATATTCCTTCCATATTATCCTTGTCTTTTACACTTGGTTTGGTGTTGTCTTGAACTTGGACGGCTCTTTCACCCAACTCTTCAAGGTGTCCCTTGAGTTTATGCTATTCCTGGGTTTGGTGAAGGGTGTGTCCATCGTGATCACCAACTGTGGCTCAACACCATTGTATTCAAATCAGTATGCAAGACAATCCAGTGGATCATGTTTGTGCATGGAAACGCGGGATACCTGCATGCAATCTGGTATAGGACAGACTTGTGAAAGTTGACATAGACTCTGTGGTCTTCTGGATTCTCCTCAAATGTGCTTGAAAATGTGTCATTGATGTCTTGCCATTTCATCTTGATCTCTTTGTTTATGAAAAAATTAGTGTCTTCATAGATGGGCAAGCTCATAGAAACTTTCTCAACTGCATCTCCAGTTGCACTCTCAACGGTGTCCTTTGACCCTGCTCTCTTGGAAGCCATTGTACCTATACTGCTGAGAGACAGATGAACACCTGTGATACCTAGAGACATAGAAACACTCATGGCAAGCGCAATGTCAGTTGAAAACCAAAAGAAACTTGAGGACTGACATGCAATACACCTAGGTGACTGACTAGAAAGATTGTGCAATTTTCATTAGGAGGCTAGGAGACTCACTACCAAAATTGCTGGAAGCATAGTCTTGACTGTTAGTGGGATGAATGATTGCTGAAACTGCATAATGCACAACCCATCTTGGCCTACTAAGGACTGAAACTATGTAATGCACAGTTTTAGTCAGCAATGACTGCAACCCAGCAAATTGCATTTGCGCAATGCTGTGGGCCAGCAGGGCATTGCCTCTCAGAATTGCACAGAGTAAGCCTCAAGGATAGTGTTGGGCAAGATCTACATAATTTATGGGAGGAAGGAAGAGCCATCACTCTCAGAAATGCGCAGTGCAAGATAAGGAAGGCAAGATCCCGACCAAGGTAGCCCATACCCATCAACGAGTGACTAAAAACATGTAAAGTTTGAATGCATGGAGAAGATGAGTGTAGACAAGAGTGAATGATCATGCATGCAAATAATGAGTGTAGGATTCAAAAAATGGGAAAACAAGAAAGTGTGTGAAGCGAGTCGCTGCAACGTGACTGTTAGTGCAAAAAAAGTGTGATGCATGCAACATCAGTGAGATGCAATGAAAAAACTGAAACAATGCTTCTACAAGCTAACATGGATTAAAACAACAACAAACATTCATTGAAACCAAGCAAACAACACACACAAACTGAAAATACAAAAAGTGACATAAAAGCAACAAAAGACATGAAAAGCAGAATTACCTGGAAAAATTTGTGTTGAATGTGTTGAATGCTCCTAGATGTGATGTGGGATGCCAGACCTCTAAAGCATCAAATAAATAGTTTTGATAAGATCAAGGTTTATTATGTGCATGTCACAAAATTGGGAAAAAGCCACACTTTGCAGGAGGTTTCTAAAACGGATTTTGCATCTAACCTCCAGCTACTAAAAATGGATCCCTAAAATCTAGGGATGCTTTTTCCTTTTCTTCATTTTTCCTGTTTTGGAAAAAGCAGCTCTTGCATGAAAATAAATATTTCTTAGTCCTGGAGGGAATCTGTCAACTTGGGAGCACATGCAATAGAATGCAAGCCTTGGAGTGACTTTTGTGTAGTTTCTGGGCTGAGCAAGTCTGGCTATCCCTCAGGCTTTGCACAATTACTAGACTGAAGCCCTAGCTGTCAGCCAAAATTGTGCAATTTTTCAGTGCAAGACCAGTGATGGGATACTTTGTGGAATTTCCAGAGGGAAGGTTACCTGACTATTTTGCACATTTCTAGAGAGCAATTGGCAGACTAGATGGATTGCACAATTTTGTAGAGGAAGATTGGTTCCCCTCCATATTCGTGCAAATTTCCAGGCGAGCATAACAACCAGAAAATGAACAAGGTCCAGAATGTTAGCATCTAGGTGGAAGAAAACAAGCTGGCAAGCATAGGCTGGTAAGACACTAAAACTCAACTAAAGAATATGTACTTGGACAGTGTAAGACATGCTACTATGGATGGTCAGTAGGGAGGCTCCAAAATGAAGCTAAGAGAAATTTTGGAGGGTGGTTGTAGCCACTACAACACTTGGCGACACACTAGTATAGCTTCAACTCTCTGAAGGGAACTTGTTTCGTCAAAAGAAAGTCTAACTCCTCCAGAAGTATTGTTCAGATCTCTAATCATCTTGGTTTCCATACTAGCTTGATTGAAAGATGTAGCACCTACCATGCTCTTAATCTGTCAGCACTGATTCCAAGCCAAGTCAACATAGTTGTTTCGATTGGGGATGAGGGGTATATTGGTGCAGAATAAATATTACAGTCGAAGATTAAGTTTCATCTCTGTTGTTGCTCCTCTGCCAGCAGGCCTGGATAGTACCCCGACGGAGTCACGCAGGAACACAAGCATCGCTTCACTGTCAACGAGCCTGGTCAGTAAGTCGGCAGAGTTACTTGCATCACCTCTATGCACAGGAATCCTTTCTCTTCTTTCTCCTTATTCATTTTTTCAAAAAATTCTCACATTTTCATTTTTCAAGAACTGTGCATAACACTTATTTATTTCAGAGGCGGAAGAGTGATCCTAACTTATTGAGAGGAGAAGAGGTTGTTTCTTCAGAGAAGTATATTATATATACTTTTGACATTCTTGTTAATGTTCTCCCCCTCACCTTACTCTACTTGACTGAGTTGACAAGGGTTAACCTAAAAACAACCGACTAGAGTAGGTGGTACTAGTTAGCACAAAAGCGTTGTGTTTTCATCAAGTTCACTTTGAAAAGAACGTATTTTCCATTGGTGTATCATTGACTGAAGACCACAAGTAAACATAAAGAGATAGGAAAACAGAAAATAAAGTATTGATAGTTGTATAAGTCCTCTTGTACTTTACCCTGCTTGTTTCAAGAGATGTCATGGTTCCATGTGAACTAACCTACAAGCATAAACAAGCAAACAAAACAAAAGAGCAAAGAGCAGAAGAAACTGTGTAAGCAAAGAAAGTGAGAAAAGTAGGCAAGCAACCAAACAAACAAACCAAGTAGGAAAGCAAACGTGCATGAAGGCAAACGAAACATAAAAAAAACACTACTCATACTCCTCAGATAACGGTGCAAGGGTCTGCTCACGTGAAGTGATACTTCTAATGCAGCCATTGGTGCAATGGTTGACCCATGCTGGTGAAGGAACGGTTTGCAAAAATAACAGTCAAACAAACCAGCAAACATGAAATATATAAAAATGAAGACAAACACACTCCGAATTTAAATTCTTCCACAGAAAAGAAAAAAGTGAAAGCACACAACATGCACTCTGTGGACATACCATGGCATTGTGATATAGTGTGTGTAGATGTTACACATATGCACTCTCTTAACTGTGACATGAAAGAAAACGTGAGAAACATAGAAAAATTACGTCGTGCAAGTGTGCTTGCTATGTAAGATAACTCGAATGCATGAGTGATGGGATAATGTGATTTAGGTGGAGGAAGAAAAATCTATGTGTTGGATAGATCTTCAATGCATATAGATGAGTGATGAGGAGCCTTGGTTAGCTCAATAATCTACTGATCGGATGTGAAACTAACCTCAAGATAGCAAGGGTCTAACATAACCATTAGCTCGGGTTGAAGTGCCTCAAAAACCTGTGGGGCTTTGACTTCATCGAAAGATAGATCATCATAAACGGGTGGCTTTCAAAGATAAACAATGATAGAGTTAACATCGTGATTGAACATGGGAGTAAACAGATGATGACAACTATGATTAGAAAAATCAATGAGTTCATCAACATCCTCATGATTGGATAAATCAAACAGAGGGGTAGATGAGAAGCAAGAATGTTCACCCTCTGTGTTTCTCGAGAAGAAAGATGAAAACTCAAGTGGGTTTTCAATGAAGATTTTTTCCTCTTCGATGTCGAATGATGGACTAATATCGAGTGTATTCTGTGAATGATCAGAAGTAGACACATCTGTGGAAATATTTACACAAGGAAAATCAGAGATAACAGAATCACTAAAGCTATCAGGAAAAAGTGGAGGAGGCGTGGACAAAAGGAGATCTTCCTTCACCGCGGGTTGATGTTAATATTCCCAGTCATACTCATCGTAAATGATAGTGCGGCTTGGTTTTGCAACATCAACTCTATCGATGGATTTATCCTCGTTCACAAAAAGTGTGGAGTCTGGAGTGGAAAGCATAAGACAGGGCAATCTAGAGGATCAACAAAACACGAAGACATAGGTTGAGGTAAAAAGTGCATGTGACAACCCATGGGATTCCCAACCAAATCTACATAGAAATTAAGAGTGGTGATGGTGGGAGGATATGGCAATTGAACCGAAGTGTGTGCATACTCTCCCACATCGCACTGTGGGGGTGGAGCTGTTTGATGAGGGGAAGGTGAATGGTCGCTTGTGAACCAACTATGTCCACTTGTGATTGCGCAGCTCCATAACTGAAGTATGCTGAGTGGGGTTTGAAATTTAACTTCATCCTGGGACAGAGTGATTTGGTAAGGAAATATTCAAATCTATCCATGATATATTGGAATTTCATTTGGTTTTTCGGAGCTTCAAACTGGAGTAAACGAAAGTGCTGCCAAAATTCCATAGGTTGTTCATGTGGGGATTTCCATTATTTTAACATTTTTTCTCAAGAGATTAAGGATAAAAATCATGGAAAACATATTCGATTAGATCACACAAGTGCTTAAATGAGTGTACGCAATTATGAGGAAAGTTGCGGCACCATCGTTGCGGGGATTTGTGAAGTATGGTTGAAAGCAGCATGTTGGCCTCAACTTCATCAAACTCCTCTGCATCCTCCAAGAATACAAGGAATTTATGCAAGTTCTCAAGCCAGGTCACTCCACTTTCACCATCATGTTGGGTTGTGTTATATTCTTTCCACGACTAGCCCACGTAGTTAACCTGGGGGTTAGAGGGGGGGCGGAGCACCCCCTTCGTTGCGTCTATTGTGTAACGGGGGGGGGGGGGGGGGGGGGGGGGAGGGGGGGGTCACAGGGGGTTTGAGGTGCACCCGTAACCCCACTTTATGGGATCTAGGGCAGCGCCCTAGAAAATTTTGGTTTTGGACACTATGTTTGGTTGGGTGGACCCACCTATGGTTTTGTTCATGATTTTCGCACAAGTTTTTTGGATGCGATGGTTTTCGGTCCATGGTATTGGATGCTTCGACATGTATAAATATGTATTATAACATTGAAAGGAACATAATGAAAAATAAAGCTGGTAGTCCCGGTTTTGGGATCTAGGGGAAAATCTCTATGTATATGTGTTTTATGTGTTATGCTCTTGCATTGTTTATTTTCTGTGTTTTAGAATTCGTATGCAGGTAATTTCTGTACGGGTTTAAAACCTACATTTGGTATCAGAGTAGATTTGGATTCAAGGGGACGCCTTTGTTGTTGAGGGGTTTCGCTCGGGCCTATGGTAGACCCTGTTCAGTGGGAGATCTGCGAGATCGATTCTGGTGGTGAAAGAAGATGGCGAGCAATGGAAAGATAGAGATCGAGAAATTTAATGGTCAGAGTTTTGAGTTGTGGAAACTCAAGATGGAGGATCTGTTGGTGGAAAAAGATTAGTGGATCGTGGTAGATTCGGGTACTAAACCAATAGGAGTGTCCGATGAAGAATGGAAGAAGTTGGATCGGAAGGCAAAGAGCACAATACGATTGTGTGTCTCAGATTCAATATTGCTGAATGTATCAGGAGAAGCTACGACAAAGGTTTTGTGGGACAAGTTAGGGACTTTGTACCAATCTAAGTCTCTGGTGAATAAACTATTCCTGCAGAAAAAGCTGTATAACCTGAGGATGAAAGATGGAGATTCGGTGATGGAGCATCTGAACGCATTTAATACTGTGTTAAGTCAGTTAGCATCTGTTGATATTAAAATTTCAGATGAAGATAAGTGCATTAGTTTGTTGTGTTCTCTACCAGATTCGTGGGATAGTCTGGTTATTGCAATAGGTAGCAATGCATCTACCTTGCAGTTTGATGAAATAGTCTCAGCCTTGCTGAAGGAGGAGATGAGACGGAAAAATATGGAGAGACAGAATGGTGATGCCTTGTCTATACGAGGACGGTCCCAGAACAGAACAAAAATAAGTCATTGAGTGGGAGATCTAAATCTAGAGGGAGATCTAAATCTCCAGGAAAACCTGTAAAGGTGGTGTGCTGGAAATGCAGAAAGGAAGGCCACTTTAAAAGGGACTGTAAATCTAAAGCTCCTGACAAAGGAAAGGGATCTGATGAGGTTCCTTGTGCAGAGGTGAAAACCACCTCAGATGAAGGTGGGGATGTGTGCTTGGCTTCTTCAAGTACACATGTAGATCATGAGGCATGGTTGATTGACTCAGGTGCATCCTTTCACTTCACTCCCCATAGAGAGTGGTTCTGTGAGTATGAGAAATATGATGGTGGTGATGTCTTCTTGGGGGATGACAGGAAGGCTAGAATCATTGGTCGCGGAAAAGTAAAGTTGAAGTTGCAAGGTGGAAGGGTTAGAACTCTTCCAGGTGTTCTACATATTCCTGCATTAGCTAGAAATCTAATTTCTATAAGCAAGCTGGATGATGTAGGTGTAAAAACAGTGTTCGAGAAGGATACCTGTAAAATGGTTTGGGGAGCACTGGTATTGATGCAGGGAGTTCGGATTGGAACTCTGTACAAGCTGCAAGGTAGCACTGTTATTGATGGGTGCAATAGTTCTATGGTTCCTGAAAGTGGAGCAGAAAATCTAGTGGTATCTGGAGAGAAGACCATGTTGTGGCATCAAAGGTTTGGACATATTGGAGAGAAGGGCCTTCGAATACTTCATGGTAAAGGTATGGTAGAAGGTATGAGTAATAGCTCTCTAGATTTGTATTTCTGTGAAAATTGTGTATATGGGAAGCAGAATCGGGTGAGTTTCCCCTCTGGTGGTAAGAGGGTGAAACAGATATTAGAGCTTGTGCACAGTGATGTGTTTGGACCTATGAAGGTTCCATCACTAGGTAAGTCTATGTACTATGTATCATTTATAGATGACTTCGCAAGGAATATATGGATATATTTCCTTAAGAAGAAATCTGAAGTATTTGACAGGTTTAAAGAATTTAAAGCTCTGGTGGAAAACAGACAGAGAAGAAGATTAAGGTGCTGAGGACAGATAATGGTGGAGAGTTTTGCAGAAAGGAATTTGAAGAATTCTGTAAGAAGTGTGGTATATCACGGCAGAAGACTACTCCATATACACCTCAAAAAAATGGAGTTGTAGAAAGAATGAACAAGACGTTGATGGAAAGGGCAAGAAGCATGCTTAGTTGTGCTGGGTTAGGATAGGAATTCTGGGCAAAGGCGGTGGATACTACATGTTACCTAGTCAACAAGTCACCTTCATCAACGTTGGAGGATAAGACTCCACAAGAGGTATGGACTGGTAAGAGACCCTCTCTTTCACATCTAAGGGTATTTGGATGTGATGCATACGTACATGTTCCAAAGGAGAAAAGAACCAAGTTGGATAGTAAATTTGAAAAGTGCATCTTTATTGGGTATAAAGATGGTTTAAAGTGTTATAAGCTTTGGAACCCAGTAACAAGGAAGATTGTGAACAGTCGAGATGTGGTGTTCAGAGAGGTGAAAGATGTTATTAAACATGAAGTCCAATGAAAGGAACTTGAGAAGATAGAGTTTAAGCTAAAGGAGGAAGAATCAGACTCTACACTAGAGGAGGAATTAGAAGATGAAGAGCCACAAACTATGGCTGTGAGAAGATCAGTTCGAGAAAGAAGGTAGCTAGAAAGGTATAGTCCATCTGCTTTCTGTTCAAAATTTTCTTTGTCTGTTACTAATGATGATCCCAGATTTGTGAAGGAAGCAGTGGATTCAAAAGATGGAAAACTCTGGAAAGAGGCCATGGTTGATGAAATGGCATCTTTGCACAAAAATAAGGCTTGGGATTTGGTGGAGTTGCCGGCTGGAAGGAAACCCATTGGCAGCAAATGGGTGTTCAAAAAGAAGACAAATGCAGAAGGAAAAGTGGAGAAATACAAAGCTCGGTTGGTAGCAAAAGGTTATTCCTAGGTGTCGAGAATTGGTTTTGGTGATTATTTTTCTCCTGTTGCCAAGGTAACTTCTATTAGATTACTTTTATCTGTTGCTACTACTTTTGATTTTGAGGTAGAACAGATGGATGTGAAGATAACACTTCTTCATGAGGATCTGGAAGAGGAGATCTACATGAAGCAACCTGAAGGCTTTGTGGTGAAGGGTAAGAAATAACTGGTATGCAAGTTAAAGAAGTCTCTGTATGGCTTAAAACAGTCACCAAGGATGTGGTATCAGAAATTTGATACATTTATATGGGGACTTGGCTTCACCAGAAACAAAGCAGATCACTGTGTGTATTTTAAATTAATTGGTGACCATGTTATTTATATGGTATTGTATGTGGATGATATGTTGCTGGTTGGAAATGACAAAGAAATTATCCAGGATTTGAAGACCCAATTGTCCTCCAAATTCGACATGAAATATCTTGGTGCTGCAAACTATATTTTGGGGATGGAAATTAAAAGAGATTGTACAAAGAGGAAGCTCTGGTTAAACCAGAGGAAGTATGTTGAGAGAATACTGCAGAGGTTTAATATGCAGGATAGTAAACTGGCGAAGGTTCCTATTCCTATAGGTGTGAGGTTATCTGCTGAACAGTGTCCCAAGACACAAGAAGTGGAGGAGGACATGTCCCATGTTCCATATGCAAGTGCAGTCGGTAGCCTAATGTATGAAATGGTCTGTACTAGACCAGACATTGCACATTCAATGGGAGTATTGAGCAGGTTTATGTCAAAACCAGGGAAGGCGCACTGGACAACAGTGAAGCGGGTTTTTAGGTATTTATGTGGCATTAGTGATTATGGTTTGTGCTACCAAGGAAGACCAGGATTGGACAGAGTGTTGGATATTCATGGCTTTGTTGCTGCAAACTAGGCTGGAGATCTGGATCAGAGAAGATCTACAAGTGGGTATGTGTTTAACCTATTTGGAGGTGCAGTTAGTTGGATGAGTAAGAAATAATCTGTAGTGGCACTATCAACTACAGAGGCAGAATACATGGCAGCCACTCATGCAAGCAAGGAAGCAGTTTGGTTGCAAAGATTGTGTTCAAGTATGGGGTTAGTACAGGAAGCTATAAGGATAGACTGTGACAAACAAAGTGCAATTTTCTTAGCAAAGAACCCTGCATATCATTCAAAGACAAAGCACATTGATGTTCAGTATCACTTTGTGAGGGATATGATAGAAGACAAAAATGCGTTGCTGGTAAAGGTGGACACTTTGAAGAATACTGCAGATGCATTGAAAAAATATATGAGCTCTGAGAAGTTCTCTTGGTGTAGAGAAACAATGGGCGTTTCAGGGCTGGAAAAATGACTAAGCTCTCTTGTGGCCCCCTGTGGAAAGACAACAACAAGTGGGAGAATGTTGGGTTGTGTTATATTCTTTCCACGACCAACCCACGTAGTTAACCGGGGGATTAGAGGGGGGGCGGAGCACCCCCTTTGTTGCGTCGATTGTGTAGCAAGGGGGGCTCATAGGGGGTTTGAGGTGTACCTGTAACCCCACTTTATGGGGTCTGGGGCAGTACCCCGGAAAATTTTGGTTTTGGACAATATGTTAGGTTGGGCAGACCCACCTATGTTTTTGTGCATGATTTTCGCACATGTTTTTGGATGCGGTGGTTTTTGGTCCATGGTATTGGACGCGATGGTTTTTTGTCCAAGGTATTGGATGCTTCGGCATGTATAAATATGTATTATAACATTGAAAGGAACATAATGAAAAATCAAGCTGGTAGTCCCAGTTTTAGGATCCAGGGGAAATCTCTGTGTATATGTGTTTTATGTGTTATGCTCTTGCGTTGTTTATTTTCTGTGTTTTAGAATTCATATGCAGGTAATTTCTGTATGGGGTTAAAACCTACACATCATACGTGAATTCTAACAAGTGATCATAAAAATCCTTTGTGATTTCAAAGGGATGTGCATTGGACATACATCGCAGAGGATGGACTACAGTGATATCCATGAGAGATATGTGAATATTTAAAACAAGATGTGAGGACTCAACTTGTCATATGGCCCTCCTTGTAGTGCCATAAATTTTGATGGTGCTAGACCCGCCCACATGTCATGGGATCTCCCCGGTAAGAAGCCTGAACTAGACCTTAGACCGTTTGGAGTAGAAGTACCAGTAGTGGGTAGTACTGTATGTTGGCATTATGCTGCATGTCTTGTACTTGATGGCAACCCACTCGTAGAAGAACAACTCAATTGTATATAACTAGATGAATCTACATAAGAGATATCAGATGTGACAGAATGCATGGGATGTAGGATAGCTCAAAGGAATCAAATGATAGTTCACAGTATGATAAGTTAGCTTTGCCATCAAGTCCAAAGGGGGAGATTGTTGGCATTATGATACAAGTATTGTCCTTGATGGCAACTCACACAGATAACAGTGTAGCAGCTTAGTAGCAAAGAGTTGATGATCAGACTACAAAGAATGAATAAAGAAGAGTATATACGCAGGTTCACTATATACCAAATAGGGTATACACGCAGGTTATACGTAGGTTCACTATGTACCAAGTCGCGTATATACGCAGGTTCGCTATATACCAAGTAGGGTATACACGCGGGTTATACACGCAACTTCACTATATACAAAGGAGCATATACACGTGGGATTGTTGATCAAAAGTTGTGTATGCGTATGCACGCACTTTCATGCACGGAAAAGCGTGTACATGTGGGAAAGCTTATTTTTGGGTCCCTGGTATTTAGACCTATGGTTTTGGTCCTTGGTATTGCGTCCGAAGTGTTGAACCAAGGTATTGGGTCCCCAGTATTGGTTCTCAATTGTTTTGGACCATGGTATTGAGAAAAGCCTAAGACTACAAATGGAGAAGAAGATCATTAGGCAAAGGCATTGAAAAAGTCTTGAATATATGATGAAGTATGAGATCCAGTATGCAGGTTATGGGTTCATGATGGTTTGCTAAGGAGATATCTAAGCGGTTGATGGAGAACAAGATCTAAGGATAGATCGGGATCTAATGGCTTGGAATGAATCATCTCTATACGGTTTGATCATGCTTATTCTAAGATCTGTATACTGACGCATGTAATGTTCTGTAAATGTTATGAGTATGATTGATGTTTGGAACAACTACAAAGTTATGAGAGAATATTTGTAGATCTGTACGCAGGTTGACTTTGGTGAAAGCGCGTATGTACGTGGTTTTGGTTCGTCATAGTCGTGTATAAATTATGATATATGATATTTGAAGTTGCAGTTGGATCTGGTTATTGCTGCAGAGTTCTGTTGTTTGTTCTGTGTTCTAGTGACTGTGTTGTTGACAGGGTTCTAGTGTTTCAGTGATTTAGAGATTGATGATGCTAGTATTGATTGATTTTGTGCTTCAATGATATTGATGGGTCCAGTATGAAAATTGGATGAAACGCGGCCTTCAGATTATGGTGTTGTGCTTCAGAAGTATCCAGTCTGAAAATTTATGAAACGTGGTACCTAGAGGAAGAAATAGAAGGTTGTAGCCTTCTGTAGGTCAGCACCTACGTACTAGTACATCAGCTAGTACAAGAGCAAAGGGGGTGGTAGCTCCCTTCTAGTAGCAGCTCGAGAACGAGTAAAGGTTGGAGAATTTCAGTAGGCCGGCACCTACGTACTAGTAAATGGATCGGCTAGTACAAGAGATAAGGGGGTTGTAGCTCCCTTCCAGGAGAGTCTGGAGAACGAGAGAAGGTTGTAGCCTTCTATAGGTAGAAGCCTGTGTACTAGTATAAGACTGCACCAGTACAAAAATATTGTAAAATGAAGTTTCTTATTAAAAGAAGATAGAGACGACTTGCTGCAGGTGGTTTTCACCCACATTGGGTTTCCACCTTATATCATGGTGTTCATGTGTGCTTCTTGTGATGATCTATTTTGTTTTACTGCACCTGCTTACTGTTCATATGGTTAACTAAAGATCAACATTTAATGGATTAACTGAATCATAAGTATTTTGGATATACGCTAGTTGCATTAGACACAGTTGCGTATACACACGGGTTCTATTAACTAAAGTAGCGTATATGTATCTAAGTATGGAAATGAAAAAGTTTTATTGATTTGATAATACTGATTCACCCCCTCTCTCAGTATTATTTCCAACAATTGGTATCAGAGCCGGTCCTTTGGTTGAAGCTTGATCTCTTGAATGAGATCCGTAGAACAATGGGAAAGAAGCTCAAGAAGAAAGCAACTAAGAAGAAGAAGACATCTCAGAAAGACTATGACAGTGGGAGAATTGATTGGGGAATATGTGGAAGAAGCACTTCAGAATGAAGATGACCAAGAACTATCAGATCTGAATTTGTTATCCTCTGGTGATACAGTTATCTATCCATTTGAAGATGATGAAAGTGATAACGAAACAACTGAATTTTCTCTTATGGGTGAGAAAGAAAGATATCAAATAGAGGCAGAATTTAAAAGGCTTACAGAAAAAATTAGAGATCAACAAGATTTGTTGAACAAAAGGGAAGGTGCCTTCAAAGAAGAATCTACCAAACTAAAAGCTCAACTAGAGGAAGGAAACAAGGTAAGGAAGCTATTCAAGGAAAAATGTCAAAAGTTGTAGGATGAAGTGATATCATTAAGAAATGAAATAAATGAAAGGAGCACAATAATCAAGAAATTCAGAGATAGATCCAGTTACTATGAAAGGCTTGAAGCTACAATCCTCTCGCTAAAGGAAGATCTTGAAGAATCAAAAAAGCAGAATAAATAACTACTCCAAGCTCATGAAAAACAAGAAGATGAAGTTCTTGATCTAAGACATCAGTTGGAAGAAGGAAGAAATGTTGAAGAAAACATGAGGAAGCAGTATCTTGAAAAGGAAGAGCAACACCAGGTTAAGGTAAATATTCTAAAAGATAAATTAGAAGAAAAAGATAAGCTCTTACGATTTCAAGATAGTACTAAGATCTTGGATGATATTCTTAGTAGTCAAAGGTCTCCTGCTATCAAATTTGGTCTTGGTTTTCATGAATCTGTTGAAGAAGAATCTAGTTCACAAAGTAAGACAAGGGAATCTAATGCAAAATCTGAAATGCTCAACAAGGAGATGAGAGGTCAACCCCATCAATAGCCAAGGAAAGAAATTCTTCAAAGAAAATATTTTACTCCTCCAATGAATAATGTTGAATGTTATGTATGTCATAATCTTGGACATGTTGTAGCCAGATGCAAAAGTAGAACGGTTCAAGACCATCACACAGAAAGAACACCACGTTCCAGGTACTTTAAGGGATATTGTTTTTTTTGCAATATGTTTGGTCACAAAGCTGTTGATTGCTATAGAAATAATATGAAACATATGATATGTTATGCATGTAACAAGCTTGGACATATAGCTAAGGAATGCAGGAACAAGGTACGGGCACCACACCAAAAGGAGAAAACGTCATCACAATTGAAGATATGGAAGAAGAATGAAGTACAGTCAGAAAGATGTGGCACAACACCATATACAGACATAACAGACTCAGGGGGAGCTGAAAGTGTAAAACTTCAGTGTCCTAAATCTCATACGCAAGTTTCATAAAGGGAAGTCGCGTATATACGCGAGTTAGACACTGCACAGTCGCGTATATGTCAGTTTGAGGAAAAGCAGAAGGGATAGGCTCAAAAAAAGGGTCTGATATGATTCAGTCCATTATTTGCTCTGTTTGATAATGGTTACAATCTGCTAATGATGTGTGGAAATGTCTTGATACTCATAAGATGTTTAGAAGTGTTTTTGATCCTAACTTGATGATGATGATGTCGTGATACTTCTTGCTGATATATGCATGATCAGATCTGACAGTAAACAGATGGCACAGGTTCAGGGGGAGTTTATGTTTTGAATAATGCATTGTTGGCATTATGGTTAGTAGTCCTTGGTGATGATGCTTATATGGCTAAATGATATATCTTGCTATGATATGGTTATGAGTTATCCATGACAAAATCTCATATGATTCTTGGGGTTACATAGTTGATGTTCAGATCAGATTTGTGGTTGATTCTTTGATGATGCATATATGGTGTTTACATGGTGATCTTCATAAGGATAAGGAGAAGTACAAAGCTTGAATACACATCTTCTTTACTTGATGATGAGTTACTCATATGCTGCTGTCATCATATGCATAAAGATCATATAATACAGTTATGATGCAGGTTTCCTATAATTCTTGGCGCTCATGTGGATGAGGATTGTTGTTGTTGATGATATCAAGAAGTCTTGTCTTGAGCTCTAGATACATAGTGCTATATACAATATGCTGGATACATGGAGTTGCATTGTTGGAGATATGATGATGATGAGTTCTTACCCATATGATGATAGGTTGATACTCACATATGTTGATTGATTATTATCAGATAGGGGATATTCCCGTGTAATGTTACATGGATGGTCATGCAGATCTTGATGATGAGATGACTATGGTGTTTTACACATATGATATAATGTGAATGATTTTATGATGATGTTCAAAAGGATGAGTTGATATCTATATGCAGAAATACCTTTACAGATTGCTGATCTGGAAGTGGTTGTACGCGAGTTTCATGAGGAGGATCTGCGTATATATGCCTGTTTCTGTGGATAAAATATCATATATGTTGATTAAAAGGAAATAAATGGGCCAAAATTAGAATGATAAGAGTCTGATATGGGCCTGACAGAGACCATCTAGCGCTGATGGAATAGGTGCAGAAGGAGAACATGATTTTTGGTCTGGATACTGTTGATGATAGTCGTTGATGACTATCATACTCTTGATATTTGGTCTCTATGTCATGTATTTATTTTATTATAAAGGTCATGTAATGGCCTATGTTGGTTTTGGCCTATGTTGGTTTCCCCACTATGCCTGGGATGGATGATGTAATGTCATTGTTTTATCATGTGTAAACTTTTGGTATATCCCCACTAGGATGGGAGATGGATGTATGTATGAGTCCTTAGTGATAGGAAGGTCATTTATGATAGAGTCATGTTCTTCTTATAGAACATCTTTTTGCAGACCTTGCTTACAGTCAGGGGGAGCATGAACAACACTCTTTAGCAGAGCAGAGACTTCAGCATAAGGAGCATGGATAGATTGGTACACCTTGGCATATACAAAGGGGAAGCTCATTCAGAGATTTCAGCAGGTACTCAAGGGGATTATGGACAACAGAATGATTATCAAGGAAAGAGAATATCTTGGTGCACCCTTTGCCCTTGATGTCAAAGGGGGAGAGTGATTTGGTATTGTTGCCATCAAGTCCAAAGGGGGAGATTGTTGGCATTATGATGCATGTGTTGTACTTGATGGCAACCCACTCGTAGAAGAACAACTCACTTATATATAACTAGATGAATCTATAGAAGAGATATCAGATGTGACAGAACGCATGGGATGCAGGATAGCTCAAAGGAATCAAATGACAGTTCTCAGTATGATAAGTTAGCTTTGCCATCAAGTCCAAAGGGGCAGATTGTTGGCATTATGATATAAGTGTTTTCCTTGATGGCAACTCACACAGATAACAGTGCAGTAGGTCAGTAGCAAAGAGTTGATGATCAGACTACAAAGAATGAAGAAAGAAGAGTATATATGCAGGTTCACTGTATACCAAGTAGGGTATACACGCAGGTTATACGTAGGTTCACTATGTACCAAGTTGCATATATATGCAGGTTCGCTATATACCAAGTAGGGTATACACGCAGGTTATACACGCAACTTCACTATATACAAAGGAGCGTATACACGCAGGATTGCTGATCAAAAGTTGCGTATGTGTATGCACGCATTTTCATGCATGGAAAAGTGCGTACATGTGGGAAAGCTTATTTTTGGGTCCGTGGTATTTAGACCTATGGTTTTGGTCCTTGGTATTGTGTCCGAAGTGTTGAACCCAGGTATTGGGTCCCTAGTGTTGGTTCTCAATTGTTTTGGACCATGGGATTGAGAAAAGCCTAAGATTATAAAAGGAGAAGAAGATCATTAGGCAAAGGCATTGAAAAAGTCTTGAATATCTGATGAAGTATGAGATCCAGTATGCAGGTTATGGGTTCATGATGCTTTGCTAAGGAGGAATCTAAGCAGTTGATGGAGAACAAGATCTATGGATAGATCGGGATCTAAGGGCTTGGAATGAATCATCTCTATACGGTTTGATCATGCTTATTCTAAGATCTGTATACTGACGCATGTAATGTTCTGTAAACGTTATGAGTATGACTGATGTCTGGAACAACTGTAAAGTTATGAGAGAATATTTGTAGATCTATACATGGGTTGGCTTTGGTGAAAGCGCGCATGTATGCGGTTTTGGTTCGTCATAGTAGCATATACATTATGATATATGATATTTGAAGTTGTAGTTGGATCTGGTTATTGCTGCAGAGTTCTGTTGTTTGTTCTGTGTTCTGGTGATTGTGTTGTTGACAGGGTTTCAGTGTTTCATTGGTTCAGAGATTGATGATGCCAGTATTGATTGATTTTGTGCTTCAATGATATTGATGGGTCCAGTATGAAAATTGGATGAAATGTGGCCTTCAGATTATGGTGTTGTGCTTCAGGAGTATCGAGTTTGAAAATTTATGAAATGTGGTACTTGGAGGAAGAAAGAGAAGGTTGTAGCCTTCTGTAGGTCAGCACCTACGTACTAGTACATCAGCTAGTACAAGAGCAAAGGGGGTGGTAGCTCCCTTCCAGTGGCAGCTGGAGAACGAGTAAAGGTTGGAGCATTTCTTTACGCTGGCACCTACCTACTAGTAAATGGATCGGCTAGTACAAGAGCTAAGGGGGTTGTAGCTCCCTTCTAGGAGAGTCTGGAGAACGAGAGAAGGTTGTAGCCTTCTGCAGGTAGAATCTTGTGTACTGGTATAAGATTTCACCAGTACAAAAATATTGTAAAATGAAGTTTCTTATTAAAAGAAGATAGAGACGACTTGCAGCAGGTGGTTTTCACCCACATTGGGTTTCCACCTTATATCATGGTGTTCAAGTGTGCTTCTTGTGAAGATCTGTTCTATTTTACTGCACCTGCTTACTATTCATATGGTTAACTAAAGATCAACATTTAATGGATTAACTAAATCATAAGTATTCTAGATATACACTAGTTTCATTAGACATAGTTGCATATACACGCGGGTTCTATTAACTAAAGTAGCGTATATGTATCTAAGTATGGAAATGAAAAAGTTTTATTGATTTGATAATACTGATTCACCCCCACCTCTCAGTATTATTTCCAACACTGTATCACCTTGACTAGTATTTCATGTAGAGGTAAGTAGGATTTCCTTGTTGGTAGCAATGGTGTAACCTTGCAGCAAGTCAAGGAAGGTGGATGTGAGGCTCTAACACATGAAAGGGGGAGTAAGTGTGCCCCTTAGAAACTTGTGATAGCATGCAGCTTGAAAGGGAACACACGAGAAAAAATAAATCACGAGATGGAAAGCAGGATAGCCGAAGATCCAAAGTGATGGATTATATCAAAAACATGCTTCTATAATATTCATACAAACACATACGGAATAGTGCATACATACATGCGTAAATAACAACTACATATATCATTAGAGTAACCAGGATAGTCGAACTACAATAACAACATATGCATGAAATTTGTTGGCTCTATTTTATTAAAATATTGAAAGATCCAAACATACATACAACCAACACTTCCACTAACCCCAATAGCATAACATTACTGTCACTGTCGCCTGCTCTTCTAGAGAGATGTACTAGCTTTGCACTGTGGAGAAGCCATGGCTCATTACAATACACTCCAATATTTCTCTAAGTTAAACCTGTAGGAATCTTCACTCCCAAAAGCCTCTACAATGAGTTATGTGGTTCTATAAATTGAAAAGGGTGGGGTGACCCTTGACATTCCCCTTTGTGACACTTCACCTACCCTCATGACTCTTCAACTACTACATGGCTGCTACATTCTACTATCGACACTTGGTCTTTCACTTTTACAACATGTTTACATTAGAGTCTGCACATGTACCCGTGTGAGATAAATAGGCTTGAGTAAGCCATGCAAGACATCACTAAGATTCAGACAGTTGTGGGAAGACTAACTCTTCGACATCATCGCAATGATCGATAGTAGCGAACTGATGCCAAGCTTGGTAGTTTGTTATGGTGTCCGTGTACTCTATTGTGACATCCTTTTGAAAGTGAACTCTTGCCTTTGTTGCATCTAGGTACACTGATTTGACACCGCTGTCCAACTTGTTAGATAACATGTGCATCATAGTCTTGACTGCAGTCAGACCAACAACATACTTATGCATAGCATCTGCGCTCATATGCAAGTCTGTGTTGGTGGCTACGTGCATCAACTGATCAAAGTACATGTCCAGATCCAATCAGACTTGGTCCATTGAATTCACCTTGGCGAGTGTACCAATGGATGGGATTGCATGCGTACGCACAATGAAATCCATGCTACTTGTTAGGGTCCTATAATAATAGGATTCATAATTTTGAATTGGCTATGGTTAGTCTTGTAATATTGTACATATTTTTTCTTTCTACAAAATGTTTTCCCTTATTAAAACTAAAAAATGTAAAGAGGGTATGTCCTAAAAGAATAATCAAAGGAAAAAAAGAAAGAAAAAAGTGAAAAATATGAACCCCAAAAAGAGATAAAAAGTAGATCATGAAAGTGTGCAAATTGAAGTGCCACTCCTTTTACTTTACTTTGCAAAATAACATGCAGCTTGTCAAAAATGCCACAATCCACGATGGTCAAATAGTTTAATATTGACTCATTCATGCTTTAAATTTCATGTTGATAGATAGAGAATAAAAATCTAGCCAAACTGTTTAATCTTGGCAGATTAGTAGTTAGGGAGAGAATAAAAATGAGCTCATTAGTTTAATCTGAGCCAGTGGAAGTTATAAGGTTAGAATTAGATAGTTTTCTTATCAAAAGAAAAAGGAATGAAGGGTTAGCAAGCTCAAATGCACCCAATGAATGAAGAGAAAATGCTAGCGTAAATAAAGGGTAGGTAGAAGAAGTTTTGCAAATGCACAAGGTTGATAAGGTAAAAAGCACAATCATTATGCTTAATCCTATGTTTCATGTGCAGGAGGAATTGTGAAAGAGAAAGGATACTCACCAAATCTGGTTTACTAATTTCCCCTCATTTCACAAGACCCTCACATATTTATTTGCTAATTTCCCCTCATTATCCCTTGATTACTTGTAAAAACCCTTTCCCTTCATTTTGACCTTTAATCCCTTGGTTTCACACATTTCCCTAAACATTACCCTTCAAAAATCATCCCCCCTTCCCAAAATCCCTTTCCTAAGTATGAAACCCATTCCCATTACAAATACTACATTCCCCCCTTATTAATTTCCCGTTTTCCCTTTAAAAAAACCCACAAAAACCCTTTTATCCTAAGTTATTTACTATACCCCCAAATTATATAATTCACCTCCCCCACGTTAATATTGCTTGACACCCTTTTAACTCACTAAACCTTGGTGTATAGTTAAAACCCCTGCCATATAACCCATGTTCCCACCTTTATTAACCATTTGCTTATATTAAAAATCATGACAGTATTCATTAATTAATTACAATTCTTTGTAATTAAACCCCGGGTCCTACCAACTACTTTCTCGACTCTGTCCGTGCAACTTCATTGTGCGATATCCCTATGATCTCCCACCCCCACATCCAACGAAACACAATCATATCGTGCAGATTCATCGTCCGATAATTAACGGCCTGAGAGCATGCGAGATTCACGGTTTTAGCTAGGCACTATTTTGCTACGAGGTGGCACCAGGTTATATCGCGTGCTCACGAAAATACTGCCCGCCATCCAAAAGCGGTGTGATATCGCACAAAACCACCTACCCGCGTAAAACCAAAACTGCTCACTGTTCATTTAATAATACTCGCACCAAAACCTATCCATTATGGGTTAAAAGGCCGAAAAAGCCCCAAATTGCTCTTTTCGCTCATTTTCACTGTAAACTTCTATTAAACCAATTTTGATACCCTGAAACTTGTGCGACCAATTTGACCAACTTTTCCACCTGAAGATGTTGTAGACACCAAAATTGAAGCAGAAAATTGAGAGATGAAGCCTCAGTAACCTCTGTAGCTACCAAAAAACCCTGCCTGTAGACCAAACCATGAAATTTCCAAGTATTCTTAATATAACCAGAACGACCCTGCAATTTAATCTATGCATACTAAATTTTAAAATATTAATTAAGTAAATTAATTAAAAAAAACTTGCAAAATTAAAGAGAAACCTCCTGTGCATCCAAACCCCTTTTTTACAGATTGGAATTACCCTCACATTGTTCGAGACCTTTTGACCTCACTCGTGAAGCCATAGAAAGACTAATCTAGTTGATTATACTAAATTATGGCTTCCCAAACCTCCCTGGATGTAAGAACTCTGCAGACCCCTCACTTGGACATTGACCACCATCTATTAGCTGAAAGAGAATTTTAAATTAAAGGCACTGCTTCCCCTGCCTACCTATTGAAATTCCACTGCTGGAGTAAAGACACGTTTTTGAAGCAGAATGATGATATTCACATATGGGAGTCCAATTTGGCCAAATACTTGTTCCCAGAAGCACACCCATTCCTAGAAATCATCCACTTTTGCCAATCTTGTTATGTTACTAGTCAAAGAGCCATAGTCACCCCTGACCAACAGGTTTTATTCACTATTACAATAGAATCAATAAATCAAATGCTACAGATCCAGCCAGGCCCCAATCAGACCCCGCTTTCCATTGAAGGTTTACTTGAATTTTACAGAAACCTAGACCTTCCAAAGAAGGCTTAGATTTTCAAAATTTCATCATAGAGGAGTATCATACTCCAACAGATAGTCCTCCATATGCTGCCACCATTTTTTCTGAGAGAGGCAGATAAATTACAACCATGCTCTCTTGCATTCTAGGGTACACCACTAATGAACATGTGGATGAGGTTTTTATTGCTTTCCTTTCTATCTTTTTCCCAAGCAAGCCTCCTGCTACAATTTACAACTATGCTCAGTTCATAGCAGACAAAAAGCATGAACAGTTTATCAAATTACCAACTGAGAGAGTCTTCAAATATTCATCAGTGTTATTTCATATGTTCTTGTACTTCCAGTCAGACAAATTTCCTATCAGCATCCAAAAGTTAGACACCAAAGGCAATCCAAGATCTATCATCTATTGGACACCATTAATCCAAAAATACTCCACTATTGTTTCCTATAAATAGTTCATTGACTCATTTGTTCATCCAGTTGTAAACATGCTAACCAGTAGCTATCTATCGAGGATCAGTAAGGAGATTAAAAGATTTTTACAGTTGTAAAAGAATAGTAGAATGGGAGACTGGTATCTATACGAAGACCACACAGAAATTAGAATATATGGATGCCAAATCGCTCCCTACAAACTTCCCAAATACCTGCTCATGAGGATATTTACGTTAGAGTACTTTAGGCAAATTGTAAACTCTGATGAAGTTAATTTCTTGTCAGCCAGGAAGAAGACCCAGTTTAAAATGAAAATCAATTGGGCCCCTTTATTTGTAATAATAGGGTAGCTGGACCAAAGGCAGATAAAATTTTATAGCAGATGAATTTCAAGAGCAGTTTTATGTGGCAATATGACCCTCATGGAGTCATAAATAAACTAATGCTCAAAGTCAAATTGAGTCCTTTCATACATGATCCTAGGCCAGACATTGATAGATTTTCCAACCAGTCAGAATGGTTGGAAGACACTTTGATAGATGTGGAGAATACTATAGTAGATGTGGAAAATACTTTGATAGATGTGGAAAAGCAGATTGATACTGGTTCCTTTTTGTATGTTCCAGCCCTAGAAGAACAAATAAATATTCCTCCTATTTTTCAAAATCTAGCCAATAAAGATAGAAATGCTAAAAGAACTAGGGAAGAAGGTTCTAGCTCAGCAATGGACACTACAGATGACCAATTTGAGATCAGTTACAGGAAGAGGCCCGAGCTTAATCCTGTAATTGAACAAGAAGACACCATTGACACAGTGGAAATCACTGACACTGAAACAATAGTTGGAAGGAGTAAAGGCCCAACAGCGTCAGAATAAACACACCAGCCTTCTACCTCAAACACCCAACTCATTGTAACATTGAGGTCTCTTCATCCAGCAATCCTGTGGATAAAGATAAAGATATTAAAGAGAAATACAAAGAAATACAAAGAAATTAAGTTTAGGAATGAGGCATTGAAGGCTGAGACTTATGCCCAGTACTTCAAGTAAGCACCTGCCAATCAAAATAGGTTAATGTCAGCCTTTGACATTTAGACTGGGAAGATGAAAATGACATTCATGCAGCCTACAATCTAGCAGCCCAATTCATCAGCTGACTACAGGAAACCTGAATTTGAAGTTTTGGCTGGGGATGTTCACCCTATTGACTAGATCGAATTCCATAAGCAGGCAGGAGAGATGATTTATTCCACCATGACAAATAAGGCAATGACAGTGCACAAACTTGAAATTTCACTGGATAATATCATAGCACAGTATAAACTGGAAAAGGCATCCTCACAGGCTAAGGAAAACATAATCAATTCATCGGAAGACTTGGTGATTAAGCTTGGGTATAATATCCATGATGTCAAAGCTGCAGAGAAATTGACAAAGAAGAAGAATGAGTATATTGCTGCTTTGAAGAAGCAACTGAAGCTACCTCATTCAGAATATCCATAGGCTAAGGAGGTCCTTGAAATTCAAACTCAACAGGAGGAGATGATGGACCTCATTATTCAATTGAATGATTAATTGAAAGAAATGGAGAAGGAGTTGGACAACTTAATACAGATTAAACATGCGAGCCTTGAGACCACCACTGCCATTGCCATTCCAACAGTCACTACAATAGTACCATGAACCTTGACAGCTTCCTTGGCCCCCACAACTCCACTGGATACAACACTTCCAGTTGCAACAACATCTACATCAGCAATAGGTTCAACAACAACAACAACTCAACCAAGTGATGAGGCAAGAAAATTGGTCAAAGCAATGGAAGAAATGTCCATTCAGACCACAGAGATAAATAAACTTAAAGAACAAATAAAAAGTCTGGAGGATGAGAAGAAACTTGCCCAAATAATGCAAAAGAATGAAGTACAAAAGTCAACCACGTTGACTGAAAGAATGAAGAATTTGGAGAAAGAGCTAACAATGAAGGAGCCACTTGGCCAAGCTAAAGAACAACTATGGGCCAATATCATTGACTCTGTCAATGAGATTTGACCATCTATAAAACTCATCTTTGAACAAAATGATTTATTCAAAGAGGCTACAGAAGCAATTCAGAGAGTTAAGGCTGAACTTGGAGACAGCTAGAAGAAGCCACCAGAATAATCCACTTCCTTAACTCTAAAAATAAATATGAATTGTAGGAGCTAGACATAGCTGACAGGACTGGCACCATACTAGAAGTGACAAAAGTGCTCACCAAGAGGAATTTAATGATGAACCTTCAGGACAACTCCCAAACCATGGAGCTGGTTATAGATAGGTTCATGGTTAAGTTTGATGCTTTAAGGCATAAAGGCCTACCACATCCCTTGGTGATAAATGATAGATTGATGCCACTGGAAGACTACAATAGGAAAATCAGAGAGGTGGCAAGAGATCGAGCCAATAATTCCTCTATGAAGGGGATGCCTATAGGAAAGGTTCTGTACCAAACATTTGAGAACCTATTTTACCTCCAGCATGAGGTAAAACACCTTTTTGTGAACATGCCAACCTTTGCTAAGTACACAAAAGCAGATGAAATTTACAAAAAGATGGTAAATATCAAATTACCAGATTTAGACACATAGGAAAAGTTAAATGACTTATTTTAAAAATGCATAGTAAAAGTGAAAAAAACATAGTGAAAGAAAAGTGACAGATCAACCAGATGAAAGAGTATTAGGTGAAAATGTATTAGTTAAAAGACAAAGTAAAAGGAATAGTTAGCGTGGAAGACAAACATCAATGGAGAATAAACAACAAAAGATCAAAGAATAAGACAACAGAGCCTAATAAACAAGGATAGATTGTAGCAATTGAATATTTGTCTCTTTCTTCTTGCATGAAGATATTTCTTTTTCCTAGATTAATTCCCAAGTCAGTTTGGGATATTTTGTAAACTATTTTTGTATAAATACTTCATAATTCGAAGTATAGAGGGTGGATTGCTAGACATTTCTAGACTTGTATTGATCTGTAACCTGAGTGTTCATTGTACCAATTTTTCAAATCAACAGATTGGACTGAGTAATAAAGAGATTGCATTACATGATTCATGTGTTGAGCTACTCTAGTGAAGTATTTTACTTTTTCAAATTTTTATTTTCTTAAGAATTTCACAAACTTGCATGTTATCTAATTGAATGAATTAACTGGAATTATATTACAGAATTTGTAAGTACACTTTGTCTTGATTCTTCTCATATCCATATTAAGGAATTGTTCATTGCTCCTTAGTTTCGATTGACCCGTACCATTTCCTTCATTATCTGGTTTAGGGAACCCTTAATTACTCCTTCAATCCGATTGAAAACCACTTCACCATCCAGCCTTAAGATTTGAATTTACTCAGCTACATTGCCCTGTAAATGTTATCTTTAGAACTTGATCCAATCCTGTTTTCTTGAAATTTGACCCCATAGCCCAATGGTAAAAGACATCCCTCTATCCATCTAAGTCAGTGATCCCACCACCAAATCAAAACCAAAACCCAAGTACAATCATAACTAGCCTAAAATCAATTGACTAAACAAAGTTAAATCATAAAGAGAGAGCCCTCTCTGAGCATTAGGAAGGCTAGATCCTAATCTCCAAAGTAGGTTTGTGGTTACCTCTATCATTTCTTTCACAACAACTCTAGAGAAATTTTGGAGTGATAACATATTGGTGACCATATTGGGGACCCGATCCTTAGTGTAATAAAACTTTGAGGAAATCTTAAATCTCATCTTTTGCACCTTAAGGTTATTTTAGAGTTGTTAAAAGGTTTCATAAAACAATTAAAAAATTAAAATTCTAGCTCCCAAAAGAACACACTATACCAGGGCAAATCCAGATCCAAACCCTGCTACAATAGTTGATGACCCTCAGATAATTTTAAGAAAATACAAAAAGGTAGAGACTCAAGGAAGTAGTAGTCAGTTAATTAAAGCAAATTGCCTCCCTAAAGAATTATCAAGTTTAATATTCAGTTTGATTTATCATTTGAGCTTTCTTTGTTTAGAACCAAATCTGAAAATTCAATTCATGATACTATAATAGACCCCAATTTTGTTCATTTTATTGAGTAAAAAAAGGTGCCTATACATCTTGATTTAGATCAACTTGTTTCGGATACTTTTGATAAACTAGAAGCCTTAACCTCAACCTTGATAACCCATATAGACGATGCCTATCTTCAACAATCAGTTGAATTAGCTTCCCTCACTGCTGCTGCCTCTGAACTTTCTACAGAGTCTTCAAAAATTGTAAATACAATTTCATTTACTACCACCTAACATGTAATATTCACTGCAGTTCATTCCCCTAAACCATTCATACCTCAACTTCCTCTCCAACCAAACATCTCAACTTCATCTAGTTCATCTACAACCATCTCAAGTCCTTCTTCAAGCACCACTACTTTCCTCCACAGTCAAACCAAAATCTTAGGCATGGCAGAAAAGTATGCACCTTTGGTTTTACTAGCCCAACAACATGCCATGCCCCAAGACTGTCAAAGCAAAATATTTTTGTTTGATGCTATTGGTCAGTATATTGCCCTCAAAATTTGAATAAAATGACTGATTACTTTGAATTACATGAGATTGATGAGTCTGATGTGCAAATGAGGCTATTTTCCCAAACACTGACAGGGGATGTTAAAAAATGGTTCAAAGGTTTACCTGCTAATCATATTGTTGATTTAGCTTCTTTCCATAGATTGTTTATTGATAGATGGGAAAGAAAGAAAAACCCATTACAAATATTGTCTGAATATGATAACATTATAAGAGCTCCTAACGAATCTATTCAGGATTATTGTACTAGGTTCAACAACATCTATAATGAAATCCCTGTAAATATTAAACCTCCACCAGACTTAGCACTAATCAAATTTCCTAATGGGTTTGACATTGATATGTCTTACCAATTGAGGGAAAGAAACCTTGAAACATTAGAACAGATGCAAAGCAATGCTGTTAGTGTAGAAGCAAATTTATTAGCTAAGAAAGCTAGGATGAGAAATGAGAAAAGAGTTGTCATTAAAGTGGAAACCTCAACTTCAGATGGTAAAATAGATAGTCTAACCAAAAGTGTATAAAGGATAATGTATATATTAGAAAACATGGAAAGAAAAACTCACTGGGAGAATCAAGAAGCACCCCCAATTAGAAACCCCAACTTTTGGAAGAATCCTAATACTTGGAAAACAAGAGATGTTATACCAGATCAACAGATTAGACCACCCTTCTAGGAAAAATATGTTGAGGGTTCACAAAACCATCAAGAAGAGGAGGATACTCGATAAATCTATTAGGAATTAAAAATGAAGATGTTGTTTTTCTTACTCAGGAAGAACAGGAAATGTACATGCTACAACAATTGAAATTAGAGTCCGGGGAGTCCTTTGACTACAAACAAGGTTATGAGTCTACTATCTATGAAGTCCACAAACAATATAGCTATAGAAGCAAAAAGAATACTGAAATTCCCACTAAGAAATCAGTCCAAACCCAAACTAAAAAAATAACAGAAGCTCCTATGACCAAAGTTCTACAAATTCTTCCTAGAGGAACTAAGGAGACTTCCAACCCAAAAAATGTAGATATAACTTCAACTGAAACTCAAACTGAAATTGTTACTCAAGCCATTCCAATTAAGAGAATTCAAAACAAAACTGTTGGTACACAAACTGAATTGCCAAGTACTATAAAAGAAGATAAAACTACACAGACCAAAATTCCTAAGGAATATCTCATACAATCAAGCAAAACTCAATTTCCATTTAACATAAAGACTAAGATAGCCAAGTTGAAAATATCAATTCCTTTAAAAGAGCTGGTAAAAAATGAATCATACAGAAAACAAATCACTGAAACACTAAACATAGGTAAAGGAGAAGATGTTGTAAACCTTAATGATGATCAACCTAAGTTATTATTTGGTCTAGAAGTAAATGGAAAACATCAACGAGGGGGTATCCCTCCATTCTACATTAGCTTACATGTTCATGATAAAATATTACATAATGCTATGCTAGACTCAGGGGCATCCCATAACTTAATGCCTAAAGCAATCATACATAGATTAAACTTATATGTCATCAGACCATACAAGGACCAGTTTTCCTTTGATTCTAGCCAAGTCAAATGCCTTGGCCTGATTAAAGATTTGTGTGTGACTCTAGTCCAGAGCCCAACAAAGATTATTGTTATGGACATAGTAGTTGTTGATATCCCACCCAAGTATGGAATTATATTATCTCGCTCATGGGGAGACAAATTGTAGGGATCTCTACAGTTAGACATGTCATATGCCACCATATCTATGTTTGGTCAACAAAGAAAACTTTACAGATAAATCTTGATGAAATACATGGTAAGTAGTTCAAAAAAACCACAGAATTACCTTATATACTCCATGCATTCTGATATGGACTCATTTATCTTGTATAATTCAGACAATGGCAAAAATGAGATCACAATTGTAGAAGAAAAATACAAAGCACCTGATAGTGAAAACATATTTCATGAGTCTCTATGGCACTTAGATTTTGATGGCTCTGTGAATAGATTAGGAGCAGGTGCAAGAGTTTGGATTCACAACATGGAAAATAATCATTTTGAAGGTCATGCCTTTAGATTAAACTTTAAATGCACAAACAACATGGCAGAATATGAAGCTTTAATCTTAGGACTACAAATTGTAAGAAAACTTGGAGCCAAGAGAGTTTCTATCATGGGAGATTCATAATTGATTATAAAAAAAATTAAAGGAGAATACTCTGTGAATAATCCTAGACTTAGCCAATACAGAGAGACTGTCCTAGATCTAATTAAGGACCTTCTTGAAACTGATTTTGCTGCTATTCCCAAGAAACAAAACATGCAAGCTCAGATTTTGGCTACTTTTTCTAGCACTTGCAAACTACCATTTCAACCCAATCCCGAGCACACGGCAGAAGTAAGACACAGACCTATCATACTTGACAATCTGAAATATTGTTAGATTTTTTCACAAGATTCTCAAATCTATGATTTCATGAATGCTGAAGAAGAGTTTCAAAACTGTAACATAGATACTGACTGTACAGTAGATAACATCATAGATAGTGAGATAGATATAAATGCTGTAGATGTAGGTAAACCCACTAAATTTACCAAAGTAGAAATAAACAATTTAGAAAAAGTAGAAATAGAAGAAATAATCAATGATGGTTTTGAGATTTAAAACTTAAGAATAACTTTTTGCCTAAGGGGGATTAGTTCCATTAGAAGATTTGTTTGATTCAAATGATGTAGCTAGGAAACCAAAAATGGAGCCTTTAAGAGAAGACATAGAAGAATGTAACATAGGAACAGAAGAAAAACCCAAGCTTATCAAAATATCCAAAGAATTACCTCCAGATGAAAAGATGAAATACAAAAATCTGTTTAAAGAGTTTCAAGATGTCTTTGCTTGGAATTATGAAGACATTAAGTCTTATGATACCATCATTATTCAACATAAGATACCCCTCAAAGAAGATCAGAAACCCTTTAAACAAAATCTTAGGAGAATTAATCCAGTTCTTATGCCATTAATTGAAAAATAATTAAAAAGGATGTATGATGCCCAAATCATAGCACCAATTAGATATTCAGATTGGGTATCTAATTTGGTCACTACTAGAAAGAAAATAGGAGAAATTAGACTCTTTGTTGATTTCAAGAACTTGAATAAAGTGTCATTAAAGGATAAGTACCCTCTCCCTAAAATGAACCACATTCTCTAGAGGGTAGTAGGCTTATCTATAATTTCATTGCTTGATGGATTCTTTGGATACAACCAAATCTTAGTTCAACCAGAGGATCAAGCAAACACTGCATTTACCACTCCTTGGGGTACTTTCATGTATTTGAAAATGCCCTTTGGATTAATGAATGCTGGAGCTACATTCCAAAGAGCAATGGACATATCCTTTGAAAAATAAATCCATGACTTTCTAGTATTTTACCAAGATGACATCACAGTGTTTTCCAAATCAGATAATGAACATCTAGATCACCTAAGAAGAGTTTTCATTAAATGTAGAAAATTTGGTATTTCCTTACATCCCAAAAGGACACTCTTTGGTCTAGAAGAAGGTAAACTCTTGGGACACATAATATCAAAAGATGGAATTAGAATAGATTTAGCTAGAATAGAGGTAATCCTGAACATCACTCATCCTAGAAACATCAAGGAATTACAGTCATTTTTAGGCAAAATAAATTTTCTTAAGAGATCCATTTCTAACTTAGCAAAAATAATGAGAGAACTAAATAACATGTTAAAGAAAGACTCAGCACTTAAGTGGACAGTAGAGGCTAAATAGTCTTTTGAGGCAATCAAAGAAGCCCTTACTAAAACACCAGTCCTCATAAGTCCTGATTTCAAAAAAGATTTTATAATTTTTTCTTTTGCTTCAGAACATACTATTGCAACAGTCTTGTTGCAAAATAATGATCAAGGTTATGAACAACCTATTGCATTTTTCAGTAAATCTTTGAGAGATGCTACACTGAAGTACAACATAATGGAAAAACAAGCATTTGCTTTAGTGAAAGTTATTAAAGATTTCAGAGTGTACATCTTATATTCGCACATCATTGCTTATGTTCCAAATTCAGTAGTAATGGACATTCTGACACAGAATGGGCCTGAAGGAAAGAGAGGCAAATGGATTGCCACCATTTTGGAATATGACATAGAAATAAATCCTGCAAAACTTATCAAAGGCCAAGGTTTAGCTAAACTCATGGCTGAATCAAACTGTCAGGCCTTAGATATAAATTTCATTGGTGCTCTAGATGATCAGGAAGAGATGGTGACTGCACAGACCAGTGAAGCTTCCATAGATTCACCTTAGTATGCAAATATCATATTTGTTTTACTAAACTTACAAGCTCATCCTGGTTTATCTAGAACCAAAAGTATATTTTTGAAAATGAAATCAATGAAATATTGTGTCATAAACAATGCTTTGTTTTGGAAAGATAGTGACGACATTCTATTAAATTATTTATTAAAATATGAAGCTGACAAAGTTATGCAATAATTTCATGCAGGAGATTGTGGAGGACACCTATACTGGAAAAATACTGTTGATAAGGTTTTGAGGGCAGGTTTTTACTGGCCAACCCTTTTTGCAGATGTCAAGAAATATGTGACCTCCCATTACAAGTGTCAAATATTTAAGGGCAAAAGGAAACTCTTACGATTACCTCTCAAACCCGTCTCCATAGAAATTCCCTTTCAACAATGGGGTTTAGACTTCATTGGGGAAATTCACCCATCCTCCTCACCCCAACATAAATGTATTTTGACAACCACTGATTACTTTACTAAATTGATAGAAGCCATCCCTTCTAGACAAGCCATAGACCTTTTCGTAATTTCATTCCTTGAGAACAACATCCTTTCTAGGTTTGGATGCCTGCAAAAGCTCATTATTGATAATGCAGCGGCTTTCAAATCCAAGAAAATGGTAGACTTTTGTAACAGATATCACATTATGCTTGGCCATTCCACTGCTTATTACCCTCAACGTAATGGACTTGCATAATCCTCAAACAAAAGCCTTGTCAATATCATCAAGAAACTGCTAGAAGACAACAAGAAGACTTGGAACAAAAAGTTGGTCAATGCCTTATGGGCAGATAGACTAACTACCAAAAAGTCCATTGGTACATCTCCTTATCAGCTAGTATATGGAATGGATGTTGTTTTTCCATCCTCCTTAGGAGTACTAGTGATGAAAATGATTCAAGAGTTGCAAGTAGAACCAAATGATATCCAAAGGAGGATAAATCAAACAATACACTTGCAGAAAACTAGTGAAGAAGTCTATGTCAAATCATAAGTGATCCAGGATAAAATCAAAAAGATTTTTGACAAGAAAAACAAAGCTGATGATTTTTACATAGGTGATAAAGTACTCAAATGGGATTCTAGAAGAGAAGAGAAGGGTAAACATGGTAAATTTGATTTCCTATGGCAAGGCCCTTATATCATTTATGGCTACAGAGGTAACAATGCATTTTTCTTGAGACAGTTAGATGGAACAGATCTACTAGGAGGACTAGTCAATGGTAGAATGCTGAGGCACTACTTATCCACATATTAACAAGTAGTTCATTTGTTTACTTTTCTCATTGTATATAACATGGCAAAGTATAGATTGGATTGGATGGTAATCTTTTGAAGTTGAAGCCTGGAGAGAAGGCCCTGAGCTTTGAAAAGCTGTACCATCATATGTATGAATAAAGCAGATTACAGAGGAGAAATTACACGATGACCACAGTCAAAGTTTCAAAGGCTATTGATCTTAAAGTTCTTAACATTTCTCCAGGAAATGCCATCCCCATGTGAAGCCACTATTAGGGTGCTATAATAATAGGATTCATAATTTTGAATTGGCTATGGTTAGTCTTGTAATATTGTACATACTTTTTCTTTCTGCAAAATGTTTTCCCATATTGAAATTAAAAAATTTAAAGAGGGTATGTCCTAAAAGAATAATGAAAGGACAAAAAGAAAGAAAAAATGTCAAAAAAGTGAAAAATATGAACCCCAAAAGAGATAAAAAAATAGATCATGAAAGTGTGCAAATTCAAATGCCACTCCTTTTACTTTAGTTTTCAAAATAACATTGTGTGCAACTTGTCAAAAATTCCACAATCCATGACGGTCAAATAGTTTAATCTTGACTCATTCATGCTTTAAATTTCATGTTGATAGATAGAGAATAAAGATCTAGCCAAACTGTTTAATCTTGGCAGATCAATAGTTAGGTAGAGAATAAAAATGAGCTCATCAGTTTAATTTGAGCCATTGGAAGTTATAAGGTTGGAATTAGATAGTTTTATTATCAAAAAGAAAAAGGAATTAAGGGTCATCAAGTTCAAATGCACCCAATGAATGAAGAGAAAATTCTAGGGTAAATAAAGGGTGGGTAGGAGAAGTTTTGTAAATGCACAAGATTGCTAAGTCAAAAAACACAATCATTATGCTTAATCCTATGTTTCATGTGTAGGAGGAATTGTGAAAGAGAAATGATATTCACCAAAGTTGGTTTACTAATTTCCCCTCTTTTCAGTAGACCCCCACATACTTATTTGCTAATTTCCCCTCATTATCCCTTCATTACTTGTACAAACCCTTTCCCTTCATTTTTACCTTTTATTCCCTTGGTTTCACACATTTCCCTAAACATTACCCTTCAATAATCATCCCCCCTTCCCAAAACCCCTTTCCCTAAGTATGAAACCCATTCCCATTACAAATACTACATTCCCTCCTTATTAATTTCCCCTTTTCCCTTTAAAAAACCCACAAAACCCATTTTATCCTAAGTTATTTACTATACCCTTGCATTATATAATTCAACTCCCCCAAGTTAATATTCCCCAACACCCTTTTAACTCACCAAACCTTGGTGTATAGTTAAAACCCCCACCATATAACCCATGGTCCCACCTTTATTAACCATTTGCTTATATTAAAAATCCTGACATTATTCATTAATTAATTACAATTCTTTGTAAT
Source organism: Pinus tabuliformis (assembly GCA_031772625.1). NCBI lineage: Eukaryota > Viridiplantae > Streptophyta > Pinopsida > Pinales > Pinaceae > Pinus > Pinus tabuliformis. Next base: position 370,548,688 of record CM062814.1, read on the forward strand.
TAAACCCCGGGCCCCGCAAACCACTTTCCCAACTCTGTCTGTGCAACTTCACTGTGTGATATCCCATCCCCAGATCCAATGGCGCACAATCATATCGCGTGGATTCATTGTCCAATAGTCAACAGCCTGAGAGTACGCGAGATTCACGGTTTTGGCCAGGCACTATTCTGCTACGTGGTGGCACCAGGTTATATCGCGTGCTCGTGAAAAATACCACCTACCATCCAAAAGCGGTGTGATATCGCACAAAACCACCTCCCCACCTAAAACCAAAGCTGCCACTATTCATTCAATAATACTCACGCCAAAATCTAACCTTTATGGGTTAAAAGGCCGAAAAAGCCCCAATTTGCTCTGTTCGATCATTTTAGCTCTAAACCTATGCTAAAACAATTCTGATACGCTGAACCTTTGTGCGACCAATTTGACCAACTTTTCCACTTGAGGACGTTGCAGACACCAAAATTGAAGCAGCAAATTGATAGTTGAAGCCTCAATAACCTCTGTAGCTACCACAGAACCTTGTCTGCGCACCAAACCATCTAATTTCCAGGTATTCTTTGATATAACTAGAATGGCCCTGCAATTTAATCTATGCACCATAATTTCAAAAGATTAGTTAAGTAAATTAATTAAAAACCTTGCTAAAATTAAAGATAGACCTCCAATGCATCCAAACCCCTTTTTTACAAATTGAAATTACCCTCCCATTGCTCCAGACCTTCTGACCTCACTCCTGAAGCCATAGAAAGACTAATTCAGTTGAATATACCAAATTATGGCTTCCCAAACCACCCTGGATGTAATACCTCTGCAAACCCCTCACCTGGAAATTGACCACCTTCCATTAGCCAACAAAGAATTTCAAATCAAGGACACTGCTTCCCCTGCCTACCTACTGAAACTCCACTGCTCGAGTAAAGACAATTTTTTGAACCAGAATGATGATATTCACCTATGGGAGTCCAATTTTGCCAAGTACTTGTTCCCAAAAGTACACCCATTCCTAGAAATCATCCACTTCTGCCAAGCTTGTTATGCTCCGAGTCAAAGAGCCATAGTCACCCCTGATCAACATGTTTTATTCACTATTACAGCAGAATCAATAAATCAAATGCTGCAGGTCCAGCCAGGCCCCAATCAGACCCCACTTTCCATTGAAAATTTTCTTGAACTTTACATAAACCTAGACCTTTCCAAGAAGCCTCACATTTTTCAAAATTTCATCATAGAGGAGTCTCATACTCCAATAGATAGTCCTCCATATGTTGCCTCCATTTTTTCTGAGAGAGGGAAACAAATTATAACCATGCTCTCTTGCATTCTAGGGTACACCACTGATGAACATGTGGATGAGGTTGTTCTTGATTTCCTCTCTATATTTTGCCTAGGCAAACCTCATGCTACAATTTACAACTATGCTCAGTTCATAGCAGATAGAATCCATGAACAGTTTATTGGATTACCAACTGAGAGAGTCTTCAAATATTCATGAGTGTTATTTCATATGTTCTTGTACTTCCAGCCAGACAAATTTCTTGTCAGAATCAAAAATTTAGACACCAAAGGCAATCCAAGATCTGTCATCTATTAGACACCATTCATCCAAAAATACTCCACTATTTTTTCCTATAAAGAGTTCATTGACTCATTGTTCATCCAGTTATAAACATGCTAACCTATAGCTATCAGCCGAGGATCAATCAGGAGATTAAAAGTGTTTTACAGTTGGAAAAGAACGGTAGAGTGGGAGACTGGTATCTATACTAGGACCACATAGAAATCAAAATATATGGATGGCAACTAAATCCCTACAAGCTACCCAAATACCTCCCCATGAGGATATTTGCATTAGAGTACTTTAGGCAGATTATAAACTCTCATGAAGTTAATTTCTTGTCAGTTAGGAAGAAGACCCAGTTTAAAATGAAAAATCAGTTGGGCCCCTTTATTTGTAATAATAGGGAAGCTGGACCAGAGGAAGATAAAATTTTATAGCAGATGAATTTCAAGAGCAATTTTATGTGGCAATATGACCCTCATGGAGTCATAAATAAACTAAGGCTCAATGTCAAATTGAGTCTTTTTCATACATGATCCTAGGCTAGACATTGAGAGATTTGCCAATTAGTCAGAATGGTTGGGAAAAACTTTAATAGATGTGGAGAATACTGTAGTAGATGTGGAAAATACTTTGATAGATGTGGAAAAGCAGATTGATACTAGTTCCTTTTTGTAGGTTCCAGCCCTAGAAGAACATATGAATATTCCTCCTATTTTGCAGACTCCAGCCAATGAAGACAAGAATGCAAAAAGAAATAGGGAATAAGGTTCTACCTCAGCTATGGACACTACAGATGACCAATTTGAGATCAGTTACAGGAAGAGGCCCAAGCTGAATCCTGTAATTGAACAAGAAGACACCATTGACATAGTGGAATTCACTGACACTGAAACAATGGTTGGAAGGAGTAAAGGCCCAGTAGCTTCAGAAGAAACACACCAGTCTTCTACCTCAAACACCCAACTTATTGAGAAACAACTTAGCATTGAGGTCTCTTAATCCAACAAGCCTTGTGGATAAAGAGAAAGATATTAAAGAGAAATACAAAGAAATTAAGGTGAAGAATGAGGCATTGAAGGATGAGACTTATGCTTAGTACTTCAAGCAAACACCTACCAATCAAAATATGTTAATGTCAGCATTTGACACTAAGACTAGGAAGATGCAAATGAAATTCATGCAGCCTACAGTCTAGTAGCCCAAATCATCATCTGACTACAGGAAAACTGAATTTAAAGTTTTGGCTAGGGATGTTCACCCTATTAACTAGATCGAATTCCATAAGAAGGCAGGAGAGATGATTTATTCCAGTATGACAAATAAAGCAATGAAGGTGCACAAACTTCAAAGTTCACTAGATAATATCACATCACAGTATAAACTGGAAAAGGAATCCAGACAAGCCAAGGACAACAGAATGAAGTCACTCAAAGACTTGGTGATTGAGGATATTGCTGCTTTGAAGAAGCAACTGAAGCTGCCTCATTCAGAGCATCCATAGACCAAGGAGGTCCTTGAAAGTCAAACTCAACAGGAGGAGATGATGGACCTCATTCTTCAATTGAATGATCAATTTAAAGAAATGGAGAAGTAGTTGGACATATTAATACAGTTGAAACAAGCTAGCCTTGAGAACACCACTGCCATTTCCATTCCAACAATCACTATAGTAGTACCATCAACCTTGGCAGCTTCATTTGTCTCCACAACTCCACTGGATACAACACTTCTAGCTGCAACAACTTCTACATCAACAACAGGTTCAACAACAGAAGCACCTTAGCCAAGTGATGAGGCAAGAAAATTGGTCAAAGCAACCGTGGACATGTCCATTAAGACCACAGAGATAAATAAACTTGAGGAACAAATAACAAGTCTGGAGGATGAGAAGAAACTTGCCCAAATAATGCACAAGAATGAAGTACAGAAGTCAACTAGGTTGATTGAAAGAATGAATAATTTGGAGAAAGAGCTAACATTGAAGGAGCCACTTGGCCAAGCTAAAGAAAAGGTATGGGCCAATATCATTGACTTTATCAATGATATTTGGCCATCCATACAAGTCATCTTTAAAAAAAATGATTTAGTCAAATAGGCTACAAAAGCAATTTAGAGAATTAAGGCTGAACTTGGAGGCATGCCAGAAGAAGGCACCAGAATAATCCACTTCCTTAACTCTAAAAATAAATATCAATTGCAGGTGGTGGACATAGCTGATAGGACTGGCACCAAATTAGAAGTGAAAAAAGTGTTCACCAAGAGGAATTTAATGATGAACCTTGAGGACAAATGCAGCTAGCTATAGATAGGTTCATGGTTAAGTTTGATGCTTGAAGGCATAAAGGTCTGCCAAATCCCTTGGTGATAAATGATAGATTGATGCCACAGGAAGACTACAACAGGAAAATGAGAGAGGTGGCAAGAGATCAAGCCAATAATTCCTTTATGAAGGGGATGCCTACAGGAAAGGTTTTGTACCAAACATTTGACAACCTATTTTACCTCCAGCATGAGGTAAAACAACTTTTTGTGAACATGCCAACCTTTGCTATGTACACAAAAGTAGATGAAATTTACAGAAAGATGGTAAATATTAAATTACTAGATGTAGAAACATGGGAAAAGTTAAATGACTTACTGTAAAAATGCACAATAAAAGTGAAAAAATCACAGTGAAAGAAAAGTGACAGATCAGCCAGATGAAAGAGTATTAGGTGAAAGTGTATTAGTTAAAAGCCAAAGTAAAAAAGAACATTTAGTGTGGAAGACAAACAACAAAGGAGAATAAACAACAAAATATCAAAGAATAAGATAGCAGAGCCTAATAAACACGGATAGATTGCAGTAGTTGAATATCTGTCTCTATCTTCTTGCATGAAGATATTTCTTTTTCCTAGATTAATTCCCAAGGCAGATTGGGATATTTTGTAAGCTATTTTTGTATAAATACTTCATAATTCGAAGCATAGAGGGTGGATTGCTAGACATTTCTATAGTTGTATTGATCTATAACCTGAGGGTTCATTGTACCAATTTTTCAAGTCAGCAGACTGGATTGAGTAATAAAGAGATTGCATTACAGGATTCATGTGTTGAGCTACTTCAGTGAAGTATTTTCTTTTGTCAAATTATTATTTTCTGAAGTGTTTCACAAACTTGCATGTTATGTAAATTGAATGAATTAACTAGAATTATATTACAGAATTTGTTTAATTACACTTTGTCTTGAACAGTTAATCATTTTAATGTTTTCTTCTCATATCCAGATTAGGCAATACTTCATTTCTCCCTAGATTGACCCCTACCATTTCCTTCATTATCTGGTTTAAGGAACCCTTTATTGCTTCTTGGATCTGATTAAAACCCACTTCACCATCCAGCCTTAAGATTTGAATTTACTCAGCTACATTGCCCTGTAAATGCTATCTTTAGAACTTGATCCAATCCTGTTTGCTTGACATTTGAACCCATAGCCCAATGGTAAAAGACATCCCTCTATCCATCTAAGTCAGTGACCCCACCACCAAATCAAAACCAAAACCCAAGTACAATTATAACTAGCCTAAAAGCGAGTGACTAAACAAAGTTAAATCATAAAGAGAGAGCCCTCTCTGAGCATTAGGAAGTCTAGATCCTAATCTCCAAAGTAGGTTTGTGGTTACCTCTATCATTTCTTTCACAACAACTCTAGAGAAATTTTGGAGTGATAACACTACTAAACACCCGTGCATGTAAATCCTGTAAGTTGGCGATGAGCTGCAGGAGTTCCTCATAGTTCCGGATCTGACTCTGGATGCATGCCTTCAACCCTACCACCTTTGGCTAAATAATTTTTGGCTAATGCAATGGGGCTCCCTTGTACATTATTGCCGATATCTGCATATGATCGACAATAGTGTGCAAATCTGATAAGATGTGTGTTCTCCTAGAACAGTGTTGGTACCAATCATTGAGATGGAAAATTGACTTATGCACCGTGATGAACTTGAAGTACAACCTTCGCATGACTGTCTCGAGAGATGATACTTCATCTAGTATTTCTCTCCTCAACTCTGCACTGGAAGATGTTATAACCTCTTCTCCTTCTTGCTTTGCTGATTGTAAATCCTTGGCCATGCGCTCATTCTCAGCTATCAAGAATCTAACACTCGAGTTGGTGGCTTTGACATATGCTTTGGTAGCATCAGCCAATGCAACTAGATGTCTAGGCACATTAGACATGATCACTCGTTCTTCAAACTGTGTAGGAGATACATGGACATCTAGAGTATGCACTCTACGCGACTGCACAACTTTGCGTCATGACTCATTAAAAGATATGTTGTACATCTCCACTTCTGGATTGTCTTCAAGGATTTATTTGTCTCCTTGATCGCTTGGGACTTGCTTTGCTTTTGGATTTGGTGAATCTGTTGGAGTGACCTATTGGTTTTGAGGCATGATGTCAATATCCTGATCTGACTCTGGCTTAACCATATCCGTGTCCATCTGCTCTAGCATCTATTCAATCTCTTCAGCGAAGTCCTGCTCTTGCGACTTCTCACCCTGTCATCTATGTGCCAGATGTTCAGATGAATCAATAACCTATATGGGTGCAATTTCATCAATTTGTGCATGTTGCATCTCCTGTTGTTCCTATCCATACTGTGCTTCCTTCTCTCTTCTGGGCAACTCTTGTTCTTCCATGAGTTGCTTATTGAACTCTTGCAACTCCTTTTCTACTTCCCCTAGCTTCTACTTCTCTCTTTTCCTTTGTACGATCCTTCTGCCACACTGTTGCCTCTTAGCCTCAATCTCCAAAGTTTCTCTCAACACAAGTGGATCTTCTTTGAACTTGCATCTTTTCTCTGCCTATGCGCTGCCAACAACCTTCCTCTTTCCTTTTTGAGGCACACATCTGCTACCCTCTGTTGATGCTGATGATGCTTCTCTCTGAGATGTTGCTGCCTTTTTCTTTACTAACCACTATATAACTATACAAACTAGTTCATTGAGCCTTGAGAAGTGATAGCAGTATCTCCATGGGTCTTCCTCAGGCCAATGATATGCCCTGTGGATCCAAGGATGTTGCACTCTTGCACAATGGTTGTTCACTAAGCAATGTGGTTCATACGAATTGAAACTTCTGGTGCCGAAGGTGAATCTCTTGAATTCTTCCATCTTGGCCTCAGTGTGATTGAGATTCTGGATTTCATACAACTCGATCTACAAAGGAAGAGGGGGCCAAAGTGCCTTCTTCTTCCTATGTAGTCTCGTTGACAACCCTGTTGAGATGTGATACGACACTTATTACATGACAAGCTTATCCATGGCCAACATTGGTAAAACATAGAGATCCTTCTCCGCACTGTACATCTGGATGAATGTGCCAAGGGGTGAGGCATACTAATCTACTATGTCAATCAATGACTCCATCATAAGATCAAGGTTTATGATGCGCATGCCACAAACCTGGGAAAAAGAGACAATGGACAGGAGGTTTTTAAAACGAATTTTGCATGTAACCTCGAGCTGCTAAAACTGGATACCTAAAATATAGGGATGCTTTTTGGTCTTTTTCTTTTTTTCTTTTTTGGAAAAAGTAGCCCATGCATGTAAATCAAGATTCCTTGGTCTTGGAGGGAATTGATCAACTTGGGAGCACATGAAACAAAAATCAATCCCTTGAGTGACTTTTGCATAGTTTCTGGCCTGAGCAAGTCTGACTATCCCTCAAGTTCTATGCAATTTATGGACTGAATCCCTGGCTATCAACCAAAATTGTGCAATTTTTGAGAGCAAGCCCAGTGATGGGTTTCTCTGTGCAATTTCCAGAGGGATGGTTGCCTGACTGTTTTGTGCATTTACAGAGAGCAACAGGAAGCCTAGATGTATTCCACAATTTTGGAGAGGAAGGTTTTTTCCCCTCTATATTTGCCCAATTTTCCAGGTGAGAATAATAACCAGAAAAGGACCAAGCTCTAGAATGTCAGCCAGTGGGTGGGAGGAAAAAAAGCTGGTAGGCATAGGCTTGTAAGCCACTAAAACTTAACTTAATCATATGTACTTGGACAATGCAAGACATGCTGCTAAGGATGGTTAGTAGGGAGGCTCCAAAAGGAAGCTAAGGAAAAATTTTGGAGGGTGGTTCTAGCCGCTACAACATACCTACAACAAAAGAAGCATGAATAGTAAATGCATAATTAAGAGATGCAAGCCAAAAGTACATTCAAATAAAATAAAGAGATTGTACAATAGGGCTTTGAGGATCCTGTGATGGCCAAGACAAAGGATACTCATATTAATATGAAGGAAACTAAGCTTTATAAGCTAAAAATGGCACCAAACTTCATTATTTGAATCAATCGAAATACATCCCTGCTAGAAATGAAAGTGGAGCTGCTAAATAACAAGTTTTCTCTACAAGAAGACTAAAAAATACATGCCCCTAGAGGAAAATTCGAATTGGTACTTGTACAAATACATGAGAAAGAATTCTCCTTGAAAGGAGGAAAATTTCCCCTCTAAAATCCCTCAAAAGTTGGATTTGGTTCCCAACACTAGGAATCTTCATTAAATGATAGAAAAAACATTCCTATATTTTCTCAATCAATGAAGCTCCACAATTTTTAAATAATTTAATGATATTCAAAATATTTATTATCTAATCATGGCCCATCCTGTAGCAAGGAGGAAGTCCCTAGATTATCTTAGCCTCCAAATCTTCATAATCTGCCCAATATTCTCACAATATTCTACAAAAATAAATACTATTTGACAAAAATACGCAATTATCCTTAAACCTTCCTATTGAAGACATTAAAGCTAAAAGTATGTCATATAATGCAAAAAGAGATGTTTAATGTGCTGAAGGATGGTCATATCGACCTGAATTTATGTCTAATTTGGAGGCATATCATACCCACCACTGAAAGTGTCTCTCATCCTCTTAGCAACTAATTCACCTAATTGTGCCTCATTCATGACCCTAGTGGCATCCTTAACATTCCAAGCTAGCTTAAAAGGAATTTATGGACGTCTTCTCTTACACCATCTTATTCTTTGGTAGATCTAAAATTTTCTCCAAGTTTTAATTAGGCTAATGCTTGTGTCTTAAGAAAAGTCTCCTCGTTTATGTCCACATTTTTTTCCCATGATACAAGTTTTTGAACAATCTCTATAACATATATGATAATTGACATCCTTCATGAGTCTTTGGACTCTCTTCAATTGAAACCACCCCCCCATGATTTCCACTGTGATTTTCCAAAGTTTAGAAAACTAATACTTCAAATTTGCTACCGGGGTAAAAGAGTTGTTTTATCCATACTAGTTAGAGGAAGGAAAACTTTAGAGTCAACTAAAAATAATTCCATTTTATTATCTTTCTTAACTCAAAATAAACATTCACATTCAATTTTTTATTCTTAAACTATTATTTGAATTTTGTTACATGATGCATTGTTGAAGGAATTAGAGGTTTTGCAGGTTTCGTTTCCACATATAGTGGATAAAAATGTGCACTTACCCTTCTGTTAGATGTCCCTCTTCAAATATAGGGTTTTTGTGAAAAAGTTGCTCAAAATTAGGATTTTTGCATCTCCCTCCACTTTCCGTAGTATTATGTCTTCTTCTGTGGAAAATTTGTCCCTTCTTGTAGCAACTTTGTTTATGCTATGCTCTGTTTCTCCTATAGAAGCTCTGTTTCTCATGTAGCAACTCATGTAATCTATCAGATCTTGACTAGAATTACACCTCATGCCTAATTTTATTCCTCTTACCTTTTTATAACATCTTCTAGGCCTTGGACACAAGCTATAAGAGATCATATACCTCTTGGAAAGCATCTTTTCATCACTATGGTTTGACTTCTATTTTGATGGTGAATTCCTTCTTTCAATTTGTTGCCTTCTTCTTCTTCATTCTCCTCTTTTTGTCACAACAAGTTTGATTAGCCTTTTCTTAGGAACTTTTGTATTAGTGTTTAGCATAGTTTGCGCCCCTGCTTCTCGTTCTTCCTCAACCCTTTTCTTATTTTGTCTTATCTCCATATTCTCAACCCTCTACTTTTTCTTCATTAACTTCTTCTTCTCCTTCTTGGCTGTGGGCTCCGTTTTTTAGAGAAACTTAGAGTTTTATAGTACATATAATAGGAATAGTTATCTTTTACTGATTAGGGGAAGAAAAGTTGCATGCCCAACTCAGAACAAGCTAATTCTCCTACTATTTTTCTTATCCTACAGAAAATACAACCTTAAATTTCTTTTCACTGTAAGGAGTTTTCTACAGGATGCTTTTGTGGAAAAAATCTAAACAATTCCACATTTTTTTTGTGCATAGAGGGTGAGGACATCTGGTTACTTACCCTTCCCTTAGAGGCTCCTTCAAAATCCTAAGGTTCTCCGGCCAATAATGCTCAATATAGGGCCTTTTTTTGCCTGTTAGGACAATCATGTATCAAGAAAACTATCTCCTATAGAACCTACTCTATTTCATGTGACACCTCCTTTGTTTCTTGTAGCAGTTTGTTTCTATATTGTAGCACTTGATTTTAAACCTTGCAACATTTATATAGCAGCCTAGGGAATCCCTGATGGTGGCCACCTCAACATTCAATGATGTAGTGGGCCTCTCTTACCATTTTGGGAATGAAATCTTGGTACAAATGAAGATTGGGCTTGTCCTCTTATTCTTCTTATGGCAGTGGGCTTAGTGTGTCAGGTGAGTTGGCCCCCACCTACCACATATGTATTCCCCTTATAAACCTGTTGGCCCACTCCTCGTAATTTTCACCCTCCATTTTTTCAACATTTTCCATGTTACATGGGTGAGGGAGTTAGCTGCACTTAACTGTTTGAGGGTGGTTGAGACTGATGGCCACCTTCAACCTACAAAGCCTTCTCTCTTATGGATTGAAAACAAATTTCTAACCCCTAATATGTCTTGGAAATAATACTGAGAGGGGGGGTTAATCAGTATTATCAAGTCACTTATTTTATTTTTCAAACCCAGATCATATACGCTACTTCAGCTAGATAAAACTGCGTATATACACAACTACAGAGAAGGAAACCCGCATATGCAATGCAAACTTAAAATTTAGTTTATCTTACTGATGTGGATCATTAATATCTGTATTAGGATCAAATAAACAATAACCCGAAACAGTAAAATAGATCTAAAGACAATCACACACACAAGAACACAAGATATAAGGTGGAAACCCAATGTGGGTGAAAACCACCTGCTGCAATTCGTCTCTATCTTCTTTTAATTAGAAACATCTTTTTACAATGTCCTGGTGTAGTCCTTTACCAGCACGCAGGCTGCAACTTGCAGAGAGCTACAACCCTCTCGCGTTCTCCAGCTTCTCCTGGAAGGGAGCTACAACCCCCTTAGCTCTTGCACTAGCCAAGATACTAGTACGTAGGTGCTGGCCTACAGAAGGCTACAACCTTCTCTTTCTTCCAAGGACCACGTTTTATAAATTTTCAGATTGGATCCACATCAATCAAACATCAAGAATTTCTGCATCAACCAATCACCTTTTCACCAATCAAAACTGAATCAAAATAAACACTTCTCTGACAGCTGAACCCAGAACACAGTAACAGTAACCACACACCAAATTCTGAACCCATAATACTGCAGCAATAAACAGAAGTAGCTAGATCACAATTCAAAGGATATACGCTACTTCAATAACCTGAAACCTACGAGCATATGCCTCTATGTCTGGAGAAACCTGTGTATATGTTGTTTTCATTCACTGAACCAGCGTGTATACGTGCATTCGCTTCACTGAACCTGCGTATAGATCTATAAAAGATAATTCACTCTTTCAAATGTTCAGACACTAATTAACCCAGATTATCATATTTATAAATCAAGCATGCGCCACATATAACAGATCAAAATCATACAAAGATACTATCATTGAAGCCAAAAGATTATTACCATCAATCGAACTTATCCTTCTTTGCGCTAAGGTTCCTCCTTCATTCAGATCCAGATTTGCACCATAACCCCAATTACCAATATTTCAGATCTAGCACTTATTAGATATTCAATTAATTCAGATGATCCTTTGCCAAATGATCTCCTTCCTCTTTTATAGTCTTAGGCCTTTCTCAATACCACGGTCCAAAACCATAATAAAACAATACCAAGGACCCAATTCTTGGGACCAACACTTCTGACGAGATACCATGGTCCAAAACCATAGGTCCAAATACCAAGGACTAACTACCACGGACCAAAAGTAAGTTCTCCAACATATACGCGCTTTTCCTTGCGTGAAAGTGCATGTATACGCATACGCGCCTTTTTAACGTCTAACTTGCGTGTATACGCAACATAGGCTAGGTGATCCGTATATGTCTTTTCCTCCATTCTGAAAACCTGAACTGAGATCTGTCACCAGAGAGAGTTGCCATCAAGGACAACACCTGTGCCATTTCTCCAATCCTGTGCAATAATGCCAACAATCTCCCCCTTTGGACTTGATGGCAACCCCAAGATTGTCAAAGTCATTCTCCCCCTTTGTCATCAAGGGAAAAGGGTTGTGCTCCCCCTGAGTACATGCTGAAATCTCTGCCCTGCTGTGCTGACCATGTTCCCCTTGACTGTAGGCAAGAACTGCAAAAAGATGTTCTTCAAGAAGAACCATGACTTATATATCATAAAAGACCTTCCTATCACCAAAAGACTCAATACATACATCCATCACCCAAACAAGTGGGGATCATCCACCCAACCAAGTACCTTACATTTTCATCCCATGTATAGTGGGGAAACCAAAATAGGTTGTTACATGACCTTGACACCATAAAAGAGATACATGACATAGAGACAAAATATCTAGAGCATGACTTATGAAAGTCACCAATAACTGATATCAACAACATTTGTCAATCACTATTCAGATCAGCAACCAATATTTCCTTCTGTTCTCCCTATGCATTTGTTCCACTTGAAACCAACAACAGCTATGAACTAGAACCAAAAGCTTCTAAGATAATGCCAACAATGCATCATTCGAAGTTTATCTGCTCCCCCTGAATCTGTGCCAGATGATCTCTGTCAGACCCATATCAGAATATCTTCAACCAGAGCCTGTCCCTACTGATATCCATCAAACCTCTATATACGCGACTATATCTGCACGAAACGGGGTATGTACGTGGATCCTCCTCAGGCAACTCGCGTACACCCATTTTTCTCTGAAATAGACAAGACTTAACAGCAAGATGATCCATCAACTACTCCCAGCTTCTGTCTTAGGTATTCAAAAGTTTCCCTGGGCAGTGGTTTAGTGAGAATATTAGCAACTTGTTCCTTAGAAGGAACATACTCCAATTTGACCTTTTGTTCCAACACTTGTTCCCAGAGAAAGTGATACTTGATCGGTATGTGCTTGGTCTTTGAATGCATGACTGGGTTCTTAGAAATGCTGATTGCACTTGTATTATCACATAAGATGGAGATAGGTGGTGTACAAGTGATTTGAAAATCCTGCAAGGTCTGCATCATCCAAAGGAGTTGAGTGCAGCAAGATGTAGCAGCCACATATTCTGCTTCAGCTGTAGATAAAGCAATCGAATTCTGTTTCTTGCTGAACCAAGATATTAATCTAGAACCCATAAAGAATGCACCACCACTTGTGCTCTTCCTGTCATCCACGCTTTCGACCCAATCTGCATCTGTATAAGCATGAAGTGTGAGATCTGTAACTCTAGGATACCATAAGCCATAGTTTTGAGTTCCTTGAAGGTACTTGAAGATTCTCTTAACTGCCTGAAGATGAGTTACCTTAGGATTTGCTTGAAATCTTCCAATTATTCCCACTGCATGCATGATGTCTGGTCAGGTACCTGTCAAATAAAGTAGACTTCCAATCATAGATCTATAGGTTGGTTGATGCACTGCTGCTGATTCATCATTTGCACTGAGGCTGCATCCTGTAACCATGGGGGTACGTACTGGTTTTGCATCTTCCATGCCATATTTCTTCAAGATCTGCTTGAGATACTTGGTTTGAGACAAAAAGATACCACCTTTATTTTGTTGGATTTGCAATCGAAGAAAATATGTTAGTTCTCCAAGCAAAGACATTTCGAATTCTTTCTGCATCACCAAGGCAAAGCTTTGACTCATTGCTTCTTCATTGCTGCCAAAGATAATATCATCTACATACACAACAAGTATTAGCAATTTGTCATTTTCAATTTTTATATAAAGATTGCTATCTGCTGATCCTTTTTTAAAAACCTTGTTGATGGAGATATTTGTCCAAACGGTAGTACCAAGCCCTTGGAGCCTATTTAAGACCATAGAGAGCCTTTTTTAGTCTGCATAAAAGAATTGGATCATTCCCAAGAATGAAACCATCTGGTTGCTCAATGTACACTTCTTCTTCTAAATCTCCATTCAGAAAGGCTGATTTCACGTCCATTTGAAATACTTTGAACTTCTGAAAGCTTGAGAGAGCAAGGAACATTCGGATGGCCTCAAGTCTAGCAACGAGAGCAAAAGTTTCTTCAAAGTCTATTCCTTCTTGTTGAGCATACCCTTTACAAATAATTCTGGCCTTGTTTCTAATCACTTCCCCATTTTCATTCAACTTGTTTTTAAAGATCCATTTTGTTCCTATGACATTCTTATCCTTATGAGGACATTTGGCAGCATAGTGACCGAATCTTCCGCAAGCAAAGCATTTGAAAGGTAACTTACCTCAGAATCGTCCAACACATCGTTGAAGGTTTTTGACAAAATTTGATTCTTCTTCTTCTTTTGACACGTGTCTTGACTCATAGTAATCTCCTTTGCCTGAAGCCTTGAAGGCAACTTCTCTCCTGTCTGATGGTCCTCCTTTCCTCATTTCATAAGCAGTTAGAATTCCATGCAGCTATGACATGGTAAGGTTTCGTAGATTCTCTTTTTCTTCTATTGCAGAAACTTTAGATTCAAACCTAGGGGACAAAGATCTTAGAACCTTTTCAACCACAACAACCTCTTTTATTTCTTCACCCAAATTTTTCATACAATTAACAATCTCATCTACATGAAGGAAATAGTTAGCCACACTTTCATCATTGTGCATTCTAAGATTTTCATACTGAATTCTGAGGGTTTGAAGTTTTGCTTGTTTTACCTGTTCATCTCCTTCATAGCTCAGAACAATCTTGTCCCATATTTCTTTTGCGGATTTATACTGCATATCCTTCACGAAGTCTGATTGAGATAGACATCCTAATAGAGTATTGACAGCTTTTTCATTTGTTTCATATTTGTTCTTCTCAGTTGGATCTGTAGGAGTTGCTGAAGAAAAAGTGTGCCCTGTATCTATGATATCCCAGACTTCTGTACCAAGAGATTGAAGATAGGCAGTAACTCTTACCTTCCAATATACGAAGTTTGTCCCGTCAAAAATTGGTGGCCTGATAGATGCTTCTCTCTCGTAGTTTCTCATGATGATGGATATTCCTTCAAGAGATCAAGCTTCTTCAGAAGGACCTGCTCTGATACCAATTGTTGGAAATAATACTAAGAGAGGGGGGGGGGGGTGAATCAATATTATCAAGTCACTTATTTTATTTTTCAAACCCAGATCATATACGTTACTTCAGCTAGATAAAACCGGGTATATACGCAACTAGAGAGAAGGAAACCCGTGTATGCAATGCAAAATTATAATTTAGTTTATCTTACTGATGTGGATCATTAATATTTTTATTAGGATCAAATAAACAGTAACCAGAAACAGTAAAACAGATCTAAAGACAATCACACACACAAGAACACAAGATATAAGGTGGAAACCCAATGTGGGTGAAAACCACCTGCTGCAATTCGTCTCTATCTTATTTTAATTAGAAACTTGTTTTTACAATGTACTGGTGCAGTCCTTTACCAGCACGCCGGCTACAACTTGCAGAGAGCTACAACCCTCTCTCGTTCTCCAGCTTCTCCTGGAAGGGAGCTACAACCCCCTTAGCTCTTGCACTAGCCAAGATACTAGTACATAGGTGCTGGCCTACAGAAGGCTACAACCTTCTCTTTCTTCCAGGGACCACGTTTCATAAATTTTCAAACTGGATCCACATCAATCAAACATCAATAATTTCTGCGTCAACCAATCACCTTTTCACCAATCAAAACTGAATCAAAATAAACACTTCTCTGATAGCTGAACCTAGAACACAGTAACAGTAACCACACACCAAATTCTGAACCCAGAATATTGCAGCAATAAACAGAAGCAACTAGATCACAATTCAAAGGATATACACTATTTAAATAACCTGAAACCTACGAGCATACGCCTCTGTGTCTGGAGAAACCTGCCTATATGCTGTTTTCATTCACTGAACCAGCGTGTATACGCACCTTCGCTTCACTGAACCTGCGTATAGATCTATAAAAGATAATTCACTCTTTCAAATGTTCAGACACCGATTAACCCAGATTATCAGATTTATAGATCAAGCATGCGCCACATATAACAGATCAAAATCATACAAAGATACTATCATTCAAGCCAAAAGATTATGACCCATCAATAGAACTTATCCTTCTTTGCGCTAAGGTTCCTCCTTCATTCAGATCTAGATCTAGCACTTATTAGATATTCAATTAGTTTAGATGATCCTTTGCCAAATGATCTCCTTCCTCTTTTATAGTCTTAGGCCTTTCTCAATACCACAGTCCAAAACCATAATAAAACAATACCAAGGACCCAATTCCTGGGATCAACACTTCTGATGAGATACCATGGTCCAAAACCATAGTTCCAAATACCAAGGACTAACTACCACGGACCAAAAGTAAGTTCTCCAACATATACGCGCTTTTCCTTGGGTGAAAGTGCGTGTATAAGCATACACGCCTTTTTAACGTCTAACTCGCGTGTATACACACCTTAGGCTAGGTGAACCTGCATATATGTCTTTTCCTCCATTCTAATAGCCTGAATTGAGATCTGTCACCAGAGAGAGTTGCCATCAAGGAAAACACCTGTGCCATTGCTCCAATCCTGTGCCATAATGCCAACAATCTCCCCCTTTGGACTTGATGGCAATCCCAAGATTCTCAAAGTCATTCTCCCCCTTTGTCATCAGGGGCAAAGGGTTGTGCTCCCCCTGAGTACATGCTGAAATCTCTGCCCTGCTGTGCTGACCATGCTCCCCCTGACTGTAGGCAAGATCTGCAAAAAGATGTTCTTCAAGAAGAACCATGACTTATACATCATAAAAGACCTTCCTATCACCAAAATACTCAATACATACATCCATCACCCAAACAAGTGGGGATCATCCACCCAACCAAGTACATTACATTTTCATCCCAGGCATAGTGGGGAAACCAAAATAGGTCGTTACATGACCTTGACACCATAAAAGAGATACATGACATAGAGACAAAATATCTAGAGCAAGACTTATGAAAGTCACCAATAACTGATATCAGTAGCATTTGTCAATCACCATTCAGATCAAAAACCAAGATTTCCTTCTGTTCTCCCTATGCATTTGTTCCACCTGAAATCAACAATAGATTTTAACTACAACCAAAAGCTTCTAAGATAATGCCAACAATGCATCATTAGAAGTTTATCCGCTCCCCCTAAATCTGTGCCAGATGATCTCTGTCAGACCCATATCAGAATATCTTCAACCAGAGCCTGTCCCTACTGATATCCATCAAACCTCCATATATGCGACTATATCTGCACAAAATGGCGTATGTACGCGGATCCTCCTCAGGCAACTCGCGTACACCCATTTTTCTCTGAAACAAACAAGACTTAACAACAAGATGATGCATCAACTACTCCTAGCTTTTGTCTGAGGTATTCAAAAGTTTCCCTGGGCAGTGGTTTAGTGAGAATATCAGCAACTTGTTCCTTAGAAGGAACATACTCCAATTTGACCTTTTGTTCCAACACTTGTTCCCAGAGAAAGTGATACTTGATCGGTATGTGCTTGGTCTTTGATGCATGACTGGGTTATTTTAAATGCTGATTGCAATTGTATTATCACATAAAGATGGAGATAGGTGGTGTACAAGTGATTTGAAAATCCTACAAGGTCTGCATCATCCAAAGGAGTTGAGTGCAGCAAGATGCAGTAGCCACATATTCTGCTTCAGCTGTAGATAAAGCAATCAAATTTTGTTTCTTGCTGAACCAAGATACTAATCTGGAACCCATAAAGAATGCACCACCACTTGTGCTCTTCCTATCATCCACGCTTCCGGCCCAATCTGCATCTGTGTAAGCATGAAGTGTGATATCTGTATCTCTAGGATACCATAAGCCATAGTTTTGAGTTCCTTGAAGGTACTTGAAGATTCTCTTAACTGCCTGAAGATGAGTTTCCTTAGGATTTGCTTGAAATCTTCCAACTATTCCCGCTGCATGCATGATGTTTGGTCGGGTAACTGTCAAATAAACTAGACTTCCAATCATAGATCTATAGGTTGGCTGATGCACTGCTACTGATTCATCATTTGCGCTGAGGCTACATCCTGTAACCATGGGGGTACATACTGGTTTTGCATCTTCCATGCCATATTTCTTCAAGATCTGCTTGAGATACTTGGTTTGAGACAAAAAGATACCACCTTTATTTTTTTGGATTTGCAATCCAAGAAAATATGTCAGTTCTCCAAGAAAAGAAATTTCGAATTCTTTCTACATCACCAAGGCAAAGCTTTGACTCATAGCTTCTTCATTGCTGCCAAAGATAATATCATCTGCATACACAACAAGTATTAGAAATTTGTCATTTTCAATTTTTATATAAAGATTGCTATCTGCTGATCCTTTCGAAAAACCTTGTTGATGGAGATATTTGTCCAAACGATAGTACCAAGCCCTTGGAGCCTGTTTAAGACCATAGAGAGCCTTTTTTAGTCTGCATACAAGATTTGGATCATTCCGAAGAATGAAACCATCTGGTTGCTCAATGTACACTTCTTCTTCTAAGTGTCCATTCGGAAAGGCTGATTTCACGTCCATTTGAAATACTTTGAACTTCTGAAAGCTTGAGAGAGCAAGGAACATTCGGATGGCCTCAAGTCTAGCAACGGGAGAAAAAGTTTCTTCAAAGTCTATTCCTTCTTGTTGAGCATACCCTTTACAAACAAGTCTGGCCTTGTTTCTAATCACTTCCCCATTTTCATTCAACTTGTTTTTAAAGATCCATTTTGTTCCTATGACATTCTTATCCTTATGAGGACATTTGGCAGCATAGTGACCGACTCTTCCGCAAGCAAAGCATTTGAAAGGTAATTTACCTCGGAATCGTCCAGCACCTCGTTGAAGGTTTTTGAAAAAAATTGATTCTTCTTCTTCTTCTGACACGTGTCTTGACTCATAGTAATCTCCTTTACCTGAAGCCTTGAAGGTAGCTTCTCTCCTATCTGATGGTCCTCCTTTCCTCATTTCATAAGCAGTTAGAATTCCGTGCAGCTGTGACATGGTAAGGTTTCATAGATTCTCTTTTTCTTCTATTGTAGAAACTTTAGATTCAAACCTAGGGGACAAAGATCTTAGAACCTTTTCAACCACAACAGCCTCTTTTATTTCTTCTCCCAAATTTTTCATACAATTAACAATCTCATCTACACGAAGGAAATAGTTAGCCACACTTTCATCATTGTGCATTTTGAAATTTTCATACTGAATTCTGAGGGTTTGAAGTTTTGCTCGTTTTACCTGTTCATCTCCTTCATAGCTCAGAACAATCTTGTCCCATATTTCTTTTGCGGATTTATGCTGTATAACCTTCATGAATTTTGATTGAGATTGACATCCCAATAGAGTATTGACAGCCTTTGTATTTGTTTCATATTTCTTCTTCTTAGTCGGATCTGTAGGAGTTGCTGAAGGAAAAGTGTACCCTGTATCTATGATATCCCAGACTTCTGTACCAATAGATTGAAGATAGGCAGTAACTCTTACCTTCCAATATACGAAGTTTGTCCTGTCAAAAATTGGTGGCTTGATAGATGCTTCTCTCTCGTAGTTGCTCATGATGATGGATATTCCTTCAAGAGATCAAGCTTCTTTAGAAGGACCTACTCTGATACCAATTGTTGGAAATAATACTAAGAGGGGGGGGGGGGGGGGGGGTGAATCAGTATTATCAAGTGACTTATTTTATTTTTCAAACCCAGATCATATACGCTACTTCAGCTAGATAAAACCGGGTATATACACAACTACAGAGAAGGAAACCCGTGTATGTAATGCAAAATTATAATTTAGTTTATCTTACTGATGTGGATCATTAATATTTGTATTAGGATCAAATAAACAGTAACCAGAAACAGTAAAACAGATCTAAAGACAATCACACACACAAGAACACAAGATATAAGGTGGAAACCCAATGTGGGTGAAAACCACCTGCTGCAATTCGTCTCTATCTTCTTTTAATTAAAAACTTGTTTTTACAATGTACTGGTGCAGTCCTTTACCACCACGCGGGCTGCAACCTGCAGAGAGCTACAACCCTCTCTCATTCTCCAGCTTCTCCTGGAAGGGAGCTAGAACCCCCTTAGCTCTTGCACTAGCCAAGATACTAGTACGTAGGTGCTGGCCTATAGAAGGCTACAACCTTCTCTTTCTTCTAGGGACCACGTTTCATAAATTTTCACACTGGATCCACATCAATCAAACATCAAGAATTTCTGCATCAACCAATCACCTTTTCACTAATCAAAACTGAATCAAAATAAACACTTCTCTGACAGTTGAACGCAGAACACAATAACAGTAACCGCACAGCAAATTCTGAACCTAGAATACTGCAGCAATAAATAGAAGCAGCTAGATCACAATTCAAAGGATATACGCTACTTCAATAACCTCAAACCTGTGAGCATACGCCTCTGTGTCTAGAGAAACCTACGTATAGGCTGTTTTCATTCACTGAACTAGCATGTATACGTGCCTTTTCTTCACTGAACCTGCGTATAGATCTATAAAAGATAATTCACTCTTTCAAATGTTCAGACACTAATTAACCTAGATTATCAGATTTATAGATCAAGCATGTGCCACATATAACAGATCAAAATCATACAAAGATACTATCATTCAAGCCAAAAGATTATGACCCATCAATAGAACTTATCCTTCTTTGCGCTAAGGTTCCTCCTTCATTCAGATCCAGATCTGCACCATAACCCCAATTACCAATATTTCAGATCTAGCACTTATTATATATTCAATTAATTCAGATGATCCTTTGCCAAATGATCTCCTTCCTCTTTTATAGTCTTAGGCCTTTCTCAATACCACGGTCCAAAACCATAATAAAACAATACCAAGGACACAATTCTTGGTATCAACACTTCTGACAAGATACCATGGTCCAAAACATAGGTCCAAATACCAAGGACTAACTACCGCGGACCAAAAGTAAGTTCTCCAACATATACACGCTTTTCCTTGCATGAAAGTGCGTGTATACGCATACGCGCCTTTTTAACGTCTAACATGCGTGGATATGCACCTTAGGCTAGGTGAACCTACGTATATGTCTTTTCCTCCATTTTGAAAGCCTGAACTGAGATCTGTCACCAAAGAGAGTTGCCATCTAGGATAACACCTGTGCCATTGCTCCAATCCTGTGCCATAATGCCAACAATACGCTCAAGAGAAGAGGTGAAGAATATTTCATACTTATGCCTACGTGATGGTCTCTTGCTGCCTTGATGTTTGCATGTTGCTTCAGAAATAGTGGTTGACCTTGTGATTTTTTGGAGGTGCCATTTTCCATGCTAACTGCTTCATGCTATGGCCTTGTTTTGAAAATTAAAAAAAAATGTAATTTTTTTATAAGTGTCTAAATAAGCGAAATTTTTTGATGTAATTTCTTCAAATGGTGGATCAATATGTTTCTATTAAAGATGGATAGTGAAAATATAGCATCTTCTCAAGAGTTGTGTGGCTTCCCAAGATCACAAAGATGGTCCTTAAATTATTTAGGATGGTTAAGTCTTCACTTTGGTGTTGTAAGTGTCTCCAACTGTGGTTTTGTAGGGTTTTTCCAAGCTACTATAGGACTCGATTCCTTGTAATAGAAATCACATAGACTGCTCAAAGGTCAAAATAATATTCATGCAATGAATTGAAAATTTCTAATATTTCATGGTGAGCTCATAGGTTGGGACTAGAAGTTTCAGTGGTGGTGAAAACTATGGAAGAAGGGGTGAAAATGTGTTTTTTTCATGAAAAAAGATGAATTTTTGGATGCAATAGGTACTAAATGGTGTGGAGGATGTATAACGGAGGTGTGGTAGACTTATCTCTTCATTCCCCCAATGAAAACATAGGATCTTACCTCTATCTCTATGTGAATCACAATCCTGTAGCAATTATGGTCAGTCTTGTAGCATTTTAGGACAACCTTGTAGCAGACTTGTTTTATCCATATCTATCAAATGGTAGATTTGATTGAACTGATTTTTTTTTAGAATTTTTCTATCATTCTTATTCATATCCCCATAAAACATCTTGGCCAATGGATGCATGAATCTCGCAAAAAAAAAAGGTTGTAGGTGATGGTGGTCAATTTATCAAACATTGTGCACTAGATTTTGTTGAAATTTATTAATCATGCTACCATAATCCTTATGCCTCTCCCCATGAAATTTCTCTTCCAATGGATGCATTATTTTTGAGATATGGTAAAAACAAAATTTCCCTATGTATTATGGCAGTTGTGTAGCAGAACAAAACTTTCTTGTAGCACTTTAGGACAACGAGGAAAATGAGTGGGAAAGGCTTGGGAATGAGAGGAAATGTCATGGAAATGGATGTGGGTGATGTATTGACATGGCCTTGGTCCCATTGGAGCAATTGAGCAAAGGGGGAGAAAGCCCAATTTTGACTTCCTTTGACTAGGTTTTTGATCAACTTCTCTTCTTTTGGTGCAAAATTTTTCTTGTTTCTTGCAAAGATTAGAGAGAACCTGCATTCATCAAAGAGAGATACATGGAGAAAATAACTTTTTTCTTTTCATTTTTTTCTCTTTTCTTAGGCCTACTAGTTGCCTCAATGAGGTTTTCAACTAGTATGTTTGACTAGGCGCCTCAAAGGAGGTTTTCACCTAGGATATTTTCTTTTCTTTTTCTTTTCTCTTTCCAACCCACTAGGAGGATTTCAATCAGTTAGCCAATCTCATGAACCTCAAAAGTGGTTTTCACCTAATATTTTATTCTTTTCCTCTTATTTTATTCTTTTTCCCTTTTTTATTTATTTTTTCTCTATCCTACTCTACTTGAAAAAAAAAATATTTCAAGTATAGGAATACTTCGAATGGAGCCATGTGAATATCAAGATGAAATATAGCTCATGTGTAGGCTCTAAATATATGCTTTGACATGTACCTGAATGTGAGACACCAACCTTTTTGTTGATGCGAAGAATTGTTGAAGAAGATAGTGTTGCTACAACTTAGTGATTGTCTAGAACCAGATTTCAATATGGTTGTTATGTCCTTGGTCCACTTGTTGATTTAGATAATCCTATATTTATTCTTCTTCTATGAAATTAAAATCTTCTTATTTTGGTTGATTAGTCTTTTGAACACATAAATAATATGATGATAAGCATAACATAAATTATGAGTATGAAACTTCTTAATATGTGTACCATAAATGGCACACTTAAGTGATTGGTGACAAGTGACCCTAACAACAAGATGTGGATCAGCTAAGTATGAGACCCATACTTATGGGTCTCATACTTAGTGATGGGGATCACTTGTGATTGATTAAGGGCTAAGGAATTTGACAAAGGAAATTGCTAAGGATTTGGAAAGGAAAAATGGCATTTTTGGCACATTTAGTTATAAAAATAATGGAAATTAGGAGAAAACGGAGGTGAAAGGTCATAGGTTTCATGTGAGGAGGAAATTGAAGGAAGATAATGGAAAATGAAGAAAATGGAGGCCTCATTCATAAAAAGACTTCTAAGGATTAGTTGGTAACCTTTTTCAAATTTAGTTTTGGAGCTCTCTCATTATTCTCTCTCTCATAATCTTGGATACTTAGATTTTTCTTGGAGCACTCTTGGAGGGTGTGGCATACTTGGATTTTTTTAGCAAGAAGGCAAAGGAAGAGCAGGAAAGCACAAGAGGGTATCAATATTAGTAGCTACAACAATTTTGGTTGCAGGTACCGATTTGCATGTATATTTTCTCACTAGCCTTGGCATGCATGACATATGCATGTGGATTTTTGGTCATGATCTATTACTAGCATGGAGGATTTCTTGGATTGATAGTGGATTGCCTAACCTTGCCATTTCCTTTATAGCCATGGTGTTGTGGGTTTATTTCCTTATTTTTTTTAGTTGTTTCTCATGTTTCCTAAGCTTGGGTTGATTTATTAGTCCTTGGAAGCCCTGCTTGGACAAACGCTTTGGAAGCCCTATAACAGATTGGGATGAGTTACTGGTCTTGGAAGCCTTGGTTGGAAAAACACTATGGAAGCCCTTGGTGGGTTGAGTTACTAGTCCTGGAAGCCTTGGCTGGAAAAATGCTTTGGAAGCACGATGACAGTTGTGGGTTTAGTTATTAGTCCTAAAAGCCTTGTTTGGAGCAAATTCTTTAGAAACCCTGGAAGGCTTGGATAGAGATCACTCTGATGATGGTGGTGTGATGCCTGACTATGAGGTGGAATCACTATTTGATGGGATAAGGTGGATGGCCTATGGAAGCCCTGGATGGTTTTGGATACATGTGTTCTATGAGATTCCACATTCATTTTTAAAATATGGCATAGGGGTATATTATTGAAGAGAGATTTGGCTCAACCATTCTATGGTTGGGTGGAATGTGGAAGTACTATCCTAGGTTTGGATTTTTCGTCATCAATATGAGGTTTTTTATTCTTGTATTTCTATGAGTATTATATGGGTTTATATGTGGATCATATGGCTATGATTTCTTGGTATTTCTATTGCTATTATGTCGGTTATATATATGTTTTATGATAGAGGCTATGTATGACTCTCATCATGTTTTTACTGGTAAATGAATTAAAAATGTACCTATGACCTAATGGATGAAATGCCAGTTGATGTGTTGAGGCATCAATACTTCTTAGTGATTCTCAGCTAAGTATGAGACCCATAATATGCTCAGATATGCTATTTACACCTACATATTACATATTCGTAATATGTTTAACGATATGCGTGTGAAGGCTAGTAGGGATCCATTCAAGGTCTTATTCAACTAATTAATTTTTCACTGTCATTTCCCTATTATCTTACTATTTTGAAGATGTCATTCTATTTTAGGCAATGACTTGGGCTCTGGCCCTGAAAAAGTGGCTCAAATCCCAAGGACGTCGGCACAACACTGTGCAAAACAACCCCTAGACATTGTCTTATAGGCTTGTGATAGTGTCGAGAGGTCCCTAGACACTGGCATGCCCGTAGCATGAGAGCATCTAGAGGTCAATTGGTCCAAAGGTTGGATTGGTTCCTGAGGGCCCTAATGCTAATGTTGGATGCCTGTATAGTGTGTTTCCATTGGTTCCACTTCCTTAACTTAGGAGGTTGAATAATATCATAGTGACCTCTCATCACATGTTTACCCCTACTCGTCAGTTACTTGGATAAATGTAGGAGGAGGGTGTTACAGAGTGGTATAAAATCATGGTTCACCCGTCAGACTAGATGGGTTGTGTGTGGGTCATGCATGCATGTTAGTTGCATGTGTGTCTCTTACACTTGCATTCCATGTGCGTGTTCCATTTTCATAATCTTTATCATGGTTGTAGTTATGTCGCCATGTGGAATTTGATGTTGTTATTGTGCAATGCATCGTTGTGAGTGTATGACTGGTTATAGGTTGTTATATGTCACTTACATGTATCATTCTGTATGCTTGGTAACATTCTTGTATGTTTTCTTACATTCTTGCATGCTTGGTTGCATGTATCATTCTTGTAGGCCTGGTTACAAGTATTGTTCATTTATGCTTGATTACATGTGTTTATGCATGTGTATGGTTGGTTACCCATTTCTTATGTTTGTTAATGTTTTCATGTGGTCAAGTGTAAAGTAATGTAGTGGTCGTTGTCATGCATGAGGTCGTAGCATGAGTTGTTGATAAGGTCATGGATTGATGACTGGACCCTAGCTAGAATGATGGTTGCATGGTTATATGCTTATGTGTTATGTTTCTATATGTTGTCATGATTATGTTATACATGTATCATGTTGATTTGTTGATCTTGAAAACAAGGTATCCTCCACAATATATACTAAGTTATGTTGGTTTATTGTGATTTGGTTTAGCTGACATGAGATACCTTGCAGGAAGAAATATCAAATGGCTGGTAAGATGGTAGACTACAAAGACTCTCCCTATGAATCAAATGAGCATTATGGTGGTCGGAACTCTTCCGATTTGGCAGATACACTAATAATATTAAAGGAAGAAATAAGGATTCGTAAGGAAGATAATGACATAATCATGTAGACATAGGAGAAACATGCAGAGGTAAATGCAATGATACTTCAAAGTTTGTCAGATTTGTAGCGACAGGGACCATGTTGGATCAACTATGAGAAGTAGGAAAAAACTAATGGGGCATATGGTATTAGGTCGCATGGTGGCCACATATCAGATAGAGATGACGTGGTCATAGATGGCAGAATGTTGGACACTCCAGATAGGAGAAGGGATAGACATAGGTACTATTCTAGTTCTAATTCAGATAGGGAGTATGATTGTCATCACTATAATCCTTACAAGAGGAGTGATAGAGGATCATTGCCAAATGAGTTTAAGAAAGAAAAGGCATATTTTTGATGGAGAGATGAAGAAACCACATGATGCAGAGGCATGGTTGCTTGGCATGAGGAAGTTACTGAGGTTGCATGACTATTCAAAGAACATGAAATTTAGAGTAGCTACATTCAATCTCAAAGGTAAGGCAAACATTTGGTGGGAAGACGTAAAGAATGTCAGATGCATTCATGAGGATGAATTGACTTGCAAGGAGTTTGAGTAGAGATTTAAGAAGAAGTATATTTTGAGAGATACTTTGATGACAGGGAAAAATAATTCTATAGCCTAAAGATGGGATCCATGACAAATGATGATCTTGGAGTTACTGAGGTATGTGCCTTATCTCACAAAGGAGAAGGCCAAGATTTAGAGATTCATTAGTGGATTACTAGTTGCATTTAAAGACGGGATGAAGTTCGATGAGCCTAGATCATTGGAGGAGGTCATTCAAAAGTTAAGGCATTGCTATGAACAATTAAAGCATAGAACTGAGACTAAGCCAGAATGGAAAAGTAATGCAAAGAAAAAAGGAAAATGGGACAAAAAGTGAAATAGACCTCAGGGTATAGATAATAAAGAGAAATTTTCACCATCTCATAATTTCAATGCCTCAGATAGAGGATAGGGACATCGATCTGAGGCATAGAATAAGGGTGTAGGATAGAAGCCTATAGAGTGTTGGAATTATGGCGAAGATCATCGTAGGATATATTGTCTACAGAATCAGGGTGGTAGGCCTTTGATATATAGTGTAGAGGACACAAAAATTGTTGGGGATGTTGGTCAGAGTGTTCCTCATATTTATGCTTCATTGGATAACAAACAGGCATACCATCATGCATCTATCATTGAGATGGACGGTAAGCTTTGTGATCAATTTATTTCTATGTTTATTGACCATGGATATAATTATAACTATGTTAGGTCCTGACTTGGCGGATAAGTGTGGTTTGAGTAAGGAATTTCATGTAAAATCTTGGTTAGTGCAGTTGGCTAAAGGCACAAAGAAGCGAGTTCATCATTGGGTAAGAGCTTGTGCATTTGTTTTGAATGGTATGCCTACCACAACACATTTGAATGTATTATCATTGGGATCATACAATGTGTTGTTGGGCATGGATTGGTAGTATCCTCATAGAACCAAGATTGATTGTTATGACAAAGAAAATGAGTGTGTTGATGACAATGGAGAACCAATAGTCTTACAAGGAAAGAAGAAATCCACATCAGTTAGGATGGTGACAACTATGCAAGCAAAACGTAGTTGTAGGAAAGGGTGTATGTTATTTGAAGTGCACATTTCTAGTGAAAGAGGTAAGGAAGTTGACGATGCAGATGTGTTGAGTAGGTACCTAGTTTTACAACAGTTCAAGGATGTATTTCTTGGGGACATTACAGAGTTGCCACCTCACAGGGAGGTATAATTTTCTATTGGGTTGGTTCCAGGGGTAGCTTTATCGTCAAAAGCACCTTACAGGATGAGAAAGCTTAAGTTGGTATAATTTAAGCTACAATTGAAGGAAATGCTGGAAAAGGGATACATTAGGCCAAGTGTATCACCATGGGGCGCATCAGTATTGTTTCTGTAGAAGAAAGATGGTACTCTTAGATTATGCATTAACTACATGCAGTTGAACAAGGTGACCATTAAAAATAGGTATCCATTGCTGAGGATTTATGACCTGTTTGATAAATTGAAGGGAGAAGCAATGTTCTCAAAGATTGATCTGAGATCCTAATATCATCTAGTATGCATAAAAGAGGAGGAAATTTACAAGACAACTTTCCAGACTAGGTATGGGCATTATGAGTTTTTTGTAGTTCCATTTGGTTTAACTAATGCTCTAGCTACATTTATGTGCTTGATAAATAATGTGTTGTATCCATATTTGGATAAGGTTGTTATTGTATTCATTGATGACATATTGGTATATTATAAAAATGAGGAAGAGCATATTGAGAGAGAATCAACTGTATGCTAAGATTAGTAAGTGTAGTTTCTTTCAGACGGAGGTACATTACTTGGGGCATGTTGTCTCCAAGAAGGGCATTGCAGTAGATCCAAAAAAGATAATTTCATCATGGAGTGGGTAGCTCCTAATAATGCATATGAGGTGTGATCTTTCATGGGATTAGCAGGATATTATAGGGGTTTCATCAAGAACTTCTCATATATCTCTTATCCTATTACATCATTGCAAAGGAAAGGTAAGAAGTTTGAATGGATAGAGGAGTTTGAGACCAATTTTGAGTAGCTTAAGCAGTTGTTGGCACACGCACCAGTGTTAAAGATTGTATATCTGGACAAAGAGTTTTTGGTAGACACAAATTCTTGCAAGAAAGTACTTGGTGGAGTCCTTATGCAAGATGGACAGGTGATATGTTATGAGTCGCGCAAACTGAATGAGTAGGACCAGAACCACCCCACACATGATATTGATTTGGAACCACTTATACATGCATTGAAGATGTGGAGACATTATCTTCTATGCAGGAGGTTTACATTGATGAGTGATCACAGTGGTTTGTGGTCTATTTGACTGATTAAACCTGTATGGTAGGCAAGCTCGGTGGTTGGCCACGATCAGTGAGTTCAATTTTGAGATCATGTACATCGAAGGAAAAGAGAATAGAGTGGAAAATGCTCTTAGCACGCAGATACAGGTAAATCACTTAGCAACTATGAGCTCCTATGGGATAGACTTATAGGATAGGATCTCGTAGGCAGGTCATCAAGATGTCAGATATATGGATATTATTTATAGGTTGCAACAGAGTATTGGTACAGGTATATGTGTAGGTATAGGTGATAGTACAAGTATGGGTGGTAGTACGGGTACAAGTAGTGGTATAGGTATAGGTGCAGGTGGACAGGATGTGGAATACTTTCTTACAACATATGGATTGGTTAGATTCAGAGTTAGGATATATGTGCTAGGTAACAATGAGCTGAAGAAGGTGATCATGAGGGCGTTTCGTGCAAAACCATATTCGGGTAATCGAGGTTATCATAAGACACTAATAGTAGTAGAGAGATTTTATTATTGGCTGAACCTAAAGAGGCATGTAGCAGAGTTTGTGGCTAGGTGTTTTGGTTTTTATTGTGTGAAGGCAGAGTGTAAGAACCTAGGTGGACTACTACAACCGATTGTGATTCCAAAATGGAAATGGTAGGTCATTTCCATGGACTTCATCACAGGTTTTCTGAGGATAATGAGACATCATGATTCCCTCATGGTTGTTGTGGACAAGCTGACAAAGGTTGCACATTTCATTCCAATGAAGTCTACATTCTCAGCAAGTAATGTCACACAGCTATTCATCAAAGGTGTGGCTAGATTGCATGGCGCTCCAAAGAAGATTGTGTCAGACAGGGATGCGAAGTTCACTTGCAAGGTTTGGAAGGTGTTATTTGCAGGTTTGGGCACATATTTGGCCTTCTGTAAAACTTATCATCCACAGACAAATGGATAGACAGAGAGGGTCAACATGATATTGGAGGACATGTTGAGGATGTATGTGATGTGTCAACAACAAAAGTGGGAAGAGTACCTTCCACTGGTAGAGTTCACTTACAACAATGGGTATCAATAATATTTGAAAATGAATCTATTTGAGGCATTGTATGGACAAAGTTATAATACTTCTATCAGTTGGAGTGATCTAGTTAATAGGGTGTTGATTGGACTAGGCATGTTACTAGACATGGAACAGGAAATGCAGGTGATCAAGAAGAATATAAAGGAAGCATAAGATAGGTAGGAGAGCTATGCAGATCTAAATAGGTTTTCAAGGAGTTCCAGGTTGGGGAATAGGTATACTTGTGCATCAAACTGAAGAAGATCTCCTTACGGATTGGATCATGTGCCAAGTTGGCTCCACGGTTTTTTGGACCCTTGAGTATTGTTGAGAGGATTGGGCCAATAGCCTATCGACTTTCACTGCCTCCGATAGTAAAATCCCATGATGTTTTCCATGTGTCATTGCTTAAGAAATATGTTAAAGATGTTGATCATGTGATTGTCTGGTTTGCATTATAGGTGGAACTAGAATGAGAATTCCAGTAGGAGCCTTAGTGTATAATGGAGAAAAAAATGCTCAAGCTCAGGAACTGAGCAATCGAGGAAGTTAAAGTGTAGAGGAAGCACTTTGGGTCCAATGAAGCTACATGGGAGGTGTCGTATCATAAGTGGGCTATGTATCCTTCCTTGTTTGTCTGTTGAGGCAAAGCAATTTTTGTGTGGTGTTTTTTATATGTCTTGGTATATGTTTTGGTATAGATTTTGGTGATGTTTCTATATGTACATATGTATATGGATGTAAATACCTCCATGAGATATGTTATAAAGCTCCAATAAGAAGTATGGGTGTCATGTCATTTTGATGTTATGTTGTTATGTTTCCATGTTGGTTTGCTTCTGAGCAAGTTGATCATTGTAAATACCACATCGAGCTATGTTATAAAGCTCCATTTACAATATATTTGGTTTATAGAAGTTTTAGGGTTATAAGTGTTGTTGAACACCGAGGATGGTGTTCCCCCAAAGGGGAGGTTTATGTATCAACCCTGGTGAAAATTACATGTAATAAAAGTTAATAAAGGAAAATTAATAACCACAGTTGATGGGACACTTATTCCAAGTTGAATGTTGCGCAAAATACTAATGATGGGGATCACTTGTATTTGATTAATGGCTAAGGAAATTGGGAAAGGAAATGGATAAAGATTTGGAAAGGAAAAATGGCATTTTTGGCACATTTATTTATGAAAATAATGGAAATTAGGAGAAAAGGGAGGTGAAAGGTCACAGGTTGCATGTGAGGATGAAATTGAAGAAAAACAATGGAAAATGAAGAAAATAGAGGCCTCATTCATAAAAAGGCTTGTGAGGATCAGTTGGTACCCTTTTGTTAGTTCAGTTTTGGATCTCTCCCATTATTCTCTATCTCTCATACTTTTGGATACTTAGAGTTTTCTTGGAGCACTCTTGGTGGGTGTGACATACTTTGATTATGGAGCAAGAAGGCAAAGGAAGAGTATTCAAGTGCAAGAGGGCATTGGGATCAACATCTACAACAATTTTTATTGCAGGTACCAAGTTGTATGTATATTTTCCTCACTAGTTTTGGTATGCATGGCATATGCATGTGGATTGATAGTGGATTTCCTAGCCTTGCCATTTCCTAGTCAATGGCACCACTGATTGCCTGGATGGATAGTGGATTGCTTAGCCTTGCCATTTCCTAGATAGACATGGTGTTTTGCAATTATTTCCTTGTTTTTTTTGGTTATTTCTCATGTTCCTTAGCTTGGGTTGAGTTATTAGTTCCTAGAAGCCCTAGTTCAGAAAACGCTCTGAAAGCCCTGTAACAACTTAGGTTGAGTTACTAGTCTTGGAAGCCCTATAACAACTTTAGTTAAGCTACTAGTCCTGGAAGCCTTGGTTGCACAAATGCTCTGGAAGCCCGACAACAACTCTGGGTTGAGTTACTAGTTCTGGAAGCCTTGGTTTGAACAAACACTCTAAAAGCCCTAGAAGGCTTGGATAGAGACCAATCTGATGATGATTTTTTGATGTCTGACCAGGAGGTGGAATCAATATTTGATGGGTTTGAGGTGTATGGTTTGGGATTGATGTTTTCTATGAGATCCCACATTCATTCTTGGAGTATGGCATGAGGGTGAATGGTTGAAGAGAGATTTGGCTCATTCATTCTAAGGTCGGCTAGAACATGGAAGTCCCATCCCGGGTTTTGATTTTGCATCATCAGTATGAGGGTATTTCTTCTTGCATTTCTATGAGTATTATACTGGTTTATATGTGGATCATATGGTTTTCATTTCATTGGTATTTATGTTTCTATTACGCTAGTTATATATATGTTTTATGACAAAAGTTATGCATGGCTCTCATAATGTTTTTACTCATAAATGAATGAACAATGTATCTATGACCTTGTTGTAGCAGCAGAAACACCCTCCAAAATTTTAGCCTACATTCAATTTCAGATACTCCGTTTGGTTTTTCCTTGATGTCTGCAAGCACTTGGGTTCATCTTGTGAGCCCATGTTGAGTCTTTGCACCCACCTCGCTTGACCGTTCATCAAACATATTTTTTCATGTTGGTCACAATGTCATGTTTTGACCATGCACAAGGCCAGCCTTCATGTGTACAAGTTGTATTCGCTATGTAAACATCCATTGCACACACACACGAAGTTGTATGCACTATCGTGTGTTAGTGTCTGTCAGTCCTATCAGTGAGGAGTGATCAAATGTACTCTATCAAAATTTTTGATTAGGGTCCTAGGTAAAATTTCTATAGTTTCAATAGGTGTTCAAATAAAAATTTGGTCTCTGGTTATTAAGTCTAGGTCACTGCTACTCCGTCCACCTACCCATAGTCTTCATCACTCATCATGGTCATGTCTTCATTCAGGTGTCTTAGGTCATGAAATGGTTAATATGTCATCATTTAGGTCATGGTCTAGGTTTCCACTTCATTTGTCATCATAATGCCATTCATTTAAAGCAAAATGAGTCATGTTCATCACTTGAGTCATCATTAAAGGGAGTTAGCAGCATAGGAATAAAAGGAATAAAGGTAAAGGTAACATTCCATTTCAAATAAGATGTTGTTGTAGTCACATCTCATCATTTCTAAAAAAGATCAATGATGTGACCTTCATGACTTAAGAAAAAATCTACCTCCAGCTTATAAATGACCATTCAAAGGATGCAAATTATTCATTTCACTTTCATAAGATCTCTCTCCACCATCGAATTGCATTCCAACCTTCAAAGCAACCAAATTCTTCCTTAAAATCCTAAATTACCCTCCTATGCTACACTTTTCCTCCTACGCTACACTTCTAGTATCCATTGTTTCATTTTTGAATTGGATGCAAAGAAACCATCCAAAAGTTTTCATCTCAGTAATTCGGGGTTTTCAATACCTCTTGGACAAGTAAGTATCAGTTGGCACTCTTCTCTTGCATCTATCTTCTCAAAAAAATTGAGGGAAATTCCCTCTCCTAGGGTTTTAATGTGTTTTTCATTTCCATGTGAAATTTTGGTCAAATTAGTGGTAAAAATGTAAGTTTCTTGCTCCCCTACACTCATATACACCTTTCATACTTCCCTAAAACACTTCCCTCACCTATTCCCCTTCATCTCCTACATTTCCATATAAACCCTAACATACGCTGCCCCATTGACAGTTTCCTAGGCTAGGACTGTGTTTTTGTCATTTTCACACATTCCCCCACTGTTTTTAAGAATTCTCACTTCCCTACACTCCCTAACATATATCCCTATCCCCTAAATTTTTTTTTATAAATTTACACACTCCCTAACCCCTCCATTCCATTCCTTCAACATCACAGTCCCTTGTTGCCTATTTTGCAATCATACTCTATAAATTTCTTTCCCACTTAGTTAGGGTTTTAACCATGGAAATGGGAAACAATGACACTGAGAAGAAAAATTATAATAAGGGTGGGAAAGTGTCCAAGTATGAGCCATCACAGGTACAAGAAATCATCACCTCACCCTTCATTAAGAAATATTTCCAAGATGTTGGTTGCCTTGGTTTCTGTGAGAAGATCCAAGAAGTAGGTTCCAATGTCAAATTGACAAGCCTCTTTGCCACCAACTTCAGTAGGGATAAGGCAAGCATTGTCGGGGTAGACTTCATCATTTCAGCAAATGCCATTGCCATAACTACAGGTATTCCAACTCATGGAGAAATTTGGTTTAAAGGGATGGATTTAGACATTGAGAACTGCAAACCTTTCCTAAAGCCACAATATAAGGATGCTCCAAAACACATTTTTCATTTTAGACAATTGCTTACTAGGTATGATATGTTAATGAATATGATAATGAGGTTGTTGGAAATACTGAGAGGGGGGATTGAATTAGTATTTCTTTTCAATTATTATTTTTATCGATTAAAAACATTTATATTTGGAACACATAAATAGATAACAGGAATAGATGCTTTTATTAATGTGATCTTTGCAATAAATCAAGTACATTATATATATATATATATATATATATATATAGATATATATATATATATATATATATATATAGATAGATAGATATATATAGCTATATATATATATATATAGCTCTATATATATATATATATAGCTCTATATATATATATATATATATAGATAGATAGATATATATAGCTATATATATCTATCTATCTATATATATATATAGCTATATCTATCTATCTATCTATCTATCTATCTATCTATATATATATATCTATATATCTATATATATATATATCTATATATATATATATATATATATATATATATATATATATATATATATATATATATGGTTTCAATTAGTTGTAAAGCACCAACTTGGACTCTTTGTGAGGATCCAATCTCCAGAGCACCAACTCTATCTTGTCAAGGCACCAACCTTGAATTTAGGAGCACCAACTCCCAGACACCAATCCTTTCAGTTCTGAGGCACCAACCTCAAGTGCTCCAACCCTCTGCTATAAACTGTCTAGATTTGTTTGGTTGTAATTCTCTGCTTCCAACCCTATTGGGCCTATGAATTACTACTTTTGCCAGAACTTCGGCTACCTTTTTTTCTTATAGTTCGTGAGCATCATTAAACTTTCCTTGTTCTTTGTTTCATATGCCTGATACGCCTGACCTTTGGCTTCCTCCTTGCTCACTTGAGCTTCAACTTCCTCAACACTCGCTTGATCCTTTTAGCTTCGTCTGCGCTCACTCTTCGGCTTCCTCTATCTCTTAAAATTCATCAATACTCACAGGACACGTTAAAGTGGAAGAGAGGCAAAATTACACTAATGTTGCATATTAAAGAAAATATTAGAGAGGCCCCCTTTTTTAATATTCATACAATATACATTAATAATCCCGCAATTGCAATCGCAACCTAGTCGATGCCTCATTAAAATAGTTAGAAATATATAATGGGTGGTCGCACCAGCCACGTCACTATCTCAATCGCAATCGCAAGTTTCTAGAGGTCTTTTATACATCGTGCTTATAACATTGCTGATGGCCGATTCCCGATTTCCCCTACTAGATGCGATATGATTATAATTTGTTTTTAATAATTCCATCGGGTCCATATATATATATATATATATATATATATATATATATATATATATATATATATATATATATATATATTGCAATCATAGTTTATAGTGTGCCATTAATTTATAACTTGCGATGCATAACCTCTGATACGGTGAATGCAATATAGTGTTTTGGGCTTATTACAATGGTGATGATGTAACCCGCTTAGACATAGTTCCTGAGGTTTAACTTTACCAGGTTCATTCCCCACCGTAGATTTCAACCCCTAAAATCCGATGGTCTACAACGATTTTGGGTGGACTACTTGCATGAGAGTTACCCGCCTGAAATAAGCGGTTTTTCTCTCTCCTCTAGTTGCTACATGTCAACAATTGAATGGAATCGGGCACTCTCCTCTAAATACCACTTACCATTTTGCATCCACCCAAAATCCCACTTATAGCTTTAAATCCGCCTTCCTTTATTGACTACGGTCGATCTTGTTTGTACCTGATGGTCGTAGATCTTCTACCATCGACGGTTGCGATGCCTTCTCCAGATTCCTCTTCTGCTACTGCTTAAATAAATCTCTGTCGTTCATTTCTTGACACCAGTCTGTGCGATTTAATCTTAGCCGATCATTTCCTTTGACCTCGTCCATTGATCTCTGAGATCCAACGATTCCTGTGCATTCAATCTTCATCTGTCTCCTCACTTTGACTTTGATTCATTTCTTCAATGTTTTTCCTATGGTTTCAGGTTTTCTTCAGGGTTTCGGTCTTTCACTTTTCTGCTGCTCAACTCTCTCCGAGCCTACCTTTTGTGAATTCATACATCGCTGATTCTCTCTGAGCTTCACTCTGATTCTTCAACCAGATTCAAAGACCCATTATGATTCCTCCTTTCTTCTTTTGATGAATTCTTCCTCTCAGTTCTTCTTGGGCATACATTACACACAATACTCCCAATATGGCTCCTCCTCAATCTTCCGCTCTTACACTTGATTCTCTTCTTTGCTTTGATAGCTCCTTGGCTTCATATTGACATTAATGACAATCTAGATCAACAATCTCCCACTTTGTCATTGATGGCAATATTGTTCTTCTCTCCCCCATTGACATCAGTGGCAAAGGAGTGTACAAGGACTCCCTGTTGGGTCCCTATAATACTAGTAATTACCCCATTCTATTGTAGTTATACCCCTTATTTATATTGTTGTGCCCCCATTGCCCCCATATTGTTATTAATGTGCCCATAGAATCCCTCTATTGTTATTTTTGTGGCTTTATATTATTATTGTTAGGTCGGCTGGATTATATTGTGACTCCATAGACTCCTATATATAGAAAGGAGGTTTTGTCATTTGAATCATCCAATAATTGTTCATTTATGTAATGTAAAGGAGGTTTCCCCCTCGAAGAGGCTGAATTCTAAGGCGTTGATCTATCTTTTCTATCTTTTCTTGAGCTGGTTTCATAACATTTGGTATCAGAGCTTTGGATTCTAGGGTTTCGCTGCTCCAAACCGGTCATCGTGGCATTTTCACTATAACTCTTTTTCTGTGACGTTTCAGAAGTCACAAAAAAAACCCATTTGAGAAGAAATCACACTGAACCTTGCGTCCGAATTTCAGAGATTTTCACGCAATGTTTTCGGAGATATGATCTCAGGAAGTTGGTCTTTTTGCAGACTCCTGAATTACACGCAAAACAGGTGACCTGGGGAAAATCGTCATAACTTTCTTTCTGAGCATCAGATTGAAATTTCGTAAGAAGGTACAGAAAGAGGATGGATTTTAGTTTTTGTTTATATATTTTTCAGAGTCAAAGGTTGAAACTGTGACACGTGACACTTCATACAAGTTCGCTCTACTGAACTAGTCTATAATCAGGTCACTGCGGGAGATTGTGCATAACTCTTTCTTGGAGAATCCAATTTGGATCAGACTAGTGGAATTGGAAAGAGGACATAGAAGGCTACTACAGGTCACAATTTTAGAACTGGATGATTTGAAATTATAGAGATACATCAGATTCAATATCAGGCTTCTACAAAGTAAAAAAAAGGTGTCTAGTTTTTATTTTTTATTTTTGCATAAGCTTGGTTTGAAGGAATTCAAAGGGCATAGTAAAGAATTATTATCGGTAACTGATGCCCCGAGGAAAGAAAATGCAAACACCTAGTAAGGAACCTGAAAGCTCTAGCATGACTCATGAAGAAGAGGAAGAAATGCTACATGATATATCAAAATTACAAGAACAAGTGCAACAAATGTCACGCTCACAAAAGCTAACAGATGCTAAGATAAATGGTGTGGAATCTAGGATAAAGGGCATGGAAGCTAAGATGGATGATTTGAAGACAGATTTGAGGACAAATTTGAAGACAGACATGGCAGATTTGAAGACAGATTTGACAAATTTTCTACAAGAAATACTTACTAATGGTGAAAAGGTTGTAAAGGAAACTCATGATGTGAACAAAAGAAATGTTAATCATGATTCCATAGAGTCTAATGTTGGATCGAAGACCCACCATATTCCAAAAATCGATATGAGGAAGTTTGATGGCAAGGATCCCGCCACATGGATATTACAGATGGAGCAATTCTTCGATCTCAATAATGTGCAAAACACACAAAAGGTACGTATGGCAACTTTATATTTGGAACCAAATCAGTTTGTATGGTATCAATGGCTTTGCTCTCGTAAACAATTTATCACTTGGGCAATTTTTACGGAAGAATTGATAGCACATTATGAGGATACAAAAAGCAACACTTTTTTTAGCCAATTGATAAGTCTCAAACAAAAGGGTTCAATAATGGAGCACATTGAGGAGTTCCAAAAATTGAACATAAGGGTAAAAGATATTCCAGAGGAGCATAGGATTGATGTGTTCATAGGGTCTTTAAAGGATAATATCCAACATGATGTTCGCCTTTGGGAACCTGATTCATTAGAGAAGGCATTCAGGTTAGCAAGAAAAATGGAAAGCAAAATTATGGCAACCAGGAAGCATACCACTCACAACTATAAAGACGGAAGTGTTGTTGCCCCTAGTCTTCCACAACCTATAAGGTTGACACCACAACAATTGGAAGAAAAAAGAGCAAAAGGGCTTTGTTACAGTTGTGATAGCAAATACACTAAAGGTCATAAGTGTGCTGAGAAGAAATTATTCTACATAGATTGTGAAGAGGAAGAAGAAAAGGAGCAAGAAAGGTCAAAAGAAGAGGATATACTCCAGGAACAAAGCCTAGATGAAGAACAAATAAATCCGACCATATCTTGTAATGCATTGGCGGGAATTACCACTCCTCAAACCATCAAGATAGAAGGACAAATCAAGAAGAAAAAGGTAATAGTGTTGATTGATTCAGGAAGCACCCACAATTTTATTCATTGTAGGGTAGCAAAAGAATTGAATTGCTTCCTATATCCAGCACCAGAGTGTCAAGTGATGATTGCAAATGGAGGAACAATAAATTTCTCTGGAAAGTGCCATAATATCAAGCTATCCATGGGAGAATATGTATTGACTAGCCCAATGCTTTCCATTCCAATGGGAGGTGCTGATGTTGTACTAGGAGTCCAATGGCTACAATCCTTGGGTACAATAGCTTTTAATTTTCAAGAACTTTTCATCAAATTTTCTGTGGAAGGAAAGGAAGTTGAATTAAAGGGTATTGCAGGGAAACCAGGAAAGATAATCAGCTCTAATGGTATGACAAAGCTTCTAAAAAAGGAGCAAAGGGTGTAATTGCACAATTATGTTCGCTAGATGTTTCCACATTGGAATCATCTATTTCTCCAGATCTCCAAAAAGTCCTGGACAATCATTCCAAGGTATTTGAGACTCCCAAAGGTCTCCCACCTATGCGTGATCATGATCATGCTATTCATCTGATTCCAGGAAGTGTTCCTCCAAACATCAGGCCGTACAGATATCCCTATGTCCAAAAAAGTGAAATTGAACGTATGGTTGCAGAAATGCTAGAGGCTGGTATAATTCAACCGAGTCAAAGTTCTTTCTCTACTCCAGTAGTATTGGTGCACAAGAAGGATGGATCATGGCGCATGTGTCCGGATTATAGGGAGCTCAACAAGCTCACTATTAAAGATAAGTTCCCCATTCCTGTCATTGATGAATTACTGGATGAATTGCATGGATCAATTTACTTCACCAAGTTGGATCTTCGTTCAGGATATCATCAAATCAGAATGAAGATTGAAGACATTCCGAAAACGGCATTTAGAACTCATGAGGGTCATTATGAATTTTTGGTCATGCCTTTTGGCCTTACCAATGCACCTTCAACATTTCAAGGTTTGATGAATTCAATTTTCAAACCATTCCTTAGAAAATTTGTGTTAGTATTTTTTGATGATATACTAATCTACAGCAAGTCTTGGAAGGATCATGTTGAACATGTTGACAGGGTGCTACAACTATTGGAGGAGAAACAATTATATGCAAAAAGATCCAAATGTTTCTTTGGAGTCCAGGAGGTGGAATATTTGGGTCATATTGTATCTCATGAAGGAGTTAAGGTAGACCCTAGCAAAATTAAAGCCATTAAGGAATGGAAAATCCCCACATCCATAAAGCATTTGCGAGGATTTCTTGGGTTGACAGGGTATTATCGCAAGTTTGTTAAGAATTATGGGAGAATAGCAGCACCTCTAACAACATTATTGAAGAAAGATGCATTTTCATGGACTCCGGAAGCAACAAAGGCCTTTGAACATCTTAAAGAGGCAATGTGCCAAGCACCGGTCTTAGCTACACCAGACTTCACAAAAACCTTTATTGTGGAATGTGATGCTTCAGGAAATGGAATTGGTGCTGTTCTAATGCAAGATGAAAGACCCATTGCTTTTGAAAGTCGTCCAATCAAGGGAAAGTTTTTAAGCAAAGCTATTTATGAGAAGGAAATGTTGGCAATACTCCATGCACTTAAGAAATGGCGACCCTACCTAATGGGAAGACACTTCAAGGTAAAAACGGATCATGATAGCCTTAAATACTTTTTAGAACAAAGATTATCCTCTGAAGAGCAACAAAAGTGGGTCACAAAGATGTTGGGTTATGACTTTGAAATCATCTACAAAAAAGGGAAGCAAAATGTGGTGGCAGATGCACTCTCAAGAAAGGATGAGGATGTGGAAGCATTGTTGTGCACTATTTCTATTTCCAACCAGATTGGATAAATGAAGCAAGGGAGGAATGGAAGAATGACGAAGAAGTGTGGGCACTTATTCGAAAGCTACAACAAGATTCCAGTACATCTGATACATTTAGCTGGAAAAATGATTCGTTATGGTACAAAGATCGCTTATACCTCTGTAAGAATTCCCAGCTAAAACAAAAGATTCTTATGGAATTGCACACTTCTCCCTTAGGAGGGCACTCAGGATTTTTAAAAACTTACCACAGGGTTAAGAAGGAATTTTTTTGGGATGGCCTTAAATCAGATATTCAAAAGTTTGTGGCAGAATGTTTGGTTTGCCAACAAAATAAAGTTGAAACAATTAAGACACCAGGTCTATTACAACCTTTATCCATTCCAAGCCAACGTTGGGAGGAGGTTTCAATGGATTTTATCACAGGTTTACCCAAGTCTGAGGGAAAGAGTGTCATCATGGTGGTAGTTGACAGACTTACCAAGTATGCACACTTTTGTGCATTATCACATCCATTTAAAGCCAGTACAGTTTCTACTGCATTTATGGAAACAATTCAAAAGCTACATGGAAACCCAAAGATTATTGTAAGTGACAGAGATCCCATTTTCACTGGAAATTTTTGGACACAATTATTTTCTTGTCTTGGTACTCAGTTAGCTCATAGCTCATCTTATCATCCTCAATCTGATGGGCAAACTGAGATAGTAAACAAATGTTTGGAAGGATATCTTCGTTGCTTTGTATCTGATAAACAGACACAATGGGTCAAATGGTTGCCTCTGGCTGAATGGTGGTATAACACTTCCTTTCATACAACAAAAAAAATGACCCCATTTATGGCACTTTATGGGTATCAACCACCATCCATCACATCATATTTAAGAGAAAATTCTAAGGTTCAGGCAGTGGAACATCACATCGAACATCAACAACAAGTCCTCCAACTCTTAAAGGATAACCTCGTGTTGGCACAGAATAGAATGAAACAACAGGCAGATCAACATCGCAGTGAAAGAAGTTTTGATGTAGGTGATTGGGTATTCCTACGGCTACAACCATATAAGCAAATGTCCCTCAAGCAAGCTAAGAAGGATAATAAATTATCACCAAAGTATTATGGTCCGTACAAGGTGTTGCAAAAGATTGGTACTATGGCATACAAATTGGAGCTTCCTGCAGCTTCTCGATTGCACCCAGTTTTCCATGTTTCATGCTTAAAGAAGGTTATAGGCGACAAGCTCCCAGTTCAAACAATATTGCCAAAACTTGACGAGGAAGGAAAAATTATATTGGAACCGAAAGCAGTTATAGAAACAAGAACTCGACAGCTATGAAATCGATCAATTTCAGAGTACCTTATCAAGTGGAAGAACTTATCCGCTGAAGATTCCACATGGGAGGATGAGAATTTTATGCAGAAGTATCTAGAACTACTCAAGCGTTGAGGACAACACTTTTTTGAAGGAGAGGGGCATGTTGGGTCCCTATAATACTAGTGATTACCCCATTACTATTGTATTTATACCCCTTATTTATATTGTTGTGCCCCCATTGCCCCCATATTGTTATTAATGTGCCCATAGAATCCCTCTATTGTTATTTTTGTGGCTTTATATTATTATTGTTAGGTCGGCTGGATTATATTGTGACTCCATAGACTCCTATATATAGAAAGGAGGTTTTGTCATTTGAATCATCCAAGAATTGTTCATTTATGTAATGTAAAGGAGGTTGCCCCCTCGAAGAGGCTGAATTCTAAGGCGTTGATCTATCTTTTCTATCTTTTCTTGAGTTGGTTTCATAACACTCCCCTTGTCGAACTGCTCCCCCTGTCCTGCAACATATTTATGAATCAACTTAAGGGATGCTAAAGAGATAACACCGATATTTTGATGAAGTTGTTCAAATGCTTCTTGAGGAAGAGTTTTTGTGAAAATATCAGCTATCTGCTCCTTAGTATTGATATATTCCAAGATGATATTTTGTTCAGCTACTCGTTCCTGAAGGAAATGATACTTGATTGGTATATTTTTGGTCTTTGAGTGCATCACTGGATTTTTACTGAGGCTAATCGCACTTGTGTTATCACAATAGATGGTAAGTGGTTGACTTGTACCTACGTTGACATCTTTTAGAGCTTCCTTCATCCATAGTATTTGAGTACAACAATCTGCGGCAGCTATATACTCAGCTTCAGCTGTAGATAGTGATATGGATGTCTTTCTTTTATTGAGCCAAGATACTAAATAGTCTCCCAGGAAGAATGCATTTCCACTAGTATTTTTCTGATCATTGAAACTTTCGGCCCAATCGGCATCAGTGTATGTAGTCAAAGTAAGAGTTGAGATCTTAGGGTACCAAAGACTGAAATAAGTAGTTCCTTTCAGGTATCTGAGAATTCTTTTTGCAGCCAACAAATGGGATTGTTTAGGAGCTAATTGAAATCTTCCCACCATTCCTACTGCTTGCATAATGTTGAGTCTCACAGTAGTTAAGTACAGAAGGGCTCCAATTATTGACCTATAATGAGTTGCGTCTACCGGAGGGGAGTCATCATTTTTTCTCAATTTGCAACTTGTGGTCATAGGTGTCCTCATGGGTGCATAGTTTTCCATTCCATATCTTTTAAGCATGTCTTTAAGATATTTGGCTTGAGATATAAGCATGCCTGCCGTGGTTTGAGATACTTGTAGTCCAAGGAAGTGAGATAAATCTCCTATCATTGACATCTCAAACTCCTTTGACATATTTTGAGAAAACTCATGCTCATCTCATCATTATTACTAGCAAAAATCAGATCATCAACATAAACAAGTGTGACTAGTAACTTATCATCATCCGTCTTTATGTAGAGATTACTTCCTGCCACCACCTTCTTGAAGCCTTGTTGTTGTATATAGTGATCCAATATTGTGTACCAAGCTCTAAGAGCTTGTCTCAATCCATATAATGCCTTTTTCAACTTACAAACAAAGTCTTTTCCTTCCGTTAGATTAAACCCTTCTGGTTGCTCCATGTAGACTTCTTCCTTGAGTTCCCCATTCAGAAATGCTGATTTTACATCCATTTGATAGATTTTGAATCCTTTTTGATCAAGAAAATGCCAAGAATATCCTGATAGCTTCCACACGAGCTACTGGTGCAAATGTTTCTTCAAATTCAATTCCTTCAATTTGTGACTAGCCTTTACAAACAAGCCTTCCTTGTTTCTGATGATTTGTCCACCTTATTTCATTTTGTTTTTAAACACCCACTTGGTTCCTATTATGTTTTTGTCCTTTGGATGAGGTACTAGCTCCAATGTCTCATTCTTCTCAATTTGAGACATTTCTTCTTCCATGGATTTTACCCAATGAGGATCCTTACTTGCTTGAGTAAATGCTTCTGGTTCTATCATGTATAGAAGAGAAATATCATTTTTGTTTGGTGCATTTGTCATCCTTCTTTGGGTTTGCATCCCTTCATCTATATTGCCAATAATCTACTCTTTGGGATGATATTTTCAGAGAAGTTTCATCTTTGAAGGAGTTTGAGATGGTTTTTTTTCCTTGGGTATTTCTTGATTTTTTTCTTCTTCTTTAGGTTCTTCTTCTTCAATGAGAGGATCAACTTCATGTTCTTCAATTTCTTTCTC
The DNA here is from genome assembly GCA_031772625.1 of Pinus tabuliformis. Taxonomy (NCBI): domain Eukaryota; kingdom Viridiplantae; phylum Streptophyta; class Pinopsida; order Pinales; family Pinaceae; genus Pinus; species Pinus tabuliformis. Next base: position 370,592,972 of record CM062814.1, read on the forward strand.
TGGAAGGTCTTCATCAGTCTTCACATCAATGCTTTATTCAATTCCCTGTAATCAATGCACACCCTCCATTTACCATTTTTCTGGGCACTATCACCAAGGGAGAAACCCATCGGCTATTTGAGATTGGGTAAATGAAGTTCACATTGAGTAATTTTTGGAGCTTTTCTTTCACAATCTCCCTAGGATTTGGATTCATCCTTCTCTGAGGTTTTCTGATTGGTCTACTATTTTCCTCAATATAGATATGATGGATGCAAGTCTTAGGGTCAATACCTTTCATATCAGTATACTCCCATGCAAATGCAGCAGAATGTTTTTGTAAGATTTTGGTTAGCTCTTCTTGTTGTGACTCTTCCAAGTTTTTGTTGATATTCAATGTTTTACTTGGAAAAATTTCATCTGCAAAACTACCAAGCTCTTCGATAGAGTAGAGAGACATTTGCCTTGATGACAAGTATTCAATATCAGAATCTAACTGAAATTGTGTGTGATCATATTCTGAAGATGTTTCAAAATTTTCTAATGTGTTCAGGATTTGACTATCCTCACTAACTTCAGAGAGAGTAAAGACAGGTTGTATAGCATCTTCATCATCGATCCATTCATTATCTCCTACTTCTGTAATTGCTTTTGCTGGAGGATACAAAGTAAATTTCTTTGTTGAACTACCATCAGAAATGTACATGTCACCATATATACAACTAATAAAAGCATTAGCTGTGGCTAGCCAAGGTCTTCCTAAGGTGAGTGGGTTTCCTCCTAAATTATTCTTGGGAGTCAAAATCATAAAATCCACTGGATATTCCAAAGAATCCAAGGAGACCAAAATATCTTCTATTACACCATCTGGTTTAGTTACTGATCTATCTGCAAGTTGCAGTAAATTAGGTGTGAAAAGAAGATTATGAAGTTTAAGTTGTTCCATAGTCTGTCTACTCATAATGTTTATAGCAGCCCCTAAGTCAATCAATGTATTTGGAATTTCTATTCCATTTGTGTGTGTCTTGACAATTGGACTACCTGGATCCACATATTTCAACATGGTAATCTTCCCCATCATGATATCTGCGATTTTTTCTAGCAGGTGGATTATTTTTGTGTCTCCTGGTTTCCTACTTGGTCTTTTGATATTCAACTCCTTTATTGTTTTTGCTAGAATATGAATCTCTCTAATGGCTTGTAGCAACAGAATCTTGATACAGACATCTTTAATTCATCTAGGAAATCATAGTCAAGCAACAAGATCTGTTTTTCCACCCCCTTGTCAATTTGTAATGTCTCAGGAAAAGGAGGTGTGGATGTAGATGTAGGTTGCTCAACTATAGGAGTTGTGGGGGTTGAATCTTTTTGTTTTTCTTTTTGAATGGTTGGGTTTTGAAAGGATGCTTCTTCAAAACTTTTATTGACTTTTAGAGAATCCTCCTGAGAAGCATCTTGCTCTTGAACATCTATAGAAGGTTTTTCGTTTTCTAAAATCCAACCAGATCTAAGTTGAACATCATTAAGATCTAGAGGAACAATCATGTAGGTAGGAAATAGTTGTCCTTCTACCATGTAAGAATTTTGAGGGTTTTTGTTGTTGGGATTTGGTAATGGTTGGGCTAGTAGTTGATTTGACTTTTGTTGAAATGGAAGCAAGAGTTGAGGATTTTGATTTTGTTGAGGAGGTTGTTGTTGTGGAAATGGCAATGAAAGTTGAGGGCTTTGATTTGGAAGTTGTGAATTTGTTGTTGGTTTTGTGGGGGAGGATAGCCCTGATAAGATGGAGGATATTGATAATATTGAGCAAATCTCCCATAAGAATTTTGTACCCCTTGTGCCCATGATTGAGATTGATACTGATTTTGAGGTTGAGGCCAAGGTTGTTGCCAAGAATTCCAATTTGGTGGGGGCTGAAAATTCATTGGATTGTTAAATCCTTGATTTTGTTTCCCTTGCCAAGGTCTTCTTGAAACAAAGAAAAGAGATTCTACAGAATTTGGATCCTCTTGAAAGATAGCTTTAAGGCCTGGGATTGAAGGACAATCCTTGGTCTCATGACTTTCCGAGCAAATCATACATGTTTCTACAACTTTTGCATCTAAGGGACATTCTCTTAGAGCATGTTTCTTTCTACATTTTGGGCAAAAGATGGCTAAGGCATCAGCTTCTATTTTTTTCTTGTTTTGAATTTTTAGGGTGTCTAGCTGTTTGCTAAGGCTCCCTAGAATGTCAGTTTTGAACTCATCAAGCATATTGCCAATTTCTACCCTACTTATTGTCTCAGTTGTAGATTTGTTTGCTCTAATAAGAGAAGGATCTCTAGGCCCTTTTCCAGTTTTAGATTTTCCCCTTGAGAGATGGACACATAGTTCTGCTATGTCACTTAGTGGAAGTTGAGAGATGTCTCCCTTCCCCATCATGTTTAAAAATATCTATCCATTCATCTCTAATGGCTTTCAATAAAAGGGCTTTCAAGGTGTCCTCATCTAAATTCTTCATTTTTGCTCTCTTTAAGTTGTATCAGAGCCTCTTAAGCAAATCTTCCAAGTTCTCATCTTCTTTTTGCATCATTTGGAATACCTCATCCTTATGATTAGTAGACATACAATAATCCAGATATCTATCCAAAATTGCTTGCCTCATATCACTCCAAGTCCTAATAGATTGAGTGACTAATCCCATAAACCATTTTAGAGCAGCCTGTTTCAATGTTGGAGGGAACAATTTGAGTTTTTGAGAGTCTTCTAAATAGTCATAGGTTCGACATAAGACTTCAAACTCAAATAGAAATGTTTCAGGATCCTTACTTTGAAATCCATTAAAGTTTGGGAGGACGGATGGTGAAATGTTTTTCATTGTTGTATGGGTTTCCTCATCTACTATAGGGAATCCAAATGAGTTATCTCCTTCCCTATTTCTCCCATTTTTATCTCTACCTCCTTCATTATTACCTCTACCACCTCCATTATTTCCTCTACCTCTACCTCTACCCCTTCCTCCAAATAGTGAAAATTCTCCATCTTCTTCTTCTTCTGCCATGATAGTTTCCCAAAAATATTCTAGCTCTTCTACTAATGGTTGATGAGAGAGAGTTTCCACCTCCTCTTCTTCTCTAGGTAATTCTACTTCTTCCATTGCAATAGGCTCTCCTATGGAGGTGAAGAAGGGTTCTTCTTCTAGGTCAGATTTAGTAGATGGAGTGGGAGAATCTTCTAATTCAGTTGCTGCCCCTTGAATTCTAGGAATCCTAAGGTTGGGATTATGAGTTTGGGATGGAGGTGTATCTTGTCTATTCCTTGAAGTAGTTGGAGTTGTAAAAATCGAACTTTTTCCCCTAGCTATAAACCTTCCCCTAGAATCTCTTTCTCTATGCATGTCATTTCTTTTATTTTTTTGACGATTTTTAATTGGGCTAATAATCCTTTTTCTGATCTTCCAGATCACACTAGGTGCAAGAAGAGAGCATACTCAAGAAATTATTGAACTAATAATTCTTTTTTTCTGATCCTCCAGATCACACTAGGTGCAAGAGGAGAGCATACTTCAAGAAATTATTAATTTTTCCTTCTTTTTTTTTTGAATGTAAGAAATAGGCTACCTAGTTACACTTCCTCGGCAACGGCGCCAAAATGTTTATTCAATTTACTGTGTCCTAAATTGCTACATAAATTATCAATCCGGGAGTCGTAAATTGATGAAGTGTAGTGCACTGCATATGCTAGACAACCCTTTTCTTACCTCACTGTTTTCAGTTTTATCTTGTTTTGGGGTTTTATTCTTGTTGGTCTCCTAAAGTGTTCTAATGCAATGAAAATGCTAGCAAAAGTTTTGAGAGTACTTTTAAAGATCAAGTGTGGATGTAGAGTTGAAGACAAGGATTATGCTTCTTATGATAATTTCCGAACTTTGAACTTAAGAGATCTTAAAACATGTTGTCTACAAAATCAGAACTTGAATAAGAATGTACACATGTAGCTACATAAACCAAACTAAAAATGAAGTACTGAAAATGAGGTTACTATCTCTACTGTCCTTCCTAATTGCAGAATTGAAATCTAGTAAACTGCTGCAACTCAAAACCAAAAAGTAAAGAGACTAGAAGCTAGTCAATGATTTCACCCATAATCACAATATTTCGCCAATTAAATTTTAAACGGGGTTAAGCTAGATACTCTGGAAATATCATCATATGGCATGAAAAGAATGACATCTAAATTGCACACTAATGAAAGCAAAATCAATTACTTCATCTATAATCACAAGATTTCATCAATTAACTTCTAAAACGGGGTTAAGCTAAAGACTCCGGAAATATCATCATATAGCATGAAAGAACTGACATCTAAACTATCTACTTGCATACTAATGAAAGAAAAATCAGTTACTTCACCTATAATCACAATATCTCGCTAATTAACTTCTAAAACGGGTTAAGCTAAAGGCTCCGGAGATATCATCATATAGCATGAAGAAATGATATCTAAACTATCTTAAGCAGTAAACAAATCTTACTAAATAAAAGCATAAACAACTGAAATTGAAAAATAAAGTTCAACAGAGGAAGCAAGCCTCAAATCACCACTTTATTCAAAAAATACACTAAGAAGCTCGAGCATAACCAGACTTAAAGGCTATTCTGAAGTGCACTGTTAGTAAGCAATGTGACAAGTTGCAAAGACATGTACAAAGTCAGAACGATTATGATCATAAGCAAAAAAATAGAAATGTACAATTCAAATAAGAGAAAATATACATGAAAAACTATGCAAAAACAAAAGAAGGGACCTCAGCTACTGTTATAGACATTTTTGTGCCTTGCAGCTCCAAGTATGAAATGTCCATAAACCAAGGGCTCATAAGTCCCTAAAAGTGTTGTTCCAACCCCTAAAGGAACAAGGTCAACAAATTACAGCTTCTCCCAGAAGTTCTCCACCAGAAACTGCTCAGAATCAGTCGAATCAGGATCATTTCAACTGCTCCACTGGCTAGCTGTGTTGCATAGCACCTAAATACACTAGCTGGGTGCGTTGCAATGCACCTAAATGCACTATCAGGGTGCGTTGAGCGGGAAATGACAAATGGCAGTGCCATTCCGCGAGGTGGAAAGACAATGGAAGCTTCCAGAATCTTCTCCTATGACACTTGCCTCACTGAATTCGACCAAGGTTGAGTAAGGGGCCCTCAGTCTCCAAGTGGAAGCAAGGAATGACAGAGAGAAGACACTAATCAAATCATAAGCTGACTCATCCTCCTTGCATACATCTATATATGGATCCCTCATCCCAGAGATCCAGAGGCTGGAATTTTGTACATTGCAAGGAATTGCTGTTGGTTTTGAGATAGATATCAGAGTATTGGGTGATTTATGCTTTGTTGGAGGTGAAGAGGGGCTTCTTTGCTGGGAGGTTGATGCTGGGTCAGGAATCATCGGTTGTAACTCCTCCTGGATCTTCTTGTTATATCAATAAAACTATTTGAGTTTTTCCTAAATGCTTGTATATCATTGATGCTTGTTACATTTGTATGCTTAGCTTAAATCTGATCCTAAGCTGTTTATGAATATAGATCCATGTCTTTGTGTAGTTTTCTTCTTCTGTGATCTTACAGGAACTTGGTGAAGCTGGGCAAGTAAGGAAGCAGGTAGCTGGAAGCTGTCAAAGAAGAGAGGGATTGGATCAAAGGATTAGCGCAAGACACAGGTCGGTTCTTTCTATCCCCCTCTATCTTTAATTCATAAAGGAAATACAAAAGTAGTTTTCTCTGTTTGTTTCTAAGGTAACTGTCACACCTCAGTGGGATAGAGTCATTCTAAATAGACACTTTTCCCGGTAACAAAATGGCGACTCAGCTGGGGAGATTGTCTAGTTAGTTTGTTTGTGTATCTTTTTGTTGTTTGTTTCATAAACTTATAAGTAGCATTCGAACTGCATTTGCCATAACAAATGCAAAGTAGACATATGCTACTTCAATCCATTCACTGGATCTATTTATGATTTGAACAACTGATTCACAAATGATCTGATTGCCCTTTGTGATAGCTCTTCGACCCTCCTTAGATCTACCCCCTGATTGTGCATTACTGATTGCTTTTACTCGGCCAAAAACCGTGACCCGGAACCCGGATAGAATTCTCGTTTCTGCCCCAGCGCAGGTACTGTGAAGAGATCCTGCATTTCAACTCACTTCCCGAAAGGGAAACCTGCGCTGCAATCCAGTTTCTCTGTGTTACAGGTGCGCTTATCAGACTAGCCCTGTGCAGCTGAGGTTCTTGTGATTCATTCTTTCCAGTTTTGTCTCTGATTTTTGTAGCCTGTGATCAGTATATGTGTCTGTTTAAAAACCCCTTTTCCTTGCTGTAATTCTGCCTCCTTTGTACAAAAGAACTGTAGATGTTTTTGTGTGTTTGTTGAGTCGTTTACAGTTTTCCATTGCAAAAGTAGAATAGTCGTACTGTCGTCCTTTGATTTAGATCTGTCGCAAGTGTCGATTTCGATCATAGGAGAAAGTTTGATTGCTGTTGATGGTCGATTATACTTGTACTATTGCCTTTGGTCTGAATTTGTGACTTTCTAGTGTCAAAAACGAGTATTTATTTCAAAATCGTAAAGCGTCGTAATCGTCTTTATCTTTTGATTTCGAAAAGAAGCTTGTTTGTGTTTGTCGCTTGAAAGCAAATTCAGATTTGTACATCAACTTTCTTTTTAGCATCAATACTAAGAAAGTCGAAAAAAAATACATGCACATGTGCATTTTCATATTGACAGTCTGTTTGGCTTGATTTAGGAAAGTGCATTTACAGTGTGCTCTTTGCTCTTTGTGAAAAGATTGTGTCTTTCTTTTCCCCTAGTAGCTAGGATTTTCATTGCAGAAAAGAGATAAAAAGTTTGTTTATCATCTTTAGATTGCATTTTAGGAATTACATCTACATCTCGTGGTGAACCCAAAAGGAAAACTTCATAAGAAAGATCAACTTAAAATAAATTCAATGAATCTAACAACGCTTTGGAACTTAACGCACAACATTTAGAGGTCTAGGCTAGAGACGTATTCCGGCGTCGTAAAGCCTAGTAACTGTTGTCCTCACTGATGGTTGGGTGATTCCTCCACTTTGAGATGATAAGTGCCAGTATGGACTTGTGCTCCCACGTACCGTTGAGTATATTTTGGGAGACCCCTATAGGCTTAAATCCTTTATCCATAGGAAGCCGTGTTTGTCGCCCTATCGATCGCAATGCACTGAACACAGCATTCGGGAAGATTGACTGTCGTACCGTAAAAAGTATTCTGTAGTTTTGCGATTGGTTTGGTACTCCCTCTACCTAGATCTCCAGAGCAGTCCCTTTCGTTCCTTTTCAGACTCCTTAACGGAAAAGGTCCATCTGAGCACTTGTCACTTCAGGCTCATTAAAAATCGAAGGAGACTAGAGTCATCTTTTGTTTTTTCTGGACTCTTAAAAATTGAAAAAACAAGTTGTGTCAAAGTGTCTAAAATTTATTTTAAACGGAATAATCATCATCTTTCCCTCGTTGATCTTCAAAGTTAGTCTCCCTTCATCACAAGTTCTTGTAGAATCGCTAGGAAATCTTTTGGATAGACTAGATATGTCTGAACAACCATGAACATCTAGGACTGTGTCATTCAATGCAGTAGTGGCAGAGCCTCCTGTTGCTACTCCAACGATGTTCGATGGTATACCAACTGTCCCGGCAAGTTATCAACAACAAGCCGGAGTCCAATCAGGGACTGTTTCGACGACATGGTCAGTTCCTATTTCTTCATCCGGATTATCATCTGGTATTTCTTATGTTGAAACTCAACAAATTGATCCAATGTGTCTTCAAAGGCCAATCTACCCTTTAAGTACTGGATTTCCACCATATGGAGGGTAGTATGCCTTTTCATTGTTCCCTCCTAGAGAACAACCATATGCGAGTTTACAACAAACTTCAGGTCAAACTGGAATTACATCCAGCGGTTGGGTACCAATACTACCTCAGCAACCAAGGGTTGTATATTCAATGCAACCAGTCCATCCTGTGTCAAATATTCTCACTTTACCTGCTATGGTGACTGCGTCGCAAGTACAAGCTCTACCTGTTGTATGTCAACCCCAAGTTTCTCAGGTTGTAATACAACAGCCTCTTGTCTCAACGACTCAATCACAACCTCAGGTTAGTGCCTCCTTATCTGGAGCGACTCAGGCTCAAACAAGTACTGTGACTCTTCATCTTGGTCAATCATCTAGTATTGGTCAACAGCAAATGGTCCAACAACCAGAGCTGGTTCAAACTCAACAATCCCCATTTCAGCAATCATATCAAGGACTTGAGCAACAAGTCTTTGTAAGTAATGGGCAATCGGATTTCCAAAGCGGTTATCAACAACCATATTATAATGGTTATTCCCATCAACCTTGTCAAAGTTGCCACCATCAAATACATTATGCTGGTATGCAAAGACCCACTGCTCAGGCGATTCCATCTTATCCTGGGTATGCTTTACCTAACCTGAATCAACAGTTGCCCTTTGTAGCAACTCTAGAATTACCAGATCTAAACCGGCTGACGAATGATCCAATTTCTTATGCCCCTTGGTGGCCAGTGATTCCGCATAAACGTCCGTCAGATATTCCTAAATTTAATGGAAATTCGGGTGAAGACCCGTCGAATCATGTGATGACATTTCATCTGTGGTGTTCATCAAACACCCTAAACGATGATTTGATTAGGCTTCGCCTTTTCCAGAGGATGTTAACTGGTCCAGCAGCAAAATGGTATATCGAATTACCCATAGCTTCGTTTGACAACTTTAGTAACCTAGCCACAACCTTTTTAACCCATTTTCAATTACCGATAAGGTACGAAACGGGAACGGAACTCCTTACTAATTTCAAACAGACGACGGCCACTCACATATCTGATCATATACATGAGTGGCGACATCGTCGTAGAATGGTAAAAACGTATGTTCCCGATCAGCTTTTAGCTTAATGGTTTATCAAGTCATTACTACCTTCCATCACGGAAGATGTGGCAAAAGGGGGAGTCGTCACTGAAGAGCAAGTTATTGCTCATGCACAATATCTAGACTTGATCTACACTCAGTCTGGCACGCTCTACGATAAAATACATGATGCTCCTAGACCAGAATTTTCCGTTCCTCCTCCTCCTAAATCAAACAATGACTCTCATGCCGGCGATGGCATGATTGGCGCAACAGACACGAAATCGACAAAGGTTACATCTAAAAAGGCCCGTAAGATTTCCAATCCAAACGCAAATGAGGAACTTCTTGCCTCGGAAGTAAATGCCGTGTCGACCGACAAGGGAAAAAAACTGAAGCAACCAGGGGGCAAGAAGAAAAAGAAAGGGAGAAAAAAGAAGCAGGATGAGTCATCTCCTGAAAAACCTTCTACAAACCCTTCTGGGCAAAGGAAACCCCCTGCGGGGTGTCATATATGCGATGAGGATCATTGGACGAGAGATTGTCCACATAAAGCTGAAGTTAAGAAACTCTTTAAGAGTTCAAAAACCTCAGCAGTATTGATTGATCCGTTTCCAAACCCAGGAACCAAACTGGTTGCTAATCAAAATGCTTCCCGATCCCAAGTGCTTATGTTGTCTATCTCAGAGCAACAAAATGATGCTTTGACAAGGAATAAAGATTACGGGAATCCACAGTTGTCGAATAACAAGGCTAATGAACAACCTAGTAGTTCGACAACAACTTTGACCGAAGTTGTGCCACCCATCATTCCTGAGCCAATGATAAAGTCGCCAAAGGGAGTAGTACACAAATCGACATTTAATCCTCGTGCAAAAGTAGCACAGAATTATAATATAGTAGAGGACCTGGCCCAATCGCCGTCCGCTATGTCGACACTTGAGGTACCGCAAAATTGCCCCTCCCAAAAGCAAGCTTTATTATCAGCAATAGGTGGGATTGGCCCAATGGATTCCAATCTTGTGGCCTTTGATCATAAAGGATATGACCCTCAATTACCAGCTCAACTAGCTTTCCTTATTCAAGTGAAAGCCCTCAACAAAACTGTTCATCGAACAATTATTGATGAGGGGGCATCCACATGTATTATGTCGATGAGTTGCTGGAAAAATTTAGGCTCACCACCCTTGTCGCGATCTTCAACAATGTTAAAAGCATTTGATGGACGATCATACACTCCATACAGGATTTTAAGTAACTTGAAAGTTGAACTAGAGGGAAAAACAGTAGAAATTGATGTTGAAGTAATCAACGGAAACCTTGATTACAACATCCTACTGGGAAGGCCCTGGATATATGCCATGGCCGCAGTTGTGTCGACCTACTTCAGGAAGATTGCATTTCCCTTCCAAGGAGGAATTACAATCGTCGACCAACAAACACTTCTCCCCAACAGTGCACAAGTTACGGGAAGCATTCCAATGATCCATGGAAGCAATCATTCGCTTCAAAATATTGGAGTAGGTCTCCTAAAAGACCCTGCCTTAATGGGTACTTTTTCCCTACCGCCTTTGAATAATCTGACGGAAGTGGCCACAATGGAAACCTGCAATATGAAATCTTCTATATCTAATGGGTTCGGAAGATTCCTAAACATTTTGTCAGCATGGATCATCGCCATTTTAGAAATATTGTAGCAATCAATTTTCTTGGCTTGGGGGGCAAACCCAAATCAACGCTCATCGAGTGTTTGGATAGATAGGTCTAAGGAATATGGTACCTCTTCGAATCCTTGGTCGCATGTACATTCTATAGACGAAGGAATCATTCAAACAATGATGATACGAGAGGTACCATCGGAAGATTACCACCATTGCTCCCATCTTCCGGATTACAACAAAGATCATTCCAATAACCTTAATCATCCTTCAGTTTTTGATTTTCTATCAAATACTGTAAACACAGTGGATTATGAGGATAGTTCTTTTACTGTGTCAACCTCATTAAAAAATGAAACAAATCCCCTTTCCAAGTCTCAAAGGTAAACCTTCATTCCAACCACCGAGTTGAATGCAATGAAGCTTGGGGGGCATGCACCTCGATTTGAGTTATTATGCTGGGGGCATGCAAACTTATCAAGCAGTGTTACCGCAAGGTTCAAGCTCGTTAAAAAATAAACCTGCATCGAGCAAATGTTTCCACCCGCGTTTAAGCTCGTTAAAAAATGAACTATTCCCCGGTAAATAACCACCGTGAATGTAGCACTTCAGCCATTAAAGCCTTGGTCGTGTTTGCACCGTCACCTCCACTTTTCCATTGGCCGATCATTCACCTCCATTTGATTATTTACCCATTTTGAGGAACAGCTGCGAAGAGTGATTTCACTAGCCATCCTTGTGATACTGCCGTGATTGGAAAATTCCAAACCTTACCTGGAATCAACTGCTACCCGTTTTATCACTCGTTCCTCAAAAGACTAGTCTTCTTTAAGCTCTTTTCAACTGACTCGTAAAATATGAAATGATTGCAGAGCCATTGGCCTCTCCAGCTCGTTAAAGGGACAAGAAGTGTTATCCCTCCTCTAGATTTTAATCTTTTTGGACCTGAGGGATTATTACACAAAAAGATCGAGCGCTTGTTTTGTTCGGCTCGTTAAAACTATCGAAAATTCATCCCTTCTGTATTGTTTTATACTTTTTTGGACTTAAGGGATTAGATGACGAAAAAGGAATTTTGGAGTTACCTTTACGTACCTTTTTAGACTCTCTAAAAGTGAAAAGGACCGATTTATCTTTGTCGTTAAACTCGTTAAAAAGATTAATAGCGACAAACTTGTCTTTAGACGAGAACGAGTTTCACTATCGCTAGGCTCGTTAAAACATAGCGATGGGATTGCCCGAAGGGAAAATTATAGAACAAGCATATGTTATCCTCCTCAAGCTTGAAAAAAATAAAGAGGTACTGGTCAGCAATGATTGGGGAAAAATTGGGAAGAAAACTCAAAGAATATTTATTGGTAGCAAGTCGCTCTTGAACATGACACTTCCACTCCGTGTCCGAGTCAGGTTGGGTTGTTTCATTCACCAGTCACATTGCCATGGTCTCGCCATACCATCCACATTTGGGGTTAATGCTACCAATCCATCACATAAGTGTCACCGACATGTTCAAGAGAAGTCATCCAAAGAAGTCACCTGTGTCCCACCCACTACCATACATTTACTCCATTATTTCATGACCGCCATCCTAAACCGTATATCATCAGATTGTTTTCACCTCTATCAAAATCATTTGCTCCGTTCCGTGTCATTGATGTGGGATTCATTAAGGCCCTCCTTTGACGGATCACTTCTTGTCGACATCAGCTCATTATCCAAGAAGTTGGTCTAGGAACACCCCGTTCAGTACTTTGAAGCTTGCATGCCTCAATGGCAAGTTTCTCACTTCCGGCGACAGGTTTACATCAATGGTCTTCGACCGAAAGATTTTGCGTGTTGTTCGACGCCAAGTCCTTTATTCACACCACGTGAATTGTACTGTAGTACCTTGAGGGTCATTATCATTATCTGTGATTCCTCTTGCGCTTGTTAACAGTTTACATTATTGACTGGTAATCAAGCGATGTCTTTCCATGTTCGACTTCAGGACATTTCTCACATGGATCGACTTGTACTTCGAGTGAAGATCAGACGAGATTGAAGACCTCGGATCTAGTTTCATCCATCCGGGTTGCGATATATATTCAGGAAAATAAAGACATTAAATGTACACGCATTGCAGCACAGATAATCATCCTTCCAAAAGGATGATGGCTCTATCAGAATCATCAGTCTACACTCAGACGATTGTCTGTCCTATGTACATGAAAATGAATTTATAAAGCTGAGCATGGGAATGCCTGCCTCAGCTAGATCATGAAAAACAAAATGAAGATAATGTATTGTATTGTATCTTATTACAGGTCTCCTCCCAGCATTGAAAGAACTTTGGATCCTCATAATAAAGCATTTCACCCGATTAACGGTATCATACTTTAGGGGGCAACTGTTATAGACATTTTTGTGCCTTGTAGCTCCAAGCATGAAATGTCCATAAACCAAGGGCTCCTAAGTCCCTAAAAGTGTTGTTCCAACCCCTAAAGGAACAAGGTCAACAAATTACAGCTTCTCCCAGAAGTTCTCCACCAGAAACTGCTCAGAATCAATCAAATCAGGATCATTTCAGCTGCTCCACTAGCTAGCTGCGTTGCATAACACCTAAATACACTAGTTGGGTGCATTGCAATGCACCTAAATGCACTATCAGGGTGCGTTGAGCGGGAAATGACAAATGGCAGTGCCATTCCGCGAGGTGGAAAGACAATGGAAGCTTCCAGAATCTTCTCCTATGACACTTGCCTCACTGAATTCGACCAAGGTTGAGTAAGAGGCCCTCAGTCTCCAAGTGGAAGCAAGGACTGACAGAGAGAAGACACTAATCAAATCATAAGCTGACTAATCCTCCTTGCATACATCTATATATGGATCCCTCATCCCAGAGATCCAGAGGCTGGAATTTTGTACATTGCAAGGAATTGCTGTTGGTTTTGAGATAGATATCAGAGTATTGGGTGATTTATGCTTTGTTGGAGGTGAAGAGGGGCTTCTTTGCTGGGAGGTTGATGCTGGGTCAGGAATCATCGGTTGTAAATCCTCGATCTTCTTGTTATATCAATAAAACTATTTGAGTTTTTCCTACATGCTTGTGTATCATTGATGCTTGTTACATTTGTATGTTTAGCTTAAATATGATCCTAAGCTGTTTATGAATATAGATCCATGTCTTTGTGTAGTTTTCTTCTTCTGTGATCTTACAGGAACTTGGTGAAGCTGGGCAAGTAAGGAAGCAGGTAGCTGGAAGCTGTCAAAGAAGAGAGGGATTAGATCAAAGGATTAGCGCAAGACACAGGTCAGTTCTTTCTATCCCCCTCTATCTTTAATTCATAAAGGAAATACAAAAGTAGTTTTCTCTGTTTGTTTCTAAGGTAACTGTCACACCTTAGTGGGATAGAGTCGTTCTAAATAGACACTTTTCCCGGTAACAGCTACGTAGGGACCCTTTGCACAACTTTGGACTAACACGCTGTTACTTCAAACCACGCTTAAACAACCATATGAAAAATAATGTTTTGTATTATGAAACAGAGGAATGTGTCTCTTGGTTACACAACAGCAAAATAACGCTATATCAACAGTATCAAGAACTAGCTATCTGCATTGCAAACACTTATATTTATAGAGAAAATGGATAACTGTATCTTAGAGAAATTTCTTCAGCAATAGACACGTGAATAGGTCAAAATCTGAGGATTCAGCCTCCTGGTTACCATGAGCAGTAAATCTATGTGAGATGGATGCTGGATTGTGTTATGGAGATGGCATGCAGGTCGCAAAAATGGATCCACGAGTTTAGGAATGGCTTCGGGCTTCTTTTACGTGTACAAACAGAGTCCTAGTTGACGTAGAACTCTCTGTTGACCACCCTTTGACCGGTACCTTTCCTTACAAATTTGGCTAAGAAAATAGGACCTCATCTGTTTGTGGATCATTTCTGAGCTGCCCATGTGTCTCATTCCTCCTACTGACACCTGTAACTTACAGAACAATGAAAATGGCTGCGAAATTGCGAGTTAGCTGCGGAAAGTGGCTACATTCCGTAGCTGATAAACAAAACCTAGATCAAATAGCACACACAATGATATAGTTTGAAAATCACTCAAATATACTCCTGAAATCAACATGTAACAACTTTTGATAGCTTAGGAGGCACTGACATGGGAAAATAGAAGAGAAAAGGTTTAAGAAAATGCATGGAAGAGAGGTAGTTTTGGGGCTCAACATACCCCCACTGTGAAGATGTTGCATGTCCTCATGCAACAAAAATTGTAACTATTCGTCTTTTAAATCATTTGCTCTGAAACTTCTGCTAAGACATATACCCTTTTCTTCTTCTTTCCTGTTGTTACTGTCATCCTAGGCTTCATCATAAGACATTTGTACTTGAGATTGATGAGGGCTCTACTCAACTTCCTATTATTTTTCTTCAGTTTTTTGTTTTTCTTATGCCATAACCCTAAGTACAGCATGGTATTGTCATGGATAATTTTGTCCAACTTGTTTTTCTCTTTTAATGTTTCATTCTTCTTTTGGATATGCCTGTTTAGGACTTCCAGCTCATAAATTTATTGCTTCAATGACTGAATCAAGGTTTCCTGAGTTGTACCTGGCTGATTAGATGAAGTTCCTTGTTCTGTTGTAGATTTCTCAATGAAATCATACATCTGCTGCTGAGTTTGATCAATTTCTGGATTTATCTTCATTGGAGTAGTTTCAAAATCTAACTGAGGAGAAGGAGAATACTGTGGACTTTGGTCAGTTGGAGTGTTTTCTGGTGAGTGATCTAGAGTTTCACCTCTTGGGTCTATGAATTGAGCTCCTTTGGTTTGCGTTTTCTTCAATTTTCCCCTAATATAGAGCTTCTTCTTAGACCTTGTGAGCTCATGTCTCCTTTTCCTATGCTCTGTTTCTCTTTTCCTTTTTGTTTTGCCTTAGTTGACTGTTCTTTAAGATTAATTAATCTCTCAGAAAGAAATTTCTCTTCATTTGAAGAAGGCTCAAGAGTTTGGTAAATGTCTTCAATTGTCCTTTTTCCTTTCTGTTTTACCTGTTTTCTAATCTCAGTCAATGTTTGAGAAGGCAATTTTTCCTCACTAGCTTCCTTGGTCATACTAGTAGGAGTATCTTGGATTATTAAATTGGTTCTTTTTCTCCTACTTTTCCTTGCTGAACTCCCCTCAGGCACTTCAGGAGGGTCTTGGAAGAAGTTCCTAACTAGGAATTTTTCCCATGTATCTCCCTTCTCTTTCAAATGATTTTCAATCAGGATCTTAATAAGGCCACGACGGTAGAGATGATGTTCTACATCATCTATGTTATTTTGCACAGTAGTAGACATTTTTCTCAAACTACTCAACAAGAAATAAGGTAGGTTGATAGTTTCATTCTCCAAGAAATGCATTAATAATTTGATATGATACATGTACATGGAGCCATACCTTCCCTCGCATGTAATGAATTTCTGGATGATTAATAATAGACTAGTCCATTTATATTTTAAGGCTGAAACAGGAATTCCTCGTTTAAAGATTGATACGTCCATACCTGGATTATGAAGAATGACCCTCCAGACCTTTTCATCGAATTCCTTGTTCTTGAACCATCTATCCCCTTCTTGTGGAAGCTCTGTGGCTGCTGCAATTGATGACTCTGTCACTAGAAATTTGATGTCCCGAATTTCAACTTCTACACCATTGAAAGATCTTGCAAATGTTTTTGTAACATCCTTATTATGACCCTTGAACTTCTTAATAAACTACAACCATCTTGACTTCTTCAATGTGCTCTTAAGCTATGGGTATCCTTCCATGAATTTAACTCCTTCGGGTTCTGTTCTCACTATAAGACCCATTCCTTCTTCTTACTGCGAAGATACCTCTGCAAATGATAGTTTTACGGAAACATAATGGTTATATGAGTGGAAAATGGAAGAGGGCTATGGAGAAAATCGGTGATTACGAAATGGGAAGAATGCTGAGCACAAAATGAGAGTGGGTTCATGGAGCAGAAGTCTGTGTAAACAAACAATGAACCGAGGATTGAAAAACCTGGTGTGAAAGTGTGGAGGCAGAGTGTCACTTGTGAAATTTGCAAAACTGAATGGAGTTTGAGTTCATAAAAGGTTGCGGAGTGGACATCAGTGGGTTCATAAAAAGGCTGCAGAGTGGAACATCAGTGGAAGAGAGCCATATTCAATCAGCTCACGTCTGCATGATTAGCCGTTTTAACAAGTGTAATGAGGATGTACGACTAAGTACGAGTTAAACTCAGGAATGGATTATGAGACCATTAAGATTGATGCGGAGGATATGGTGGAGTTAAGGCAGCCATCAAATCAAATCATTACACATTATGGAGCTTGTGATTTACAAACTATACAAATTATGCGTTTGAAATGCTATTTGAAAATGGTTTTGTCCATACCTTGGAATCATACCTCTTTCGTTTTGCTAACTTTTAATTGGTTGCCTCTGTAGGTGATTTTCAGGTGCTAATGTCTTCAAAGATCTTCTTCTTCCATACCTACATCTTGCTTTTATTATTATTTGGCTAATCACCTGACTGTCACTACAAATTAATAGAGAATTAGCTGGGGAATCAGCAATTAGCTGCGGAAACAGAATTCAGCTGCAGAAACTGCCATAGTGAATAACATATGACTTGGTGAATGCATGGAAATGAAAAATGACTGTATGGATGATATATGGAAAGGTGAATATGAAGAGAAAATGAAAGAAATTTTATTGATGGAATGTAGTGGCGAGATGGAGTGAAATGAAATGGAATGGAATGAAACAAGCTATGAGTGAAATGAGAGATTTTTTGGAAAATATAAGGCGTCAGAATCTTTTGATTTTCACCCTGTATTTTCTATATAAGACTTCCAATCAGTGATTGGTTTTTAGGCTTATAAATTATTATATATATATTTTAGATGATGATGAAAGAAACAAAGATTAGGCTAGTGGAGAAGAATGATTCTTCTTCACCAGCCTCATTGCAGAATTATCTTGAAATATTTTGGTAACCTCCTCCTTTGAGAGTGGCTATGATAGATCTTCAATCTATGACCATTCACCATGAGAGGAGTTTGATGCTCATCGATTGTTTTGATTCTTACCGCTCCATTGCTAAAAAAATTCTCAATCTCATATGGCCCAAGCCAATGAATCTAAAATTTACCTTGAAAATATTTGAACTTTGAATCAAATAGAAATGCCCAATCTCCTTCTTAAGACTTTTTGTCCTTGATGTATTTGTTATGCCACTTAGCTCTCTGTTGCTGAACTAGATCAGTTCTTTGAACTGCTTCTTGTCTGATCTCATCTAGTTCATTTAACTGTTCCATTCTATGCTTTTGAGCTTTTGATAGATCCATTCCCAACTAAATTTCCATCTTGAAGGTTTTGACATGGAAATCAATGGGGAGCATAACTTCCTTCCCATAAACAAGTTCATAGGGAGTATATCCTATTCTGCTCCTCCATGTAGTTTTGTAGGCCCATAAGGCTTCAGGAAGCCTTTCTGCCCAATCTCTTCTATGTAGATGCATAGTCTTGGTAATGATTCATTCAATTACTTTGTTTGTGGACTCCACTTGACCATTTTCTTGTGGATGATAAGGAGTGGATTTTCTATGCTTGACCTTGTACTCTTCCATAAGCTTCTCCATCATTCTGGATGTGAATTGACTTCCCTGATCTGTCACAATATTTCTTGGAACACCAAAATGAGTAAAAATATCCTCATAAATAAAATTAACTATTGTATTTTCAGTAGCAGAAAATAATGCTTTGGCTTCTACCCATTTAGTGACATATTCAGTACATACCAATATATACTTTTTTTGCTTGGATGGAGGATTAATAGGTCCAATAAAGTCTAAAGCCCATTTTTCAAAGGGTTCGATAAGTACCTGAGGTTGTAATGGCATCTCATTTGAGGGGGTAGGTTTCCCTACCCTTTGGCAGCTGTCACACCTTTTGACATATTGTTTTGCATCTTTGAAGAGGGACGACCAATAATATCCTAAAGAAAGGATTTTATAAGCCGTCCTCCTGTCAGCAAAGTGTCTACCGCACAGTTCATCATGACATGGTTTGAGAATATCAGGCATTTCATCTTCCATGACACATCTTCTAATCACAATGTTTGGCCCTGTTTTAAACAATTCATTAGAAATCCATGAAAATCTTGAACTATCCTGAATAATCTTTCTTCTTTCACTAGGAAATAAATGTGGAGGTAGTTTCCCTGTAACCAAATATTTAGCCATATCTGCAAACCAAGGAGTTTTGGTAGTTATTGCAAATAAGTATTCATCAGGGAACTTATCCTCTACAGGAGAGTCCTCTTTGATATTCTGAATCCTAGACAAGAAATCAGCAACTGTGTTTTGTTTCCCAGTCTATCTAACACAGTAATATTGAATTCATGTAAAACTAAGAGCCATCTTGTAATTCTGCAATTAGTAATAGGATTGTTCATCAGGTATCTAATTGCAGAATGATCAGTATGAATAAAAGTTTCATAGCCTGTTATACAATGTCTGAACTTATTAATTGCATGAACAATAGCTAAGAATTCTTTTTTAGTCATAGTATAATTTAACTTAGTAGGAGTCAAATTTTTACTGGTATAGTAAATGGCATAAGGAACCAAGTCTTTTTGTCCCAATACAGCTCCTAGAGCTGTATCTGAAGCATCTGTAGAAATATGGAAAGGAAGTTTCCAATTTGGTCCTCTCAAGATAGGTGCTTCAGATATTCTTGTTTTAAAAGCTTCAAATTTTGATTGGAAATAAGGACTCCACTTGAATTCATAGTCCTTTGTAGGTAGTTTTAAGAGTGGAGATGTTATTTTGGTAAAGTTTTCTATAAATCTTCTATAATATCCAAGAAATCCTAGAAAACTTCTAACATCTTTTTGGAAATTTGGAATAGGTAACTTGGAGATGACTTCAACTTTGGATTTGTCTAATTTAATCATATCCCCTGAAATATGATGTCCCAAAAAATACCTTCAGTAAACATCATAAAGCATTTTTCGTGGCTTAATGAAATGTTTGTTTCTTTACATATTATACAGACTTTTTCCAAATTTTCCAAGGCTTCTTCAAATGTATTACCATAGACTATAAAATCATCCATATATACCTCTACACAATCATGGATTAGATTAGAAAAGATTCCTAGTACTTCTCTTTGGAATGTTGGAGGTGCATTACATAATCCAAAAGGAAGCACTCGGTAGGAAAAAATTCTCCATGGACAAGTAAATGTGGTTTTATCCTGATCTTCAGGTGCTACCTGAATTTGATTATAACCACTAAAACCATCCAAAACTGAAAAGTACTTTTTGCCTACTAATGTATCTAACTCTTTATCTATAAAGGGCAAAGGAAGGTGATCCTTCAAGGTTGCTTTATTCAATTCCCTATAATCAATGCACACCCTCCATTTACCATTATTTTTGGGTACTATCATCGAGGGAGAAACCCATTGGCTATTTGAGATTGGGTAATAAAGTTCACATTGAGTAATTTTTGGAGCTCTTCTTTCACAATCTCCCTAAGATTTGGATTCATCCTTGTCTGAGGTTGTCTGATTGGTTTACTATTTTCCTCAATATAGATATGATGGATGCAAGTCTTAAGGTCAATACCTTTCATATTAGTATACTCCCATGCAAATGCAGTATATTTGTTTTGTAAGATTTTGGTTAGCTCTTCTTGTCGTGACTCTTCCAAGTTTTTGGTTATATTCAATGTTTTACCTGGAAAAATTTCAATTGCAGAACTGCCAAACTCTTCCCTAGAGTAGAGAGACATTTGCCGTGATGACAAGTATTCAATATCAGATTCTAACTGAAATTGTGCGTGATCATATTCTGAAGATGTTTCAAAATTTTCCAATGTGTTTAGGATTTGACTATCCTCACTAACTTCAGAGAGAGTAAAGACAGGTTGTATAGCATCTTCATCATCGACCCATTCATTATCTCCTACTTCTATAATTGCTTTCACTGGAGGATACAAAGTAAATTTTTTTGTTGAACTACCATCAGAAATGCACATTTCACCAGATCTACAACTAATAAAAGCATTAATTGCGGCTAGCCAAGGTATTCCTAAGATAAGTGGGTGTCCTCCTAAATTATTCTTGGGAGTCAAAATCATAAAATCCACTGGATATTCCCAAGAATACAAGGAGACTGAAATATCTTCTATTACACCATCTGGTTTAATTAATGATCTATCTGCAAGCTGCAGTAAGGTAGGTGTGAAAAGAATATTAGGAAGTTTAAGTTGTTCCATAGTATATCTACTCATAATGTTTATAGCAGCCCCTAAGTCAATCAATGTATTTGGAATTTCTATTCCATTTATTAGTGTCTTGACAATTGGACTACCTAGATCCACATATTTCTACTTGGTAATCTTCCCCATCATGATATCTACCATTTTTCCTACTAGGTGGATTCTTTTTGTGTCTCTTGGTTTCCTACGTGGTCTTTTGATACTCAAGTCCTTTATTGTTTTTGCTAGAATAGGAATCTCTCTAATGGCTTATAGCAAGGGAATCTTGATACAAAAATTCTTTAATTCATCTAGGAAATCATAGTCAGGCAACAAGATTTATTTTTCCACCCCCTTGTCAATTGTTGGAAATAATACTGAGAGGGGGGGTGAATTAGTATTATCAAATTATTTTCAATTAATTTATTCCTCAGATATTAATCATTAGTTTGTATGTCAGTACCATATAATAATGAGCAAGAACAAGAAAAACAGATAATCACACCAAAGAACACTAGATATAAGGTGGAAACCCAATGTGGGTGAAAATCACCTACTGCAATATGTCTCTATCTTCTTTCAATTAGAAACTTCTTTTACAATGATTTTGTACTGGTGCAGTCCTTTACCAGTATGTAGGCTGCAACCTGCAGAGAGCTACTACCCTCTCTCATTTTCCAGTCTCTCCTCGATGGGAGCTACAACCCCCTTAGCTCTTTTACTTCTTTAAGGATCACGTTTCATTAATTTTCAGACTGGATCCAAGAAGATCAAATAATCATCAAGTACATGTGAATCACCCAATCTCCTTATACAATCAACCAATGAATCACCCAACTTCTCAGAATGCTGTAAACAGAAAAGTAATACCAGAAATCTAAACCCAGAACTCTGTAGCAATAGATAAAAGGCAGTCAATAATTATTTCAAAAGGGATCTGCAACTTCACCAATAGCAGCCTGCGGATATCCGCAGTTCTTCTGTGCCTTGACTGCGCAGATCCGCACCTGATCCGTCTTGTGCTCTGCGTACCACCGCACTTAGCCCTTCTGCGGAACTGCGTGCCACTGCTCAGATCCGCACCTGCACTGTCTGCCCGACAGCGTGCCTCTGCACCTGATCCTTCTACTTCTCTGCGTACCCACGCACTGAACCTTCTGTCGCGCTGCATACCTCCGCACCTGCGCCTTCTGATGCGCTGCGTACCTCCGCACTGTGCCTTCTTCTCTCCTGCGTACCTCCGCACCTGAGCTGTGGATCGCCTGCGGACCTCCAAATAGACCCAAATTAACAGTCCACCAATGTACCACAGATTGTCAGATCCACCGATCTGATCATGCGCCCAAGAGATCATGCCCTATCAACAGATCTGCCTTCCACGTTACAAATTTCACTTTGATTTAGATCTAGCTTTTTAAAATCAATTACCCAAAAATTTCAAATCTTAAGATATTCAAATTTTCACAAGTGACTAGCCAAGTGATCTCCTTTCCTTTTTATAGGCAAGCCCTTATTCACACCATGGGACAAAACCATCGAAAACTAATACAAGGGATCCAAACCGGGGTTCAATACTTTAGATCCTATACCATGGACCAAAACCATAGGATCATGATCAATGGGCTAAATACCAAGGGCCAAACATAAGAAACCCCGCGTGTGCGCGCTTCTCTGCATTGGAGTGAGTGAACTGGGGACTGCACCTGCGAATATGTCTGCACTTCTTGGTTGGCGTACCTGCGGGTCTGCACCTTTTGAATGCTGCACCTGCGAACCCCTTATTTTCCATCATTTTGAGACCCTGAACAGAGTTTTGCCACTTGAGTGGGTTGCCATCAAGTACAACACCTATGCCGTAGCGCCAAAACTGAATCATAATGCCAACATCAATTTGTAATCTCTCAGGAAAAGGAGGTGTGGATGTAGATGCAGGTTGCTCAACTATAGGAGTTGTGGAGGTTGACTCTTTTTGTTTTTCTTTTTTAATGGTTGGGTTTTGAAAGGATGCTTCTTCAAAACTTTTATTGACTTTCAGAGAATCCTCCTTAGAAGCATCTTTCTCTTGAACATCTATAGAAGGTTTTTCCTTTTCTAAAATCCTACCAGCTCTAAGTTAAACATCACTAAGATCTAGAGGAACAATCATGTAGGTAGGAAATAGTTGTCCTTCTACCATGTAAGAATTTTGAGGGTTTTTGTTGTTGGCATTTGGTAATGGCTAGGCTAGTACTTGATTTGACTTTTGTTGAAATGGAAGTAAGAGTTGAGGATTTTGATTTTGTTGAGGAGGTTGTTGTTGTGGAAATGGCAATGAAATTTGAGGGCTTTGATTTGGAAGTTGTGGATTTTGTTGTTGGTTTTGTGGGGGAGGATAGCCCTGATAAGATGGAGGATATTGATAATATTGAGCAAATCTCCCATAAGGATTTTGTACCCCTTGTGCCCATGATTGAGATTGATACTGATTTTGAGGCTGAGGCCAAGGTTGTTGCCAAGAATTCCAATTTGGTGGGGGCTGAAAATTCATTGGATTGTTAAATCCTTGATTTTGTTGCCCTTGCCAAGGTCTTCTTGAAACAAAGCAAAGAGATTCTACAGAATTTGGATCCTCTTGAAAGACAGCTTTAAGGCCTGGGATTGAAGGAAAATCCTTGGTCTCATGAATTTCTGAGCAAATAATACATGTTTCTACAACTTTTTCATCTAAGGGAAATTCTCTTAGAGCATGTTTCTTTCTACATTTTGGGCAAAAGATGGCTAAGGCATCAGCTTCTCTTTTCTGCTTGTTTTGAATTTTCAGGGTGTCTAGCTGTTCACTAAGGCTCCTTAGAATGTAAGTTTTGAACTCACCAAGCATATTGCCAATTTCTGCCCTACTTACTGTCCCAGTTGCAGATTTGTTTGCTCTAATAAGAGAAAGATCTCTAGGCCCTTTTCCAATTTTAGATTTTCCCCTTGAGAGATGGACACATAGTTCTACTATGTCACTTAGTGGAAGTTGAGAGATGTCTCCCTTCCCCATCATGTTTAAAATATCTATCCATTCATCTCTAATGGCTTTCAATAAAAGGAATTTCAAGGTTTCCTCATCTAAATTGTTCATTTTTGCTCCTTTTAAGTTGTATTGGAACCTCTCAAGCAAGTCTTCCAAGTTCTCATCTTCTTTTTGCATCATTTTAAATACCTCATCGTTATGATTACTAGGAATACAATAATCTAGATATCTATCCAAAATTTTTTGCCTCATATCATTCCAAGTCCTAATAGATTGAGTGAATAATCCCATAAACCATTTCAGAGCAACCCCTTTTAATGTTGAAGCGAACAATTTTAGTTTTTAAGAGTCTTCTAAATAGTCATAGGTTCAGCATAAGACTTCAAACTCAAATAGAAATGTTTCAGTATCCTCACTTCGCAATCCATAAAAGTTTGGGAGGACAGATGGTTAAATGTTTTTCATTGTTGTATGGGTTTCCTCATCTACTATAGGGAATCCAAATGAGTTATCTCCTTCCCTATTTCCCCCATTGTTACCTCTACCTCCTCCATTATTACCTCTACCACCTCCATTATTTCCTCTACCTCTACCTCTACCCCTTCCTCCAAATAGTGAAAATTATCCATCTTGTTCTTCTTCTGCCATGATAGTTTCCTCAAAATATTTTGGCTCTTCTATTAATGGCTGATGAGAGAGAGTTTCTACCTCCTCTTCTTCTCTAGGTAATTCTACTTCTTCCACTGCAATAGGCTCTCCTATGGAGGTGAAGAAGGGTTCTTCTCCTAGGTCAGATTTAGTAGATGGAGTGGGAGAATCTTCTAATTCAGTTGCTGCCCCTTGAATTCCAAGAATCCTAAAGCTGGAGTATGATTTTGGGATGGAGGTGTATCTTGTCTATTCCTTGAAGTAGTTGGAGTTGTAAAAATCTAACTTTTTCCCCCAGCTATAAACCTTCAACTAGAATCTCTTTCTCTATGCATGTCATTTTTTTTATTTTTTTGATGATTTTTAATTGGGCATTTTTCTGATCTTCCAGATCATACTAGGTGAAAGAAGAGAGCATACTCAAGAAATTATTGGAACTAATAATTCTTTTTTTCTGATCCTCCAGATCACACTAGGTGCAAGAGGAGAGCATACTTCAAGAAATTATTAATTTTTCCAATGTTTTTTTGAATGTAAGAAATAGGCTACCTAGTTACACTTCCCTAGCAATGGAGCCAAAATGTTTAGTCAATTTAGTGTGTCCTAAATTGCTACATAAATTATCAATCTAGGAGTGTTGTAGGGAAAAGTATCTGACTCGGATGACCCTAACCCACTCTAAGGGTGACAGTTCCTTAGCAACAACTGTAAAACAAACTACTGAAGGTTTACTTCTTTATGAAAGCAAAAGAGGATGGAGAAAGCACTAACCGTTGCCTTGCGCTTAATGTCGAATCCAAACTCTCCTCTTTGGCCGCTTGCTCCTAGCTCTTTGTCCTTCGGCTCGCCCAGCTGCAATGAGATCCTGCACAATGACAAAGAGGGAAACTACAAGAGGCATGCAATCATAACTGGTTCATGGATTAGTGTAAACCAAACATGCAATCATCACAATACATAATTGAAACAAGAGCACATAGAAGAACCTCAATAGCTTTTATTAATGAAGAAATAAAGGTTCTGAGAGGATTACAACCATTGCAGGCTCCAACCCAGCAACACCTCCCAGCAGAAAGAATTGCTCTTCTTCACCTCTCTCAAACAATCACCCAATAACTCAAGAATGAAACCAACAGCATATCATTACTTTACACAAAATTCCAGCCCCCTGAGCTCATAGGAGAGAGCTCAATATATAGATGAATTGAGAAAGGATGAGTCAGCTTGCAACTGATGTGTAGCTGCCTTGTGTCCTTTCTCTCTTCAGTTGATCTTCAGTTCTTGAGTCCACTTGGTGAACCTTGCTTCCACTTGGAGAAACAAAGCCTCTGACTCATCACAAGGCGAAATACCTGACCCAAGTGTCATTTTTGGAAGATTCCAAAGCAATGACTCACTGTGCCACATGTCCAAACTCGCCCAACGCAGGTGGGCTTTGTTCTACCTGCTTTGCAACGCAGGTACACCATGGAGCAGTTGTGTTTCAGCGCAGAAGCCTAGTGGAGCACCTGCTTTGATTTCAGGATTGCTTGTTTTTGAGTGTTTTCAGGTGGAGAACTGATCTGAGAGCTCTTGGTTTGCTGACCTTGTTCCTCTAGGGGTAGGAACATCATGTTTAGGGAACTTTGGATCCCTTGGATTATTGACAATTCATGCTTATTGCTGTAAGGCACAAAATTGTCTATAACAGTTGCCCCCTAAAGTATGAGGTCGTTTATCGGGTGAAATGCTTTATTGAGAGGATCCGAAGTTCATTCAATCTGCTGAGAAGTGTCCTGTAATAAGATACAATACAATACATTATTTTTCATACATTTTTCATGATCTAGCTGAGGCGGGCATTCCCATGCTCAGCTTTATAAATACATTTTGGTACATAGAACAGACGATCGTCTGATGCTAGACTGATAATTCTCTGCCGAATTTATCATCCTTTGAAAAGGATGATCATCTGTTGCAATGATGTACATATCAAATGTCTTTATGTCCTGAATATATATCGCAGCCCGGATGGATGAAACTAGATCCGGGGTCTTCAGTCTCTTCCAATCTTCACTCGATGTACAAGTCGATCCATGTGAGAATTTCTTGAAGTCGAACATGGAAAGACATTGCTTGATTACCGGTCAATGATGTAAACCGTTAATCAAGCGCGAGAGGAATCACCGATAAGGATGATGACCCTCAAGGTACGGCAGTACAATCTACATGGTGGGAATAAAGGACTTGGCGTCGACCACCATGTAAAATCTTCTGGTCGAAGGTCATTGATGTATACCTGTCGCCGAAAGTGAGAAACTTTCCCTTGAGGCATGCAAGCTTCAAAGTACTGAGGGGGGTGTTCCTAGATCAACTCCTTGGATAATGAGCTGATGTCGACAAGGAGCGATCCGTCAAAGGAGGGCCTTAATGAATCCCACATCAGTGACACGGAACGGAGCTAGTGATTATGATGAGGTGAAAACAAACTGTGATGTATGATTCAGGGTGGCGGTCATGAAGTGGATGAAGGATAATGTATGGTAGTGGGTGGAATACGGTTGACTCTTTACAGAACCACATCTCTTGAACATATAACGACACTGATGTGATGGATTGGTAGCATTACCCCAATTGTGGACGGTGTGGCGAGGACCATGGTTCTGCGACCGGTGAATGAAACAACCCAACCCGATGCGGTACGGAGGACAAAGTGTCATGTTCAAGAGCGACTTGCTACCATTAATACTGTGAGGTTCTCCCAATTTTTCCCTAGTCATTGCTGACCAGTACCTCTTTATTTTTGTCAAGCTTGAGGAGGATAACATATGCTTGTTCTATAACCTGCCCTTCGGGCAAGCCCATCGCTATGTTTTAACGAGCCTAGCGATAGGGAAACTCGTTCTCGTCTAAAGACAAGTTTGTAGCTATTTAATCATTTTAACGAGTCTAACGACAAGGAAAACTCGGTCCTTTTCATTTTTAGAGAGTCTGAAAAGGTGCGAAAAGTTAACTCCAAAATTCCTTTTTCGTCATCTAATCCCTTAAGTCCGAAAAAGTTTAAAACAATACAGAAGGGATGAATTTTCGGTTGCTTTAACGAGCCGAACAAACAAGCGCTCGATCTTTTTGTGCAATAATCCCTCAGGTCCAAAAAGATTAAAATCTAGAGGAGGGATAGCTCTCTGGTCGCTTTAACGAGCTGGAAAGCCAAAACTCGGCAAACTTTTCATATTTTACGAGTCAGTGAAAAGAGCTCAAAGAAGACTCGTCTTTTGAGGAACGAGTGATGAACAGGGATATCAGCAGATTCCAGGTACAGGTTGGAATTCTCCAATCACGGCAGTGTCACAAGGATGGCTAAGTGAAATCACTCTTCGCAGCTGTTCCTCAAAATGGGTAAACAAACATATGGAGGTGAACGATTGGCCAAATGAACAGATGGAGGTGATGGCATATAAACACGACCAAGGGCTTTTAATATGGCTTTCAAAGGTTACATTTCTCGAGGTTGTTTACCGGTTCATTTTTCTGGATGAGCTTGAACTGCTAGGGAAAGATTGCTCACAATTTACGTTTATTTTTTAACGAGCATGAACTTCTGCACAAAAACTGCTCGATGATAAGTTTGCATGCCCCCAGCATAATAATGCAAATCGAGGTGCATGCCCCCCAAGCTTCATTGCATCCAACTCGGTGGTTGGAATGAAGGTTTACCTCGGGGATTTGTTTCATTTTTTAACGAGGTTGACACAAGATAAGAACTGTCCTGGGAGCCGACAAAATATCTAGGAATCTTCCGAATCCAACCAGAAGATTGGATTAGATTTCATTTTGTAGGTTTCCACCGTGGCCACTCCCGCCAGATTACTTGGAGGCGGTAGGGCGAAAGTACCCATTAAGGCATGGTCTTTTAGGAGACCTACTCCGATATTTTGAAGCAAATGATTCCTTCCATGGATCATTGGAATGCTTTCTGTAACTTGTGAACTGTTGGGGAGAAAAGTTTGTTGGTCGACGATTGTAATTCCTTCTTGGAAGGGAAATGCAATCTTCCTGAAGTAGGTCGACACAACCACGGCCATGGCATAGATCCAGGGCCTTCCTAGTAGGATGTTGTAATCGAGGTTTTCATCAATTACTTCAACATCAATTCCTACTGTTTTGCCCCCCAGTTCAACTTGCAAGTTACTTAAAATCCCGTATGGAGTGTATGATCGTCCATCAAATGCTTTTAACGTCGTTGACGATTTCGACAAGGGTGGTGAGCCTAAATCTTTCCAGCAACTCATCGACATAAGACATGTAGATGCCCCCTCATCAATAATTGTTCGATGAACAGTTTTGTTGAGGACTTTCACTTGAATAAGGAAAGCTAGTTGAGCTGGTAATTGCGGGTCATATCCTTTATGATCAAAGGCCACAAGATTGGAATCCATTGGGCCAATCCCACCTATTGCTGATAATAAAGCTTGCTCTTGGGAGGGGTAATTTTGTGGTACCTCAAGTGTCGACATAGTGGACGGCGATTGGGCCAGGTCCTTTACTGTATTATAATTCTGTGCTTCTTTGGCACGAGGATTAAATGTCGATTTGTGTACTACTCCCTTTGGCGACTTTATCATTGGCTCAGGAACGATGGGTGGCACAACTTCGGTCAAAGTTGTTGTTGAACTACTAGGTCGTTCGTTAACCTTGTTGTTCGACAGCTTTGGATTCCCGTAATATTTATTCCTTGTCAAAGCATTATTCTGTTGCTTCGAGGTAGACAACATAAGCACTTGGGATCCGGAAGCATTTTGATTAGCAACCAGATTTTGACTTGGATTAGGAAACGGATCAGTCAATACTGCTGGGGTTTTTGAACTCTTGAAGAGTTTCTTAACTTCAGCTATATGTGGACAATATTTCGTCCAATGATCCTCATCGCATATATGACACCCTGCCGGGGGTTTCCTTTTTCTTCCTGTCTTTTTCTTCTTGCCCCCTGGTTGCTTCAGTTGTTTGCCCTTGTCGGTCGACATGGCATTTACTTCTGAGGCAAGAAGTTTTTCATTTGCATTTTGACTGTAAATTTTGTGCTTGCCAATCACGTCATTGCCGGCGTGAGAGTCATTGTTTGATTTAGGAGGAGGAGGAATTGAGAATTCCGGTCTAGGGGCGTCAGGTATTTTGTCGTAGAGCGTGCCAGACTGAGTATAAACCAAGTCTAGATATTGCGCACGAGCTATAACTTGCTCTTCTGTTACGACTCCCCCCTTGGCCACATCTTCCGTTATGGCCGGAAGTAATGACTTTATAAACCATTCAGCTAATAGCTGATCGGGAACATATGTTTTTACCATCCTACAGCGACGTCGCCATTCATGTATATGATCAGATATATGAGTGGCCGTTGTCTGTTTGAAGTTGGTAAGGAGTTCTGTTCCCGTTTCATACCTTATCGGTAATTGAAAATGGGTTAAAAAGGTTGTAGCTAAGGTACTGAAGTTGTCGAACGAAGCTCTAGGCAATTCAATATACCATTTTGCCGCTGGACCCGTTAACGTCCTCTGAAAAAGGCGAAGTCTTATCGAATCATCATTCAGGGTGTTTGATGAACACCATAGATGGAATGTTATCACGTGATTCGACGGGTCTTCACCTGGATTTCCATTAAATTTAGGAATGTCTGATGGAAGTTTGTGTGGAATCGCTGGCCACCAAGGGGCATAAGCAATTGGATCATTCGTCAGCCGGTTTAGATCTGGTAATTCTAGAGTTGCTACAAAGGGCAACTGTTGATTCAGGTTAGGCGAAGCATATCCAGGATAAGACGAAATCGCCTGAGCAGTGGGTCTTTGCATACCAGCATAATGTTGGCAACTTTGACAAGGTTGATGGGTGTAACCATTATAGTATGGTTGCCCATTACTTACAAAGACTTGTTGCTCAGGTCCTTGATATGATTGCTGGAATTGCAGTTGTTGAGTTCTAACCAGCTCTGGTTGTTGGACCATTTGCTGATGCCCAATACTAGATGATTGACCAAGATGAGGAGTCACAGTACTTGTTTGATCCTGAGTCGCTCCAGATAAGGAGGCACTGACCTGAGGTTGCGATTGAGATGTCGAGACAAGAGGCTGTTGTATGGCAACCTGAGAAACTTGGGGTTGACATACAGTAGGCAGCGCTTGTACTTGCGACGCAATCACCATACCAGGTATAGTGGCAACATTCGACACAGGGCGGACTGGTTGCATAGAATATACAACTCCTGGTTGTTGAGGCAGTATTGGTACCCAACCGCTGGATGTAATTCCAGTTTGACCTGAACTTTGTTGTGAACTCACGGATGGGCATTCTCCCGGAGGAGGTAATGAAAGGGCATACTGCCCCCCATATGGTATCAATCCATAACTCAAGGGGATCGATTGCCCAGATTGACCTCCAAATGGATCAATTTGGCGAGTCTCAACATAAGAAATACCAAATGATAATCCGGATGAAGAAATAGGAACTAACCATGTCGTTGTCCCTGATTGGACTCCGGCTTGTTGTTGACAATTGGTCGGGACAGATGGTATACCAGCGAACATCGTTGGAGTAGCAGCAGGAGGCTCTGCTGCAGCTGTGTCGGACGACACAGTCCTAGATGTCGACGGTTCTTCAGACATATCTAGTCTATCCAAAAGATTTCTTAGCGATTCTACAGGAACTTCCACTTGTGGTGGACTAACTTCGAAGTTCAACGAGGGAAGGGTGATGATTATTCCGCTTAAAATAAATTTTATAACGACGCTTTAGACACAACTTGCTTTTTCATGTTTTAAGAGTCGAGAAAAAGCTAAAGATGACTCTAGTCACCTTCGATGTTTTAACGAGCCCGAAGTGACAAATGCTCGGATGGACTTTTTCAGTTATAGAGTTTGAAAAAGGCCAAAAGAAACTTCTCTGGAGTTCTAGGCAGAGGGTGTGCCAAACTTTTCGCGAAACCACATAATACGTTTTACGGTACGGGTGGTCGATCTTCGTGAATGCTGTCTTCACTGCATCGCGATCAGTAGGGCGGTCGACACGGCTTCCTATGGATAAAGGATAATTTCCTATAGGGGTCTCCCAATATATACGCGACGGTACGTGGGAGCACAAGTCCGTATTAGTGCCACCGACTCTCAGGAGGAATCACCCACCTTCGTAGAGATCGACAGTCACTATGTTTAACGACGCCGGAACACGTCTCTACCTAGACCTCTATGTGTTTGCGTTATGTTACAAAGCGTTGTTATGTAAATTGGATTTATTTTAATGTTGATCTTGCTTATCAGTTTGCCTTTAAGGATCACCACGAGATGTATATAACAAATTCCTGAATGCAGTCTAAGATGAGAAGCAAACTTTTTCAAATCTTTTTGACTGATGAAAATCTTAACTACTGAGAGAGAAAGAAGGCAAATTCTTTTCACACAGTTCATACAGCACAAACTAATTCACTTTCTCCTAAATCATCATGCAAACTTTTTCAAATGCAAAATGCACAATGCATGTATTTTATTTTCCCTTTCTTAATGTGGATGGATACAAAAAGAAAGTGGTTATATAACTTTGATTTCGATTTAAAGCGAAAGTAAACAAGCTTGTCCAAAATCGAAAGACACCTTAAGATTCACTTGCTTAATCACTGGAAATACATGAAATCAAACCATACGAATGAAAGTAAAACGACTAACCAGCTATGGACAGCAAACAAGCTAACTCTTTAGACCAGCAAAACACCTAACACAGGTTCAGATCTAAGAGGCCAAAAGCATGACTAGTTTACTTTTCGTTATGGGAAATTGTAAATGAGTAAGAAATACAAAGAACAAGTACAATTTTGTTATATAACAGAGGCAGAATGATGGCAAGTAATATTGGTTTCAAAACAGGCACAAGATTGACACCTAGCAGCAAAACTAAGTGAAAACAGGCAAGAGAAAGGAGGAAACCCCAAATGCACTAAACAAATTTGGGTCAACGCAGGCTCTGCACAGTCAAACTGGCTCTCAGCGCAGGTAGCTAGTTCGGGACCTGCGTTGCAAAGCAGGTAGCCTGTGTACTACCTGCTTTGGAAAACGAGAGTTGCGTTTTCACAGTTTCCGGGTCATAATTTTCTCAAAAATGCACGGTTTTTGCTCAAATCAGAAGCATTCAGTCAAGCATACTCAAAGGGATGATTTAGAAGGTACAAAGCTATCACTAAGAGCTTACAAGGATCTTTGTAGATCAGCTCTTCAAATCATGAATCTGCTCAGACAATGAGCAAGAGTAGCAGCCCCTCTACTTCACTTTTGATATAGTCAAAAGCTTTTCGATTTGGTACTCTTTTGTTCAGGAAATGAATAGCAAAATACTACAAACACAATCAAACGGATACGATCCCCAGCGGAGTCGCCATTTTGTTGTAGGGAAAAGTATCCGACTCGGATGACCCTAACCCACTCTAAGGGTGACAGTTCCTTAGCAACAACTGTAAAACAAACTACTGAAGGTTTACTTCTTTATGAAAGCAAAAGAGGATGGAGAAAGCACTAACCGTTGCCTTGCGCTTAATGTCGAATCCAAACTCTCCTCTTTGGCCGCTTGCTCCTAGCTCTTTGTCCTTCTGCTCGCCCAGCTGCAATGAGATCCTGCACAATGACAAAGAGGGAAACTACAAGAGGCATGCAATCATAACTGGTTCATGGATTAGTGTAAACCAAACATGCAATCATCACAATACATAATTGAAACAAGAGCACATAGAAGAACCTCAATAGCTTTTATTAATGAAGAAATAAAGGTTCTGAGAGGATTACAACCATTGCAGGCTCCAACCCAGCAACACCTCCCAGCAGAAAGAATTGCTCTTCTTCACCTCTCTCAAACAATCACCCAATAACTCAAGAATGAAACCAACAGCATATCATTACTTTACACAAAATTCCAGCCCCCTGAGCTCATAGGAGAGAGCTCAATATATAGATGAATTGAGAAAGGATGAGTCAGCTTGCAACTGATGTGTAGCTGCCTTGTGTCCTTTCTCTCTTCAGTTAATCTTCAGTTGATCTTCAGTTCTTGAGTCCACTTGGTGAACCTTGCTTCCACTTGGAGAAACAAAGCCTCTGACTCATCACAAGGCGAAATACCTGACCCAAGTGTCATTTTTGGAAGATTCCAAAGCAATGACTCACTGTGC
Organism: Pinus tabuliformis; assembly: GCA_031772625.1. Classification (NCBI taxonomy): domain Eukaryota; kingdom Viridiplantae; phylum Streptophyta; class Pinopsida; order Pinales; family Pinaceae; genus Pinus; species Pinus tabuliformis. The sequence goes on from CM062814.1 coordinate 370,626,668, forward strand.
CACATGTCCAAACTCGCCCAACGCAGGAGGGCTTTGTTCTACCTGCTTTGCAACGCAGGTACACCATGGAGCAGTTGTGTTTCAGCGCAGAAGCCTAGTGGAGCACCTGCTTTGATTTCAGGATTGCTTGTTTTTGAGTGTTTTCAGGTGGAGAACTGATCTGAGAGCTGTTGGTTTGCTGACCTTGTTCCTCTAGGGGTAGGAACATCATGTTTAGGGAACTTTGGATCCCTTGGATTATTGACAATTCATGCTTATTGCTGTAAGGCACAAAATTGTCTATAACAAGGAGTCATAAACTGATGAAGTGTAGTGCACTGTATATTCTAGACAACCCTTTTCTTACCTCACTGTTTTCAGTTTTATCTTGTTTTGGGGTTTTGTTCTTGTTGGTCTCCTAAAGTGTTCTAATGTAATGGAAATCCTAGCAAAAGTTTTAAGAATACTTTTAAATATCAAGTGTGGATGTATAGTTGAAGACAAGGATTATGCTTCTTATGATAATTTTCGAACTTTGAACTTAAGAGATCTTAAAACATGTTGTCTACAAAATCAGAACTTGAATAAGAATGTAAACATGTAGCTACATAAACCAAACTAAAAATGAAGCACTGAAAATTAGGTTACTATCTCTGTTGTCCTTCCTAATTGCAGAATTGAAATCTAGTAAACTGCTGCAACTCAAAACCAAAAAGTAAAGAGACTGGAAACTAGTTTATGATTTCACCCATAATCACAATATTTCTCCAATTAACTTCTAAAATGGAGTTAAGCTAAAGACTTCGTAAATATCATCATATGGCATGAAAAGAATGACATCTAAATTGCACATTAATGAAAGAAAAGTCAATTACATCATCTATAATCACAATATTTCATCAATTAACTTCTAAAACGAGGTTAAGCTAAAGACTCCAAAAATATCATCATATAGCATGAAAGAATTGACATCTAAACTATCTACTTGCATACTAATGAAAGAAAAATCAATTTCTTCACCTATAATCACAATAGCTTGCCAATTAACTTCTAAAACGGGGTTAAGCTAAAGGCTTCAGAGATATCATCATATAGCATGAAGAACTGATATCTAAACTATCTTAAGCAGTAAACAAATCTTACTAAATAAAAGCATAAACAACTGAAATTGAAAACTAAAGTTTAGTGGAGGAAGAAAGTCTCAAATCACCACTTGATGCAAAAACTACACTAAGAAGCTCAAGCATAACCAAACTTAAATACTATTATGAAGTGCATTGTTAGTAAGCAATGTGACATGCTGCAAAGACATGTACAAAGTCAGAATGATTATGATCATAAGAAAAACAAGAGAAATGTACAATTCAAATAAGAGAAAATATACATGAAAAACTATGCAAAAACAAAAGAAGGGACCTCAGCTACGCAGGGCCCTCTGCACAGCTTTGGACTAACACGCTGTTACTTCAAACCACGCTTAAACAACCATATGAAAAACAGAGTTTTGTATTATGAAACAGAGGAATATGTCTCTCGGTTACACAACAACAAAATAATGGTATATCAACAGTATCAAGAACTAACTATCTACGTTGCAAATGCTTATATTTATAGAGAAAATGGATAACTGTATCTTAGAGAAATTTCTTTAGCAATAGACACGTGAACAGGTCAAAATCCGAGGATTCAGCCTCTCGGTTTCCATGAGCAGTAAATCTATGCAAGGTGGATGTTGGATTGTGTTATGGAGATGGCATGCAGGTGGCAAAAATAGATCCATGAGTTCAGGAATGGCTTTGGGCTTCTTTTACGTGTAGGAACAGATTCCTAGTTGACTTAGAACTCTGTGTTGACGACCCTTTGACTGGTACCTTTCCTTATGAATTTGGATAAGCAAATAGGACCTCATCCATGTGTGGATAATTTTTGAGTTGTCCATGTGTCTCATTTCTCCTACTGACACATATAACCTACAGAACAATGAAAACGACTACGGAATTGCGAGTTAGTTGTGGAAAGTGGCTGCATTCTATAGCTGATAACAAAACCTAGATCAAATAACACACACAATGATATAGTTTGAAA